>CM039132.1:50558136-50998625 GCA_022036555.1 Microstegium vimineum
TACGTCCGGGGGTTATTTAGACTTTTTCCACTTATTTATTAAAACTCCAAACGACCACTCACTGATATTTCAAAGTGAACATAATTAAAGTGCTCCTTTTTACCTGTTGCCTTTGGGGCTTCGCGAAACTCCGGGAGATGATACTTTGTACCCCTATATGGTGAAAGATAACCCTGTCGGTTTGGGTTCCCGAGTCCACAAGATAAAAATTCCCCAACAAATTAAAGACTGTTGTTACTTAAATGTAATAAACCATTGAACGATGTAAAAGAAAAAGCTCATATGACACACCAATACCTTGAGGTGGATGTGGAAACTTATCCCCATACTTGTCATGTGCATCCTTGAAGACCCTCATATCATGAACTGAATCGAGCCATCCCAGCCCGCCATAACAAAAGTAAACCTCATATATATAAGTCACATATGGCCAAGATATTATGACTAGTGTATCGATGTCTTCCTTTATGTTAGATAACATGTTCGATTGGCACTACAAGTGCTACATTGTCCCATGTATGGTTCTAATGCAATTATCAAAGTATGGAGAAAACCGAGGAGCCGGAAACCTTCTAATGCACGGTCTTAAAATTTGGGTCTCTTGGCCTAATTATATAAGCTGCAAGTCTATATACACCATCTAATGTACCCAACTTCGTCATTGTTACATATTTCAAATAATTCTCGAACTTTGGATTTGATACCCGCAACAACAACTAGTATTATGAAAGTCAATATAAAATACCCTCTAATGATTTTACAAACTACCCACCTTTGTCACTATGAATGATAGTGCAAAGTAACCTCGTAAGTTTGCATTCAACCTAACCATATGTCCTGACAAAACATAATGTAAAGTATTACCTTTATATTTGTATCTACCTAATCCATTATAGTAAAATAAATAAAAAGATATGTCAAATCTAAATTTAAGTACCAATATATATTATTATAAAAAATAAATCAAAATCCATAAAGTATGAGACATATATATTTTTAAATTGCAGACTTCTACCATCGTGAAAGTTAATAACCATAATGTTATTTTCCACCTTACATATTTAATAAACATGTATATATTACAATAAATATTTATTTTAGTAACTTATAAAACATGGAAAATTGTTCACATAACAAACTATGTAACAAATTACCTTAACTCGTATTGATACTGTATGATAATAAATTTCATAAGTTATTATTTTAAATAAGTTTGCACATTTTGACTAAAATATTATGTCATATCAATATTAGTATTTGAGCACTCTATGATATATAAAACAACGCGACACACATATAATCCTATAATATTGTTGACACCATTTTTCGGCACGTGTCAAATGAGCTAAGACTTGCGTGAATCGGTAGCCATTTTCTATCGACATCGGGAAGTCATCGGTAAAATTTACCGATGAGAGTATGCTGCGAAAAAGGTTAAGTTTGTTGCCGATGGAAGCTGGACGTTTCTTGCCGATGAGGAGATGTTGCCGATGCCGATTGTTGATGAAGAGATGATGCCGATGGGCATGGAATGCCGATGGGTACAGGATGATGTGGCAGTTGACGTCAGCAGGGCTTCACATCCGCCGATGATTTACTCGAGATGGACATCGGCGATGGTAGTAAACATAGACCTACTTTTATTAGTGCTAATTTAGATTCCCAATGTAAACAACAGTTAACCGATTTATTAAAGAAATACAAAGATTGTTTTGCTTGGGATTATACAGAGATGCCTGGTTTAGACCGATCGATAGTTGAACATCGGTTACCTATTAAGACTGGTTTCCATCCACATCGGCAACCTGCGCGCCGATGCAATCCTACTATTTTACCTGACATTAAGGCTGAGATTACGATGTTAATTGAAGCTGGATTTATTCGGCAATGCCGATATGCCGAATGGATTTCTAATGTGGTTCCTCTTTATAAGAAAAATGGAAAACTTCGTGTTTGTATTGATTTCAGGAATCTTAACAAGGCTACGCCGATGGATGGCTACCCAATGCCCGTCGCCGATCTGCTGATTGATGCTGCTGCTGGACATCAAATCATTAGCTTCATGGATGGTAATGCTGGATATAATCAAATATTCATGGCTGAAGAAGACATATCCAAGACTGCTTTTAGATGTCCAGGTCATGTCGGTTTTTTTGAATGGGTTGTCATGACTTTTGGATTGAAGAATGCCGGTGCTACTTATCAGAGAGCAATGAATTTCGTCTTTCATAAGTACATCGACACAATAGTCGAAATTTACATTGATGATGTGGTGGTTAAATCCGGAGATTTTGGGAAGCATCTTGCCGATTTGCGAAAAATATTGGAATGCACAAGGGAGCATGGATTGAAGATGAATCCTAACAAGTGTGCATTTGGTATATCGACAGGTCAGTTTCTAGGTTTTATGGTGCATCAAAGAGGCATCGAGATCGGCAGAAAATCTATTGATGCAATTAACAAGGTGGTTGCTCCTACAAATAAGACTGAGCTGTAATCCTTGCTCGGCAAGATTAATTTTATTAGAAGATTTATATCCAACTTATCTGGTAAGATTAAATCTTTTAGTCCATTGCTGAAGCTGAAAGCCGATCAAGAATTTACATGGAAAGAAGAATAGGAGTTAGCCTTGGAGGAGATCAAGAGATATTTGGTGAACCCTCCGGTCTTGGTTCGACCTCAACATGGGAAGCCTTTCAGATTGTATTTGTCTGCCGATGACGACGTTATCGGATCAGCCTTAATTCAAGAATTTGAAGGGAAAGAACGTGTAATATACTATTTGAGCAGAAGGTTAGTGGATGCTGAGACCAGATATTCGGCCATAGAAAGATTATGCTTGTGTTTATATTTCTCTTGCATAAAATTAAGGCATTATTTATTGTCGGCCGAATGCACTGTTATCTGCAAAGATGACGTGGTTAAGTATATGCTGTCGATGCCGATATTAAGTGGGAGAATCGGCAAATGGATTCTGGCACTCTCAGAATTTGATTTAAGGTATGAATCAGCTAAGGCAGTTAAAGGTCAGGTGATGGCCGATTTCGTTACTCAGCATTGCAATGTGGTAAGCTCTATGGAAATTGCTCCTTGGACTTTGTTCTTTGATGGATCCACATGCAAAGAAGGAGCAGGTATCGGTGTTCTTTTGATTTCACCCCGAGGACGGAAGTATGAAATCTCGTTGCCAATTGTCTAAGAAGGTTGAAAGGTGTCTCAGGTTTCAAGCTACCAAGTATGTGCTCCTCGATGATGAATTGTATTATCAGACAATTGATGGAGTCTTGCTCAGTTGCCTTGGTAAAGAGGAGTCCAAAGAGTTGATGGGCGAAATCCATGAAGGTGTGTGTGGAGCGCATCAATCGGCATTCAAGATGAAGTGGCTGATCAGGCGGAATGGATATTATTGGCCGACAATTCTTGAAGATTGCTTTAGCTATTTTAAAGGGTGCCAGGATTGTCAGAAGTTTGGTAATATCCAGAGGGCGCCTGCATCGGCAATGAATCCTATAATCAAACCTTGGCCGTTTATAGGATGGGCTATTGATCTTATCGGCCAAATTTATCCACCGTCGAGTAAGGGGCATAAGTTTATACTTGTTGCTACCGATTACTTCATGAAATAGGTTGAGGCGATTCCTTTGAAGAATGTAACATCGGCAAACATGGTGGATTTTGTAAAAGAACACGTTGTTTACCGATTTGGTATTCCTCAAACTATTACTACCGATCAAGGAACCATGTTCACATCGGGAGAGTTTGATGAATTTGCTGCCGGTATGGGGTTCAAGGTATTAAACTCTTCCCCTTATTATGCTCAAGCTAACGGTCAGGCTAAAGCCACTAATAAAGGAGTTATCAAGCTTATCAAACGCAAGATTGAAGAGAACCCTAGAAAGTGGCATGTGGTGTTGGAATGAAGCCCTATGGTCGTATCGGATGGCTTGTCATGGTGCAACCAAAGTTTCGCCGTATCAGTTAGTCTATGGACACGATGTTGTCCTGCCTTGGGAAATTAAAACTGGTTCTAGGCGATTATCTTCTCAAGATCAATTGACGACCGATGATTATGCTACTCTTATGAAAGATGAGTTAGAAGATTTAGCAGGTCATCGGTTGAGAGCTCTAATCAGTATTGAAGACAATAAGAAAAGGGTTGCCAGATGGTATGACAAGAAAGTGAAGGTGAAGCAATTTGCCGATGGCGATCTGGTATGGAAGTTGATTTTACCGATTGGGACTAAGAGTTCTAAGTTTGGAAAATGGTCTCCTAATTAGGAAGGTCCTTATCAGATAAAACAATCTGCTCCTGGCAATGCTTATATTTTACAAACTCTCGAAGGAGTTGCATTCTCCAGAGCAATCAACGGTAAATACTTGAAAAAATATTACCCTAGTATTTGGGTAGATGCATAAAATGCTCAGTTGAGTGTCAATGGAAAGAAAAAGTTATGTAATCATCGGTAAAGGCGTACTAACGTTATATTACAGAACAAAATCAAGTATCAATGTTACATTTGTCGATACGATGAATTGTAATAAATTACAACAAGGATTGGATAACTGATATCGCACGTAGGCGAATTTGCTCTATTTCCTCCATTTCCTTGGCATCAGCATCGGCAGGCCCTTCAACTGGCTTGAGTTTCTTCTTTAGCAGGATAGCTTGTCGGGTGTTTTGATCCCTTTCTTGTCGCAGAACCTTGATGGTATCGGGCAGTTGAGCTTTCTTTTGACTGGCTGTGTTTAGGGCTTCTTCCACCCTTTTCAATTCAGTTAGCAGCTCTTCCTTCCTTGCCGTTAGCTAGGTGATCTCTTGCTCAAGAGTAGTGCTAGAGGCTTCCGCTTGGCTGATGTCCTTATGCTTCTCATCGGCAATTTGTTTGAACTTGAGCATCTCTTCCTCAGTCTTGGATCGAGCGGTCCTATCAGCTATGCGACGAGAAAGTCTTTGGTACTGGAGTTGCTTACTTTCAAGGAACGCTGCCTGGAAGAGTACTTCCTCTGTATCGGCAGACAAGTGGCCTTGGATGTCCTTGAAAGCTATCTTTGCTGCAGTGGAATCTTGGATGAGATTGGCTGTATCTTGTTGCAGTAAAGATAGTAGCGTTTCCAGCTTTGCTTTGACTTCTGCCGATAAAGTTGGGGTAGAACTTTCTTCATCCTCGTCCTCATCGGGGAGGTTAATGGTGAAAGAGAATAAGCTGTCTGCTGGAGCGGGGTTTTCTTGGTTTTCGTCCTCGTCGTGGAGGTTGACGCCAAAGGAGAACAAGCTGTCTGGGGAGTCTTGGGCCTGAAAAAGAAGAAGTTAAAATGTGTCGGTCATAAGGTTATACTGCAAATTTTTAGGTAACCGACTTACCATCTTGAAGCGGATTTCTTGCCTGGGACTTGGCATGTCGGTTGGTACAGCCTCATCCTGGGGATCGGTAGCAGTTGCCGATGAGCACGCTTCTGTTGGGGAAGCAGTTGGCGCTGTTGGTGCTATTACTGGCGCTGTCTCTGCTGTTGCGATCGGTTCCCATGGCGGTGATGCCGTCCTCTGATCAGGATCTTCATCTGGTGTGGGCGTTGGTATTGATGTTGATGTTGTTGCAGCTGGTTTCTGCAGTGGTGGCATTGCTTTCTAGGTTGGGGTTTCCTCTGGTGCTTGTTCAGGAGCAGATGCCGATGGTTGTTCTGTTGTTGGTGCATCGGCAACAGTTGGTGATGTAGCTGGGGTGGCTCGCCTCAAGCGTTTCCACTTTGGCGCCGCAGTAGGCGAACCAACCCGTTTTTGTGGCGAAGCCTGGGGGGCATCGGCAGCAGGAGTTGGAGAAGTTCGTACGTTTGGAGTAGCTGCCGATGGTCTCATTGCCTGAAAATGTTTAGTGCAAGTTATATAAAATAAATGTTGCCGATGAGCAGTATGTGATTGGTATAAGTAAAGATAAGATTTACTGCAAAAACCCGTGTCAAAGCAGCAGCAGCAGCCGATGTAGCCATGGTTTTTGCAGGCGTCGACTTGGGCTTGAGAGTAACCTTGGGTACCTTCTGTGGGGTGAAGGCAGCCAGTGTGGGGGCATTATTGCCGATGAGTGATATAGGACTCATCATTCGGAGGTTGAAAGGCTTGCCACTCCTGCTCATCTTGGGGATTGGATCATCAACCTGTTAAGCATAAGAAGGTCAGATGCCGATGATAGAAATAAGTAATGAGGAATGCATCGGGATTAGAAACTTACTGCATCATCGGGAATGACGTGATCGACGTCAATTATATGCCGATAGTAGTGTGCTGACTTGGCAAATAGTTGATGTCTCCATTCTTGCCACCAAAACTTATATTCATTCGTGATGAAAGATGTTGGTGCCTAGGAGGATAGATCAATATCTGACGTATCGGCATTAGGAGGAAGATTGACGACTTTGTTCCAATCCGTGACGCTGGAGATGATTTGCCTTGGTTTTACCACCTTGGCGTAGCAGAGTTTGATCGGTAGTTGACCGAATGCTAGTTGTCTTGCTGCTGCCGATGGATAGTAAAACCCAAAAGATGGAGGAGCGTTCTTTCTAGTTCCAAAAATATTGACTGGAATGGCTCGGGGAATAATACTGGCCTTCATGATTATTTCATTTTGAGGCACATTCCCATCGGTAAGGTTGAACAACAAGGGAAATCGATTGTCCTCATCAATATATGGCCACCAGAGCCATTCTGATGTAGGGATTCCATTGTAAAACTTCTAGAAAAATATGCCGAACTGCTCTGCATCAACATCGGTTCCTGGTAGCACTATGATAGCTTCTCTGAAGTTGAGTGGAGGTCGAGTTGCCGATTCATCATCATTGAATATATAGTTCTCCGATATACCCCTTGGAAATTGCTGAGCAAACAAGTCAAACTGAAGGACTTTGTACATGTGTGCATTCAGCCACATGTTTATGAACCACCAGTTTTGCTCCATCGGCCGAGAGGGATGTCGACGTGAATCGCCATTGGAGCTTAGGGAGTTCTTGCGACTTGTTTTCTGCCTGAAGAAGGTGCTGTTGCTTGAGCTCACGGAGCTGTTCTTCGGGGTCACCGCCGAGGTTGAAGACGCCGAGGTTGAAGATGGAGGTAGGTGAGAAGTGAAAGTAGGCCCAGGGTAAAAAGCAGATTGGACTGTGGTAACTTTTATAAGCTTAGTCAAGGGTATTTTGGAATTTCTGCTCGTACTGTACAGGAATATGGAAGGGCCTGTGATGGATGTGCGCGATAATCAAGGAGATATGATTGGATTTGCAACTGTTTGTGCTATAGTCGAGGAATTTTATTAATAAATTGCAGTTCTGCGCGCGGAGATCGAGGAAGTTGTGCAGTTATCTCGGAAGAAACGGCTACAGTGGAGAGAATTTCGGCGCGTAAAATATTATACACTCCGAAATTGGGGGGCATGTCTTGACACCGTTTTTCGGCACGTGTCAAATGAGCTATGACTTGCGTGAATCGATAGCTATTTTCTATCGGCATCGGGAAGTCATCGGTAAAATTTACCGATGAGAGTATGCTGCGAAAAAGGTTAAGTTTGTTGCCGATGGAAGCTGGTTGTTTCTTGCCGATGAGGAGATGTTGCCGATGTCGATTCTTGATGAAGAGATGATGCCGATGGGTACAGGATGATGTGGCAGTTGACGTCAGTAGAAGATTGCCGGTGGCGAAAGAAGGAAGTCGTGCATTGAAGGAATTTGCCGATGGAAAGTTTTCATCAAAGGAAGGACATAAGAAAACTGGTGATTTTATACCAGTATTGTCATAGTAGTATGAGTCCGACTCTTGCGCGAGTCGTTTATTTCCTTTAAAATAGGGGTACCTGTTTAGGAAAATAATATTGTTATTTGCGTCCGACTCCTGCGCGAGTCTGTTATTTCCTTAAAGTTAGGAGTTTTGTTTAGGGAAGGTACGAGTCGTGTCTCTGTACAACTCTCCATGCGAGAGTATAAATATGTGCCCAAGGGCTGCGTGAAAAAGATATCAATCATATCAAATCAAATCAACTTACTCTTATTCTACTTTTACTGCAATTTATCTTTTTTGCATTAGTCTTAGTTTATCTACGAGTTCTTCAAGCTTCAATGGGCTGCATCATCTTGATCTCCGTCAAACCCTTGTAAGTTTCGTGTAGTTTTGCGTGGGAGTACCTCTGAACTTTGACATCCGGGCGCATCGTTGTTGTCTCGTTCAGCTCTGCTCTAGTTATCCTGATCAAGTCTGAGTCTTGGCATCCGGGCGTATCGCCGTTGCCCTGTTCAGATTTTGTTCTAGTTATCGTCCTTGTCGATTAACTGGTCAAATTGACTGGCACACCCTCGGATATCGAATTTCAGGTATAAGCCCGAGGTATTCGCAGATCCTGACGCTTTTTGTGTCAACAAATATAAAAAATTCAACATGTTTAGTACTAGGACACCATTTGGAGGAGGTTCACTTTGGTTTTGGTCTTGTTATCCACATGCTTGGGGCCCTGATTTGCATAGAAGTGGGCCTTATCCGTCTTGGCCTCATGTTGGTTGGTTTTTATTCTATTCTTCTGTATATTTTACACACATTTTCTATGTTATTCCAACATGTTCTGTTAAATCACTAAACTTGTAGAATCTATTAGTTTAAAAATCCTATCAATACGTTTGGTGTTCATTTTATATGACATTTGGTGGTTAAAGATGGAAGTTAAGGACCACCAAAAAGTGTAACACTATGGCCATTGGTTAAGTACCAACCACCAGTGTTGCGGACGAGTTGCCTACGATATCGGGGACAATAGTGTCGGTTTGGCGTACCATCCGGAGGTGATGGACGGGACATCAATGTTGATCCAGGTTAGGATCCTGCGTTTATGTAGCTACTAGCACAACATGTCGCCATTGGATCTGGTAGTGTTGATGCGGTGGTGAAGCCATCTCCATTACAATTGGTTGATTCCAAACACTTAACGATTGGACGGGACGACAGTGATACTACGACATTTTCCATAATAAGTTGTAATAATTGTTGGAATATAAGTGAATTGTCCACCTCTCCCCATCAGCTTAAGCTTTTGGATTGTACTGGTCGGTGCATGCAACTCAATATGGCATCAAAGGCAGAGGTCTCAAGTTCGAATCCTGGTTAGCGCAATTAAAATAAAATAATTGCTGCTCGCTGCTATTCCACCTTTGAGGCCTGAGGGAGCCTCCACATGAGGGGGAGTGTTGGAATATAAGTGAATTGTCCACGCTCTCCCCATCAGCCGGTTGTACTGGTGTAACACCCTAAAATTTACTTTATGGAAAAATAGAAATAAAATGATTTTATTTATGAAATTCGGTGCTCATGAGAACATAGGGAAATAAAAACTTTTTTTTATGAAATTAAAAAGTTCCTTTTTGGTAGAAACATGTCCGAGCATTCATGCCGTTGCATTGTTTAATTGTTTTGTTTCGCAAGTTTCAAAATTCAATTTGGTATTCAAAACTTTGTTTTGAAATGCGTTGGAATTTAGAAAATAAAAGGAAAAGCAAACCCCCCCCTCTTCTGTTTCTGGCCCGCAGTCCTGCTTCACCCCGGCCCACCCCTTTTTCCCCTTGGCCTGCCCCACCCTCTCTTGGCCCAAGCGGCTGCAGGCCATCTCCCTCTTTCCCTTTCTTCAGCAGGCCCAGCCGCACCGGCCCAGCTCTCTCCTCCCTCCCTCCCCGCAACTCGGCACGGATTCTCTGAATCGGACGCGCCGACATGTGGGCCCCGCTCGCCAGCATCCCCCCCCCGACCCTGCTTCTCTTTCTCTGGCTGACAGCCTGCCCTGTCTCTCTATTCGCTGACAAACCGGACCCGAGTGTCAGCTGCTTCTCCCTCCCCTTCCTTCTTCTCTCCCGCTCCCCTTCCTTCCTCTGTGCCGACGGCTTCCATATCCGCCGAGCACAATCCGAGCGGGATTCCTTCCCCTTTTCTACACCGGCACGACCCTGTGAGTCGTCACGCCGAGCGCCTCGCACCCCGGCCGCCTTCCTTTTTCTTCCTCTCCCTTTCCTTCTTCGCGCCGCCGCCTTTCCTTTCTCTGCCGACGACGAAATCCGGCCCCAATTCTCCCCCTTCCATCCACGAGGCACCCTGCGGGGGCTATTTAAGCCGAACCCGCATCCACCGCCTCCAGCCTCTCCCTCGCGAAGCGCTGCGGAACCACCAGAACGCCTCCGCCGCCGCCCACGGTCGCCGAGCCGTCCACCGCTCCAAGACCTCCTTCGAGCTTCGGTCTCGGGTAAGGTAGTCCCAGGGACTCACTCTCCCTCTCTTCCTCCTTGGTTTGCCCGCATGGCCTCTCTCTGCGTTTGCCGCCCGGCCCCGTGCCGCCCCGTCGCGTGCGCTGACGTTTCTGCGATAGAATCGGTCCAACTGAGACCGCCATCGAGCTCGCGTTGTCCCCCTCGTGCTCCCAGTGCCCTTCTTCCCCTCTCTCTCGCTCTTTGCACACCTGTGCGCGCTCACCAGAGCCACCATGCCGCCACCTCACGTAGACCACCCCCCCTGAGTCCCTCTCGGCCTGAACCAACACCGCGGTCGAGTCCCCCTTTTCTTCCTCTCTCTTCCGGTGGGCTCCTTTCGATCAATGGAGCTCGGAATCGCCGTGTCCATGAACGCCGGCGAGTTCCTACCTCTCTGGCCATGGCGCCGCCGCGGTAACACGCAGCCCCGTCGTCTACGCCGCCGTGCCCCGTCCCTGCACCGTCCGATCAACCGTAGACGGCTTAGATTAGATCCTCCCGAAGGGGTATGCCCTCGGTCCACCGTGGACCCATGGACCGCATCTTGGTGTCTGGTCCATAGCCACGTCGTACACCCGCCTTGTCCCGTGCTGCCACGTGGCGCCACGCCACCGCAACCGTCAGCCCTGCTTTTCCCTTGGCGTATTCTCGCGTTTACGCTTTCTCCTTTCTGAAAACAGAAATCTTCTCGGTTATTTCAAAAATACGTTTTCTTCTATTTTCAGAACTGCCCCTCGTATTCAAATGCTTATAATTTCCCCGTTTCAACTCCGCTTTGACCCAAACGAGTTGCGTTAGATCCGTAATTTCATAATCTATCTAACAGTACAGTTTTAATCTATGTTAATTACTTTTGAGAATCAAAGAAAATTAATTTGGTAAATGCTCTAATCCCGTCTTTTCAAAATCTTGTTTAATCTATATTTTCTCCGTTTTAAATCCGTTTCGATCCGTTCAAGTTGCGTTGGCTTCGTATCGACGTAACCTTTCTCTTAGTGATCTTTAATACCATGTTAATAGCTCTGTATTTTCATGATGCAAAACCCTAAATTGATTAACAACTATGCAACATATTTTACACATAAAATGACGATGCTTTCTCTTTCGTTTTCGAAATCCAAATACAAGTTTGACCTAATCTAACTAAAGTGTTTCTTTGAAATACCTTATCCACTCTTTTACATAATAATAAACTTAAAGCTCGTAGTTCTCTTTTATAAAAGCAAATCTTTTGTTAGTTGTATCCCGATCATCGTAGATCCGTTTAGTGTGATCTTCGCGGCTGTGTGATCGTAGAGTTGCGTAGTTTTCTTTTTAAATCCTTTTTCATTAATTGGTGTATTGTTCTAATTTAGCCATGTTTGTATGCTATGCATGTTTGTCCAGCTGCTTGTGTGGTGATTGGTTTATTGTCGTCCAATCGATGAGAGTTGCGTTGGTGATCAAGAAGAAGTCGTCTGAAGTTGAGAAATAGTTGAGCAAAGGATCTAAGCTTTTAAGGCAAGTATTATATGGGATCTTCCTTGATGTCCTATTCATGATGTTTTAAATAAAATCATATGCATGTGTCTAATCTTGTTGCCATACGGATCACCTAGATTTGATTACCTTGATCCTTGAAATCCTATGGGTTACTTTTGCATATGGGTAGTTATTACTAGTGCTCCATTAATTAAGCATGATCTTTAATCTTGATTAATGACTACATGAGATGATAAAGTAAAACTTGACTTTTTAGCAACATGGATTTAGGACCCTATCTGTCAGCAAAAGCTGGGACATACAGTACAACCACGAGGGCTATAATGGCTCTGGATTTAGTTCAGTATGAGGGCAACTCTCTCGCATGTGGCAGTTCGCGAAAGTTGCCATTGACGAGCGGTTGCGGAGCGGCTGGAGTGGGGACCGCTGCGTGTGTGTACCACCGACGGGCTCCTATATACCCCTTGCCCGTGGATCCGTAGTGTCTGTTGTTTGTCAGCGAGCCCCTTTGAAAGACTTCATAGTGTACCCTGCCCGCTCACCTCGGAAGTGTTTTGGGAGTAATTAACCCGGGCAAATGGGCAAACACGACTCGTGGGTAAAGTGTACAAACTCTGCAGAGTGTTAAAAACTATCATGATAGCCGTGCTCACGGACACGAGCGGCCCGGAAAACTCACAGAACTCTTTGGTTACTTAATGGTTATCTTTATGAATCACTTTATCATGATGTTATGATGTTCATTCAATTGCTATATGATCATGTGGTTTAATTTGGGAGCTTAAGCATAACTTTGATCTATCACTTATAAAGTTTTGATACAAATTAAAAATGCGTATCGCAGTAAACCAGTGTCAACTTTTTGAGCCTCATGAACCCCATATATGCTTGTTGAGTACGAAAGTACTTACGCTTGTTTACTTTCCTTTTCAATACTTTGGATAAAAATCCCGGATGGGTACCAGTTAGCAAGAGTTGGAAGAGATAGGCTTGTGATCAACCAGTCAGTTGGTCCCTGTGGAGTGGAGTCTTCACCTAAAGATCGGAGTGTCTTACCGCTGTTTGCTCTTGTAAGGTTATTCCTTTGACCATATATGTTATATATTTAAGTATTGTCTTTTGATATTACCTTGTTCTGTGGCTATATGTGAGATTTGACTTCCTGGGCTCACATATGGTGTATATCTGGTTTTGTTCTTAAAACCGGGTGTGACAACTGGTCGGTGCATGCAACTCAATAATAATAATAGAAATATTATTTTGATTATGTAAAACCCATGTCATATACATATACACAGTGTCATAACATATACATCACTGCCAAGAAACAGTTCCATAAAACACATCCAACCACAAGAATGACATGTTGTTTGAGTACAAATAACCAAAAGAAACAAACATTATAGGGAGGTGCTAAACGTTCCACCATTGGTTTGACGAAGAATTCGGTGTCGAACACTGGCAGTTTGTTCATCACCGGATCATTTGCCGAGACGATAGTGAAAACTTTTATCACCACCGGTTGATCAACCAGAAGGGCCCTTAGGGCATGGGACGGCGATGATACTTATACCACCGGTTGTCTCATAACTGTTGATGAAAGCCCCAGCAGTGATTATACTTTCTATGACACTTACACCGCCGGTTATCTTAGTTTATTGAAAGCTTGGTCTATAATTCATTCCTTCTTTTCTTTTGAAGCCTGAAGCCCCACAATTTCTTTTCTGGCAGAGTCCGATCCCATCACGCTTGATGCTGCTGATGTTGTAGTTTTCTCGACCCCTTCCAGATTCTGGTGTAAACAAATGTTTTTTAGAGCCACGTACATATGAATCGGACAGCTAAAAATAAATAGTTATTGCAGAGATCGGCAGGGGATTGACCAACAGGGAATGACTAAATAATATACTAATCAGATCAGACTTTGCTAGCTAGACAATGATGCTAAAGTGTGGCAAAATGAACTTACAGAAAACATGATCCCGTATGAGAAAAATGAATCAACTCATATACGGTTAGTTATACGAACCTGTTCCTTGAGTAATGTCGATGCACTTTCCGGCTCTATTTTGTCGACACTCCAGCAATTTTGTTGTTTTCTTGTTCCACTGGATTTCTCGTGTCCTCCTTGATCTTTTCACCAACCAGACCTGACTCGTCAAGCTCCACTGAGGTCTCACGCGATGCTATCTCCTCCCTTCAGTGGTTCTCAAAGAAACCAAGGTTTGCGAAATTAAATAATTCTCCACGGGCCTTGATATCACTTAGCTTCTTGTTTAGCTTCTTGATGCGCCTTCCGATCTTGTGGGTATGGAGGGGATTCCGCAAGCAAATAAAGAGCAAGGGGATGCATCTTGATCCCATGTCCTTGCTTGGACCTCGATCCCTGGCCTTCAACTGCCAAGCATCAATGATGTCGGTAGCATCATTCATGGCACCCCGAAGCTCTGTCACCAATGCTTGCACTCTCAGTTCAGTAATGTCCCTCTTGTCAGCATCAGCGAGGAAGTTCTTGAGGTCATTGAGTTTAACTTTCAACTTGTCGATCTCCTCAGGGACTCCATGTAGCATTTTCACTTCTTCCTTAATCATCTTCGTCAGCTTCTTATTTAGCATTTGCACTTGTTCCTTCAACTTCTTCATCAACATCTTTTTCACTTTGGGTGGCAAAGCATCAAGGTCCGGCGCCATTATTATTGGCAGCTTGCTGGCTTTTTATTTTCTCTGACAGATTAGAAAAAATATTAGCTTGGATAGCAACAGAGTGGCTCTAGTTTGGTGCAGCAATATATATATATTTAAAATAAAGCTGTTGACACCATTTTTTCACACGTGTCAATATGATCTAAGGATTGTGCTGATCGGCAAAAGACTAGTTGTCGTTCCTTATCGGCATCGGAATATTACTGGTCAGATTGCCGATAAAGGCAGGGAAACTCGATGAAGGCAAGGGGATGTTGCCGATAGAGCCAAAGTCTATTGCCGATGAGGACGGAAGGCTACCGATGAATGATGATGCCGATGGAAGCAGGATGAGGTGGCTGGCGTCAGCAGAAGACTGCCGATGGCAATAGAAGAAGGTTGTAAATTGGAAGAAGTCAGCGGATGTTGCCGATAAAGGATGACATGGCTAACGTGAGCACACAATTACCGATGGCGCTAAAAAATTGCGTATCGGAAGGATGTGTCGATGGAAAGTTTCATCGGGGAAAAGACATAAGAAAACTGGTGATCTTATACTAGTATTGTTATAGAAGTTTGAGTCCGACTCTTGCGCGAGTCGTTTATTTCCTTTAAAATAGAAGAATTTGTTTAGGAAAATATTATTGTTTGAGTCCGGCTCCTGCGCGAGTCAGTTATTTCCTTTAAAATAGGAGTTTGTTTTATTTAGGAAAGGTACAAGTTGTATCTATTTACAACTCCCTCTGCCGGAGTATAAATAGGTACCCAGGGTGCTGTAAACGAGGAGAACCAATCATACATCAAACAAATCAATTACTCTTATTTACTTTTACTGTAATTTACCTTTTTTATTGCATTAGTCTTAGTTTATCTACGAGTTCTTCAAGCTTCGACGGGCTGCATCTCTTTGATCTCCGTCAAACCCTTGCAAGTTCCGCGTGAAAGTAATCTGAGCCTTGACATCCGGGCGCATCGCTGTTGTCTTGTTCAGCTCTGCTCTAGTTATCCCGATCAAGTCTGAGTTTTGACATCTGGACGTATCGCCGTTGTCTTGTTTGGATCTTGTTCTAGTTATCGTCCTTGTCGATTAACTGGTCAAATCTACTGGCACACCTTTGAATATCGAATTCGGATAATATCCCGAGGTGTTCGCAGATCCTGACGTTTTTTGTGTCAAAAAATGATCATATGACACAACGTATGACTTCTCCTAAAAACTTCGTTCTTATCAACTACCCAAAGTCCACAACACAGTAATGCTAAAATATTGGTACTCTACATATGCTATACGTGCCAGGCAAATTAAAGATACCACTTATGCAGTTTTGTATTTTGAGTAACTAGCAAACATGCCCATGCTCGACAATGGAGTAAGTTTTTTATACGTTTATTAGTGATGATTTGCTTTTATTTAATTTTTATTGATGTTGTGTTTACGTCTGGATTTTTTATTTTAACTTTTTTTCTCATCAATGAATTTTACTATTAATAGTTAGAGGCCCCTATGAAGACATAACATTAATTCACACTAGACATGGTAATAAAAAATATAAATACATGAAACTCGCGTAGTAAATCATCTAGTCTTTAATTAGGTAGACTATAATCATAATCATCGATAATACCCATCAGATCTAGCCCAATTTAAAGAAGAAATTACCCACCTCTACCATTATGAAAAATACATAAAATAAACCCCTAATTTCAATCTAAATTACACACCTCAGCCATTACAAATGTTAATTCAAAATAACCCCTACATTTGTATATAAAATGTCCACATCTTACATTATTAAAGAAATTAAAAATAACACCCTAAATTTGAATCTACATTACCCACCATTGCTATTTTAAAACATAATACAAAATGACCCGACATTGCATCTAATTTACCAACTTTGTCATTTAAAATAGTTCTCTAACTTTGTATTTGAATTACCCTAAAATGATTATGAAACTTAATTTAAAATACCCTCTAATGATTTTACAAAGTACCCACCTTTATTTGTCACTATGAATGGTAATGCAAAGTAACCTCATAAGTTTGCATTGAACCTAACCATATGTCATTGTAAAACATAATGTGAAGTGTTATCTGCCCAATTTATTATATATAGTCAATAAATAAAAAGATATGTCAAATCTATATTGAAATACTAATATATATTATTATAAACATTAAATCAACATCCATAAAGTACGATACAAACATATATTTAAATTGTAGATCCTGAAATTAAATAATCATAATGTTATGTTCCACCTTACATATCAAATAAACATGTATATATTACAACAAAAATTTATTTTCGTAACTTATAAAACATGGAAAGACGTTCACATAACAAACTATGTAACAATTAAACTGACAATTCACTTTAAATCGTATAAATACTCTACAATAATAAATTTCATAGCTTATTCTTTTAAATAAGTTAACAAATTTTGACTAAAATATTATGTCATATCAACGTTAGTATTTAATTTTGAACACTCTATGATATATAAAACAATGCTTCACACATATAATCCTATGATATAACAAATTCAACATGTTTAGTACCAGGGTGCATGCCGAGTTTCAATTTAACATGTGGAAAACAATACTTACATTACCTAGCTAGACTCGTTTTAATGAAAAGTAATTTTCAAATAAAAGATAAAGAAAACTAGAATTTCAAGCTAACATTTTAATTTTGTTTTTTGCAACGACTTCATAACAATTTAAAAGCTAAACTATAGATTTACGAAGTTATAGAATGGGATGCTAAAAGATTTTATATTATATAGATTAGGTTTCAACTAAATACAAATCATGCTAGAAAAAATTATAAATTCCAACTACAAGTTTCCAATGGAGCCTGCAGGTTAATCCTCATAAGACCCGATAGAAATACATGAGATAAAAAAATTATAAATTCCAACTACAAGTTTCCAATGGAGCCTGCAAGTTAATCCTCATAAAACCCGATAGAAATACATGAGATAGATCCTTGATTTTTTTCACAGATATTAGCAAAATTTTACCATCAATCTAGTATAACCTGTTTACTATTAATAATAATAGGTATTGGATCTATTCTATTTTATAAATAATTATCCACCTCAGATGTCGTGTAGAACAATATAAAGTATCACATTTGGTATATACATTTATATTACCCACCTGCGCCATTAAGAAATATGAACTAAATTTGCTGAGTGTTTTCATTTTTTGACACTCAGCGAAGAAGCTTCTTTGCCAAGTGTTTTTTTGATAGTAGGCAAAGAAAATTTTAAAGCACATTTTCAAACAGTAAATTAATTTAAATGAAAATGATTTCAACTACAAAGTTGTATAACTGATCAAGATGTACAATGTTTGTTTTGGATATTTATTCGTATGCCAAAGTGAAAGAAAACATATAAGATTTGTGAATAATGTTAGCCATGTCGGATGAATAGATGACCAAACAACCAAAATAAACTTTGTAGATCTCGCAAAGTTATGAAATTTTATAGTTGACAACTTTTTTATTTGAAATCATCTTATCATGCGAAACTACGTTTGAATTTCAAAAATTAAAAATTTGAATTTTTCAAACGACCTTGGATGGAAAAACAACCAAAATAAACTTTATAGGTCTTGAAAAGTTATGAAACATTGTGTTTGACAACTTTTTGATTGGAAATTATCTTGTCATGCAACACTACGTTTGAATTTCAAAAATTTGAAATTCAAATTTTGTAAATGACCTTGGATTGAAAAACTTCCTAAACAAAAAGTGTAGATCTCGAAATATGACTTTGTTGTTGACTATATTTTAATTTGAAGTTATTTAGGACCTGAAACAAGCAATTTACATTCGGTTTAGTATCGTATGTTGAGAATCAAAACGGAATCTAAAGACAAGTAAAAGTGTGGTGTAGTGGTTAGAGAAGGCATCACATGATGGATAGATCGGGGTTCGAATCCTGCCTATAAGTCTTACAACTTTGACGGAGATGGGCTAGTGGGGCCCTTCCTTGATGATTTTTTTTTTCTAATTTTTCAGTTTAAACTTTATCGAGTGCCCGATAAAAACAATCGACAAAGAAGGCTTTGCGGACACATTGCTTGATGAGTGCCCTTTGCCAAGGATGGCACTCGGCAAAGCATTTGCCGAGTGCATATAGGCCTTTGCCAAGTACCGACCTGATTCTGGTAGTGAATCGTTACATTATATAGACCGCACAATATCTATTATTTCTATTATGTTAGAAAATAAACCGTAGCTAATATTTATATCTCCAGATTTTTTAGCCCGTGCCACTAATATGTGATAATCAGTCAGGGTCTTAGAAGAATGAGCGTGCTTCGGTGAAACGTTACGTTAATTGTTGGAACTTATATATTTTTTGTTTCTAGCATTACATATTATTTAGAAGTTATTTTGGGTAATGAGACGGTCTTCAAAGCGTAACTTTAATTGCTCCTTTCTGAAAAATATTTATTTAATATAATATATGTATATGTTTATAAAAGTATTTTTAAAACAAATCTATTGATATGATTTTCATTTTTCTAAACTCAACAACTTAAAAGTTATTCATGATTTATATTCTCAATGTTTAACTCAAACATTGTCCAAAACGAATTTTAAATCCTATACGGAGGGAGTATATGGTAAGGAGCCGTTTGGATCCTTGGAATTGAATTTATTTTAATAACCATAATTTGGATATATATTAATTAAGCTAATATGATTTTATATGGATTATATTGGTCTATTATTGTTGGCTATAGGAAAGAGATACTTATGTGTTGTATTTGTACCATACAGGAGCAAGTTGAAGATAGTGTTACAGGCTCTAGAGTAGAAACATACCATGGAGAATCTATAGAATCCATTTACATCCCTCACCCTATGAATTTGAGATAGGCTTATAAAATAACTTAGTGGTGGAGTGTTGAATTGCAAGATAAATAGCATAATATATTATATATAGATTTCAATTTCACCAAATGAACGAATCCAAAATGGCCCATAGTATATGTTATGTCACTCAATAAGTAACTATCCAACGTGCAGTGAAAACGGATGCCACATGATTAATACTCCCTCCATATAGGATTTTAGAAGTCATTTTAGACAACAGCACGTTCTTCAAAACATAACTTTTGACTACTTATTTTTTTAAAAATATTTATTTAAGTATAATATATATATTATGAAAGTATTTTTAAGACAAATCTATTGATATGATTTTTCATTTTTTGAAACTCAACAAAACT
Source organism: Microstegium vimineum (assembly GCA_022036555.1). Classification (NCBI taxonomy): domain Eukaryota; kingdom Viridiplantae; phylum Streptophyta; class Magnoliopsida; order Poales; family Poaceae; genus Microstegium; species Microstegium vimineum. The sequence goes on from CM039132.1 coordinate 50,577,812, forward strand.
TAATTAAAAGTCATTCATGATTTATATTTTCATATTTGACTCAAACCTTTTCAAAAAACGACATCTAAATCCTATACTGAGGGAGTACCAAGGGGCATGTTCTTGGTTGTGTAATTCCAAATATTCTTTATGGTATAGTTGTGCGAGATCTAGCTACTACGTACACTGCATCAGCAGTTGGCACCCCGCCCACATGCATGCCATTCCTGCGTGGGCTGTCGACAATAATTATGAAATGCGAGAGGCCCTGTGACTTGGTGCATGTTTTGATTTGTATATAGAACACTACTATATAACAGTCCTTTCGTCGATGTTCAAACTGAGCTTTAATCCTAGAAAATTTTACATTCAGGACTAATAGATCTTCAGTCCCAGTTGATAACACCAACCGAGACTAAAGGGTTTCCTTTAGTCCCGGTTGGTGTTCCCAACCAGGACTAAAGGTCTAGAACATTGGTATAAAGATAGACCCTTTAGTCAATTTTACATTCAGGACTAATAGATCTTCAGTCCTAGTTGGTAACACCAACCGAGACTAAAGGGTTTCCTTTAGTCCCGGTTGGTGTTCCCAACCAGGACTAAAGGTCTAGAACATTGGTATAAAGATAGACCCTTTAGTCCTGGTTGATGTTCCCAATCGGGACTTACTCCCGGCAACAACCGGGACTAAAAGTCCTCGATGTATGGTTCAAAAGTTAAAGATTCTATTTATCATTCCCAACCAGGACTAAAGGTCTAGAACATTTAGTCCCAGTTGGTATAAAGATAGACCCTTTAGTCCTGGTTGGTGTTCCCAACCGGGAGTAACTCCCGGTTGTTGTTCCCAACCGGGACTAAAGGTCCCTCGATGTATGGTTCAAAAGTTAAGAATTCTATTTATCATCATATATACGGTCCCTCGATGTATGGTTCAAAAGTTAAGGATTCTATTTATCATCATATATACTATATAGGTAGGGTGGTAAGCTACGCGCGAGCTGTCCTGGTTGGATGGGGACATTATTTTTTTTCTTTCACGAGAGGACATTTAGTCCCGGTCGGTTGTGGGAACCGGGACTAAAGGATAACCTTTAGTCCCGGATTTTAGTCCCGCTTGAAAAGCCGGGACTAAAGGTTCTTCCCAACCGGGACTAAAAGCACTTCGTGTAGTAGTGGAAGGACTCTTTTTGACGGTCGAATATAATCAGGGAACTTTGGAATAATAAAAGAAAAAAAAACAGATGGAAAGAGAAACACTTGGCTAGTTAAGATTAGGCAGAGATAGAGATATATAAATATACACCTATTTTTATTATTAAAGAGTGAAAAGATATATAGGTAAATAGAACTATATATATATATATATATATATATATATATATATATATATATATATATATATATATATATATATATATATATATATATATATATTGGCTTGAAAGTATTTAGTCAACCCATCGACCATCGAAACCTGACGCAATGGATATTTTTCAGTTACGTACAGCGGCACAGCACTGCACCTTTATCAACCCTCGTAGAATTCTGAAAGATCTTAGATACTGTGTATACGTTTTTGTGTGTGTGTGTGAGAGAGAGAGAGAGTATATACGCACCTCAATTTGCTGCTCTCGAGACGCGGACGCACCTTTATTATATACGCAATGGTGATTTGCTTGTTTTTTATGAATGAATGAAGCTCAGGGAATTCTTGGGCCATCACTTTATCAGCCCATAAATCATTCCATAGAAAGCAAGAGGTACCATTTGCAATATTTGTTCTAGCCATTCCTTTGAACTTGATGAGAAGTTTTATGATGTCTCCCCACCAGAAAGAGCCCCTCTTATGTGTGCCTGGTAAACTACCATTACATAATACTTTACCCAAACTAGTAAAACTCAAGGGATGTCCTCTTTGTTAAAGAATTTATGAAGGTGCTTGATTAGGAGAGCTTAATTCTGGGTTTTAAAATTGATAACTCCTAGTCCCCCTCTTCCTTCTCTTTGCAGACCAAGGTTGTCCATGTTGCCTCTGATTTTTGCTTGGCATTCATATCTGCTCCTCTCCGATGGCAAAGTTTTCTGAATTTATCGATTTGCTCCATAGTGCTTTGATGTAACAGTAAAGTGCTCATACAAAAGGTGGGCAGGGCTGTGAGCACTAAATTGGTAATCTCTGGTCTTCCAGCTTGGTTGAGGAACAACGAGGTAGCTGCCAGTCTTCTTTCACATTTGGTGACCAAAGGGGAGAAATCTATTACTCTTGGCTTGGTGACACTAGTACAAAATAGTACTAAACAGGTGGTTCGGAACGCATTTCTACAGGTGTTTTTCCAAACGCCTGCGCTGGAGGCCAGTAGAACGTCTATAGAACAGTTCTCTTAACGAACCATCTGTACAAATGATTGTCTAGAAATCGGTTTTTAAAAGATTTACATTGTGGGACAAACCCACTAGTAATCTGCCTGTCTCTGTCGCAAGTCGTGCATTTTTTCGCGTAAAATTGCGAACTGCGCTCCGACGGGGATTCTTACCCAGCGGGGATTCGAACCCGCAACCTGAGCATCACGCGATACCTCCTCTACCACTCCACCCATAACTCACTTGTGTTGAGATTCGGTTTTAGTTCACCTCATTCTATACTAAACCGAGTGTAAATTGATTGTTTGAGCCACTAAACGAATTCAAATAAAACAGTTGTAAACTACAAAGTTTCATAACTTTTTGAGATCTACAACTTTTATTTAGCAAGTTTTTCCATCCGGTGTCGTTTACAAAATTTTGAATTTCAAATTTGACAAATTCGAACGTAGTTTTCGATGACAAGATAATTTCAAATGAAAAAGTTGTAAACTATAAAGTTTCATAACTTTTCGAGATCTACGACTTTTATTTAGAAAGTTTTTTCATCCAAAGTCGTTTACAAAAATAAAAAAATTCAGGGTCCCAGTATTTCTAGTGATGGTTGTCTTAAGAAACCTATAGAAATCGATTTCTATAGGTGGTTGTCTTAAGGAACCGCCTGTAGAAATCAATTTCTACAGGCAGTCCGGAACCGTTTTATTTGTACAGGCACGTGATAACCAAAACCGCTTGTACAAATATTTGGGAGGCGCTAGCAAAGACATCTTTTCTACTAGTGTGAGACTGTGTGGGAGGCCCAAGTACGTAAACGGTAGACTCTCTTGGGTGGAAGTTGTAACCTGCAAGCTTCCATGACTAGCACGGTGTTGATAGGTAAGTGTAGCAGCTTCTCTTGTTGGGTGTTGATAGGTACCATGATGGACTTGTTGTAATTTAATTTTAGCCCAGTGGACTATCCAACAGAATAAAGAAGGGCTTTCAATGTTAGAAGAGTCAAGGGCCTATTGGGCCTTAGCCCATTAGGGTTAATTAGTCGCTTGCTTAGGAGCCAAGTAAATCCTCTCTATATAATGAGAGGAGATGTATCAATCTAAATCAAGCAAGAGATTAGAAGGAAAACCCTTCCCTCTTGCCGGCCGTGGGCGGAGCCCCACGGCCGGCGTTCACAGCGGCCGCAAAACCCCAGCCGCCGCCAGCCTGTGAACAGTACTCGTGGTACTGTAGCGCGCAGCAGCCGCCGTCTTCCTCAAGTCCTCGTCCCTCGCCTCACGCGCCCTAAACACTGAGCTATCATACATAACATTTGGTATCAGAGCTCTTAGGTTTCATCTCTTCGCTGCCCTCCACTATAGTGCCGCCGCCACCGTCCACCGCGCCACCACCGGCGGCCTCATCTGTGATCTCTATCATCTCCACGCTGGCCATGATGCAGGCTCTCTGGGCGGGGCTGGTCCAGCCGCCCCTCCCACCGCTGCCTGCGACGCTGGTCGCGATGCTAGTGGCCTGGGCAGGGCTTGTCTAGCCACCCCTTCCTCCGCCGCCTGCGCCCGCGATGTCGGCTGCCTAGGCAGGGCTGGTCCAGACGCCCCTCCCGCCGATGCCTGCGACGCCGGTCCCGACGCCGGCGGCCTGGGCGGGCCTTGTCCAGCCGACCCTCCCGCCGCTGCTTGCGACGCCGGTCGCGATGCAGGCGGCCTGGGCGGGGTTTGTCCAGCCTGCGCCACCACCGCCACCCCCAACGACACCGCTCTCCGAGGAGTCCCGGGCAGGGCTATTGAGCTCTCTCGCTGCAATGCAAATAAGTGTCGCCGCCATGCAAATCCACGTTGCCGCGATACAGGTTGTCTGCGCGGGGCTTGTCCATCCGGCCCTTCTGCCGCTGCCTGCGCCTCCACCTCCACCGCCAACGGCGCCGATCCCGTCGTTTACCTATAAGTTGTCTGCAGCAGTGCGGCTGCAGGCGGTGGCGCGCGTCCTCTTGGCGCACCAGCATGTACAACGACTGTGCAATCTGCAGCGGCGTGTCCAACCCTTTTGGAAGGGGATGCTAACACCCGTTTCTTTCATTTAGTTGCCAATGGGAAACATCGTAAGCAACATATTTATAAACTTGAAAATGATCAAGGTGTTATAATCGGTGATGATCATCTCAAAAGTCACATTACGACTTATTATAAAGACCTCTTTGGTGAGCCAGAAAATTGTAATATCTTCCTTAGGGAAGACCAAAACCTGGATATCCCACAGGTATCACCGGAGGAAAACGATATCCTCATCAGCCCGTTCAATGAATCTGAAGTGAGGGAGGCAGTCTTCCAAATGGAGCATAATAAAGCTCCGGGCCCTGATGGCTTTCCTGTGGAATTCTATCAGGTATTTTGGGGAGTCATCAAGGATGATCTTCTACCCTTATTCGCTGAGCTGTAAAGGGAGGCTCTTGATCTTTACAGCCTGAATTTTGGTATTATTACCTTAATCCCAAAAGTGAGTAATGCAATAAAAATTTAGCAATACAGGTCAATTTGTGTACTTAATGTGAGCTTTAAAATATTCACTAAAGTTGGCTTAAATAGGATTAATATGGTAGCTAAAATTGTGGTGAGGCCATCGCGGACTGCCTTTATGTCAGGTAGGAACATAATGGAAGGGGTCGTCATCTTACTAGAAACCATCCATGAACTTCAGATAAAGAAGAGAAACGGTGTCATTTTCAAAATTGACTTTGAAATGGCATACGATAAGGTGAAGTGGTCTTTCCTACAACAAACGCTATGAATGAAAGGTTTCTCCCCCAAATGATGTCGGTGGGTTGAAACTATGGTCACTGGAGGAAGTGTGGGAATCAAAGTTAATGATGATGTAGGACCTTACTTCCAAACCAATCGAGGACTCAAACAGGAAGATCCCATGTCATCGATCTTATTAAACATCATTGCAGATATGCTAGCTCTTCTTATTAACAGAGAAAAAATCGATGGTCAAATAAGAGGTGTCATCCCTCACCTTATAGATGATGGTATATTTATACTACAATATGCAGATGACACCATTATCTCTAGTGATCACGACCTAGAACAAGCACAGAATCTGAAACTGTTGCTTTACGCTTTTGAACAGCTATCTGGGCTAAAGATCAACTTCCACAAGAGCGAAGTCTTCTGTTACGGTGCAGCTAAAGAGATGGAATCCTTTTATACTAGTCTCTTTGGAAGCAACGTAGGGGAATATCCCTTCAGATACCTAGGGATCCCAATGCACCATAGACAACTCCTGAACTCTGAATGGAGAAAGGTGGAATATCGTTTCAAACAGAAACTCTCTTGTTGGAAAGTGAAATACCTGTCATATGGGGGTAGACTAGTTTTGCTTAATTCGGTCTTAAGCAGCCTACCCATGTTTATGATGTCCTTCTTTGAGATCCCTAAAGGGGTCGTTAAAAACCTGGATCATTATAGATCAAGGTTTCTTTTGGCAAGGTTCCTCGGATAAACATAAATATAGACTTGCCAAATAGGACATCCTATGCCGTCCTAAGGACCAAGGGGGATTAGGTATCCTAAATTTACAATTGCAAAATAAATTTCTTCTAGCCAAATGGCTGGTTAATCTGCTAAACACAGAAGGTATATTGCAATCTCTTTTAAGGAATAAATACCTAAGCTCCAAGAGCCTAACTCAGGTGGCAGCCAAGCCCAACGACTCTCACTTTTGGAGAGGCCTCATGCATATCAAGGATGAGGTGCTGGCTAATGGTTAGGTGATAAGACTCTGAAAGCTAGCTATCCATCCTTATATAATATAGTGAGAGACCCTCACACAACAGTCTCAAAAGTGATGAGTACTAGCCCACTAAACATATCCTTTAGAAGGGCCCTGGTGGATAATAAACTTACAGAATGGCTTAGTTTAGTAGCACGGATCTCCCGAGTCAAATTGGTGGATGGTTCAGATTATTTCAGATGGAGTTTAAACAAATCCGGTTTTTTCTCTGTCCGCTCCATGTATCTCTATCTTATAGAGACACAAACACCTTTTCGTCATAGGAAGATCCGTAAGATAAAAGTTCCTCTAAAAATTAAAATCTTTCTTTGGTTTCTGCAAAGGGGTGTCATTCTAACCAAAGACAACCTTGCTAGGAAAAATTGGAAAGGGGGTCAGAAGTACATCTGCTGTAATGGGAATAAAACTATCCAACATTTATTCCTAAATTGTCCCCTTACCAAAAATGATATGGAGGATTATCGTTTTTGCTACTAGTTTGACCCCACCAAGATAAATCAGCCACATGTTCGGTACTTGGCTAACTAATCAAAATAAAAAAAAACTAGAAATTTGATTTGGGTGGGGGTGGCTACCATGTTTTGGGCTATCTGGAGATGTCGTAATGATATTGTCTTTAATCAAATGAGATCTAACTCTATTATGCAGTTCATTTTCAGGGGAGCATACTGGTTACGCTCTTGGGCCCAGTTGCAGCGTGATGAGACAGCCAATGACGCACTCTCTGCAATGAGCAAAACTTTGGAAGTAATTGCTTTAGAAATATCCAATAAAGGATGGAAACATTTATATTGTTTGAACTAGCGTCCTGGTCAATCTATAAAACTTTGGCTCTCTTTTTTCATCCAACACTTTGTAATAATGGGATGTGTACATCCCTGGATGTAGAAGCCGTATATTTTTATCCATTATCTAAAAAAAAGCTAGAAGTTGTCTGCTGCAAGCTTCCATGACTAGCAGGAGTGTCATCTATGTATTGGATGATGAGGAAGTCATTGGTGTATTGTAAAAGGATTGGCTATCGTAAGACACCTCTCTGTTTAGCACCATTGATCACTGATTGAAGCAGGTCTGCTGTCAGGACAAACAACAGAGGGGATAGGGGATCCCCCTATCTTACCCCTCTCTTGCAGTGAAAGACGACTTTTCCAGAGACATCATTGAGGAGTACAGATGATGATCCCGATTCAAGTATTTTCCTAATCCATCCAACCCACTTTTACCCAAATCCCTTTGCTGTCATTAATTTGGCAATTGCATTGAGCTAGAAGCGACATGTTAGATGTTTGGTTTTTCAATGTTCTTTGGGGTGTTCAAGTGTGAGCATACTAGGTGGATACCCCGCGCCTTGCTGCGGGTATTCCAGAGCAACGGTGGCCCACGGGCCAACTACGACGGCCGGGGAGTTACCGACTTTCGGTCGAGTCTAGTTAGAGGGTCATCATAAACCTTAGTGGGTTTGAAGCATTTCACCCCGAGGTTTCACTGAACCGAACCCTCTTCCCATAATATACCCGAGGGGCATCTCCCCTCCCAAGAGTTCTGGTAGTTTTGTGTATGGTTCCTTCAGGCGTTTTGGAGGACCTCAGAAAATCCATGTGATATGCAGTTTTACCACATTTTTGCTCACAAACACTGGTTTCGGTCCTGGAGGCGAACGAGAGATTTATCGAAATATATCCATGTGGGGTCTTCTTTTTGAAGAGTTTCTTGCGAGGAACACCATGGTGCAATTGAATTTTAATTATGATACTTGGTTTAGGTGCTATGGCTTTTTTCCTATTTCAAAATGAATAGCTAGTGGGGAGATAAATGAAGGTTAGTGGGCTGATGACATCACTTGATGTTAGATGACATCACTTTTAGTAAATACTGAAATCTGATGGGAGGAGACCCTCTGACTGAGTTTTTGCAATATAGAAGTATAGGATGTGTGTTCGTGTATGTGGGCGTATACACTAGTAATTGTGTCTCACAAAAAAAGTTCCCGTATATGCACATCCTGAAGCTGCATCTGCTCATTTATTCAACTCGAGCTTCACTCACTAGAGCTAGTGCAGTGGATACAGGGATGGGTACAAGGTCCACACGTCAGTCTCGCAGTCTAGGCAATAATACATCCGCTTACCTAGGTAACCAAATATATATTTTTTGAAATAAAACATCGTGCTAATTAACCTCACCAAACACGTAGTTCCAGTCAGCCTGTTGTCCGTCATTCAAAAATATAAGATGTACCCCTCCCGGTAGTGTCAAGCACACTATCACCCCTGGATTGAGCTACGACCCCGACAATATACACTGCTCCAGGTCGGATTCATTAACGGATTGGAGGCGGTCATTTTTTATTATCAGTGGTGAGCAGAGTCTCTACCTCCATCAAAATGGCTCCTTTAATCAGCTTTATAATACGCCGTCCATCTCCCTTAATGATCTTTAGAAATTCCAAAAATTAAACAAAAACATTACATCTTCTATGGATCCAACCCTCAACCACTGCACCAAACACACATTTATGACTATATATAACATGATACCTTTTGATATCAATATTTTGTAATCTTATATTAAATATTTTTCCTATTAAATGAACTCTAATAAAAAAAACTTTTAACTACAAAGTATTAAATATTGTCAAGTAGCACAACTTTGATATAGGATGTCTCTCCATCTAAGATTGTTTGAAATAAAATCAAAAAATTGAATATCAAAATATGTGAATTTAAACAAATATTTGACTCTAAATGAACTCAAACAAAAAAACTAACCAAAACAACGATGTAACACAGAATTTCTAGATGGAGAGGAAGGTGATGTCTTCGGCTGCTACATTTACATTAATCAAAACATATTTAACTAGCATTCATGTTTACCTTTTGTCTTTTATGAAATTGCCAAAGTGGGCTAATAAGACCCAAAATTCTCATATGACCAATTGCTTGTGGAATAATTATGTGGATAACCACAAGTCTGTACTACAGAAACTTTAACCGAGGCGGGAGAAATTGATTTTGCAAGACGGTTCGGTAAATGAAAATGTTTGCCTCTGTTAAACGCCTTAACCAATGCGGTTGGATTTTATAAACACATCGATTAAGAAAAGGGCATCGCCTCACAAAATCATATGTGTATTAGTGAGTATCATCTTGTCAATCGTGATTTAGTTACTACGAGAAGGGAGTATCATGGTTTGGGTATTCCCAACCCTAGGAACCATAATATTAACTTGTCACCCTCTTGGTTAAGAAGGTACAATGCTGATGGCATAGTCCTCCAGATTCAGTCTCTGTAGTGCAGGCATGTCCTCCAATACCTTCACCTCTGGGCACATGATGATGACGAGCTTCTGCAATTTCGGTAGATTAATGATCCTCTCCAGGTTAGTGTTTCTAAACACATCAAGGTGGACAACACAAGGAAAGTTCTCCAAAGAGCTTAGATGCTTGACATCATATATATATATATATATAATATATATATATATATATATATATATATATATATATATATATAATTTCTTCAAAGCCCTTGCGTGTGGAAGGCAAGGCCACGAGGCATGTGGCTCAATTTGCATGCTCTGAGTTTATGTATCTTCAAGATAGGCATGGCGCTCACTGGTTCCTCCCACTCCCATTCCTCCCATTCGATAAGTCCAATCAAAACCAGGTCCTGCAATCTGGGAAACACAACCCATACTTGATCGCTTGGTTGTAGGAATTCAAGCCCAACACGCTTGATGGCCGGGGCCCGATCGATCTGTAGGAGCTCCAAGCAGGGAGCTGACTCAAGCCACTAGAAAGCTCTGCAGCAAGCCAAGTCACCCATCATTAGAATCTTCAAGCTCCGAAGCGACATAACTGCTGCTGGTGGCATCATCCATCTTGGGAGTCGCTCACCAAAATACCCTTCAACTACAAGGTGTTCTAAGCCAAGCGGAGGGCAGAGCCCATCAAAAACCTGCTCGATTTGTGTCTTCGCTTTCTCAGAGATCCCTTCTTCCTCTTTTGCCAAGATGCCATCATCTCCAAGTCTACTGGTGCAACCCAGTGAAAGATATCTTAGGCGCTTCTTTCCACTAAGTTTGGCTTGCATAGCAGATGAGGAAGAAGCTACATTCTCCAAGAAACTTATATCAAGTTCTATTAGCTTGGAGAGGGGCCCTAGTTCCTCCAAAGTACAGTGATCGCAATCCATGTGGGCTGGAAATCCATATAACTTCCTCAACGAAGTTAGACCACAAAACTCCCTAGGTACAACACTTATATTTGTCCTATAAAGTCTAAGAAACCTCAAGTCTTGTAGCATCCCAATGCTACTGGGAAGCTTAGCTGAACTTTGACAAACAGAAAGGCTAATGTACTGCAAGAATTTCAACTTGCCTATGTCTTCTGGTAACTTGAATGTATTACTGTTTTCTATTGACAAATACCTCAAATGTTTGAGGTGACACAAAGATTCGGCTATTGCATCAAAATTTACACTGTCCAAATTTAGTGTTCGAAGACTTGAAAAATAAACAAATGAATCACCTGGCTTAATCTTTATATTACCAACTGAAATCAGCGTTCTCAGTGATATTTGTGTTTGTAGAGAACACCACTCCAAATCATGTTGTTTTGATCCTTTGCTTTCCAGAGATAACCGAATAAACTTTTGTGATTTAAGTTTGTCAATACCAATTTTAGTGTTGTGAGCTATGAATGCTTCGTCTCCAAACACGCTATGAGCAAATGACCGGACAACATCATGCATGTTGCAAACTGCTTGATCAACATACTCCATATGTGGCTCAATAAGGTTCCGTTGTATTAACTCATCATAGTATTCCCTTCCTATTTCTTCTAGGTCACGTAATGTTCCATGAACAAATCCTTCACTAATCCACATGCCAACAATTGCATGATCATGAAACAATCCGCTGCTTGGAAGGAGGGAACAGTACAAAAAGCAAGGCTTTAAACAAGGCTGCAGATCTTCATAGCTAAGATATATTGCATAATTTAGCTCTTCGGGCATTTGTGATACTGACCATAGTGAATCATCTAACACCTTTTGCCAATCAGTTTGTCTTATCCTTTTATGACGCAGGAGACCTCCTATTACTTTGACCCCAAGAGGTAAACCATCACACTTTTCTACAATCCTCATTCCAATATCCTTTAGTATTTCAACCTGGGGCTCATCATTTACATCTCTGACAACCTGAAAGGATTTCAAGACAATTAGACAAACGTTAATTTAGTTTGCAATGTCGAGATATTCTATCAATGCAAAGCACATAAAAAAAGACACCTACTGCGGTCTCTAGCTCATATCCTCTTTCTTATTTGTACTACATGTGCAGCTAAGTAAAAAGAAAGAAAAGGCACAAATGTCGCTTTCGAGACGAGTAACAAAGTACTCCCTCTATACATGTAAAACAAGTTATTTTGGATAAGACTTGAGTCAAACATTAGAAATATAAATCACGAATAACTTTTAATTGTTGAGTTTGAAGATGTGAAAATCATATGAATAAATTTGTCTTTAAAAGTACTTTCATATAAACATACATATATCACATTCCGATAAATATTTTTTAAAGAAATATAAAGTTATTCTTTAGAGACTGTGTCAATGTCAAAATGACTTTTTGCCAGCAATGTTCACAGTGATTTCCCCTGGTATTGATATAAGGCGTTTCCTGATCTGTATGAAAATTAATATACTAGCTGGTAGTAGGTCTATTAGTAGTTTCTGGGCCCACTCTTCATTAAATTCAATCCAATGGGAACTTTCAACTTACAAGACATGCATATATATTATGAAGTGATCATAGATTATTAGCTGGTTTGGTTTCTTATGGTGAAACATATCCATCCGGATTCAAGTCTTCAACTTGACATGGGTGCTCGAAGTATATTTAATTACCACCAAGAGGTTGGCATTGGTATGTGGATTCTTTGCTATCACACTTCCACCATGTTCACGTTGAGAAATCAATTTTAAATTCTGTTGTAGACAATTTCATATGTGATGCTTTCTCACTTATACTTCCAATCTTATGGTAATTGGTACAGTTGAGAATAATAGTTTTAAACCAAATTACTACATCTTCTATCCGGATCTCTAAATTTAAAATTACAGATTTTGATCTTTAAACTATTGGAGTCTCCCAATTCTAATATGAGATCATCCTCAATGAGAGTTTCATGACTCAGTTTTCAATATAATCATATTTTGAAAACAATACACAAGATTTTTCATATTCATAAAACTCTTACAATATCTTTCTCTTCATCAATACAGTGACATATTTAATGTGCATAAAACTTAAAAGAAACTCTATTGAGACTGAACTAAACACTACTATACCAAAATCATTTTCTGAGGTGGTTAAAAAGCATTAACCATCCGCCTCTACTTCTGTCTCCATATTATTATTCTTGCTCTTGGGTTAGGACCCTAGTGCTGCATGGCGGCTACGACAGCTGCTCACTTTGTGCGCTTAATTATGCCGCGCTGGCGGCGGCTCGCCTGTGTAGCCGCGGCTGTGGCACGTGCTCTCACCTCCCCACAGCGAGATGAACTCATAGCGTTTCTAACAGGGAAGAAGATATTTTTTTTAATAGTCCCTCACGAAGTTTGTAATATTTGTGCAATTTATGTATCTTGGAGATTTTGTCTATAACCACGATAATATTTTATTTTAAACAAGCAGAGCTTTTCTATACACACGGGCCTGAAACCATACCCGCTGATATGATAGCCAAACAAAGTTGAAATATCAGAATGTGACACACTTTATATGTTTGACGACCCAGATGATACAAACTCACAAGTTTGAGGACCCACGACAAGTTTACTCTTCAAAACATTATTTCTAGCCTTAGAATAATATGTAACACGATGTCATCCACATTCAAATAGAGCAAGATCATTTCCATTCCTCAATGGCATGCCATGGTGGAAGCTTATCCATGTGTTTTTGGATGTGAGAACAACTAGGGACGAGGCTGGACAGTTCCAGTAGAGTGGTGTTTCATTGAGAGATCAACGGGGGTCAGGAAGCCTTATATAGGAATATTCTTATGAGATGCGGGATGCCTCCGTCTCAAGAAATTTGACAGATTCATGGGGCCTGGGTCGCCCTAGGTGACACGAACCCGCTCGCTAACGAGGAAGAAGAAGAGAGGAGGTGCACGTAGGGGAGGTTTATGAATAAGAGGACCACCAGGGGTCACTGTTGCGCGAGCTTGGGTGCCGTCGCCACACGCAAGCTCGAGGGGCTGCCATGCACGAGCTCAGGAGGCCGCTGCACGTGGCCAAGACCCGTGGAGGAGGCGCGCAATATATGTTCGCTTTTGGTGCACCATCTTGTTCCCCCTTCATCCATCTCTGTCTCTCTCTTCTCGCTCCGATATAGTGCAGCAGCCCAATATATGTGCGACATACGCTCGCATTGGACTAATCAATATTGAACCACAAATGGATTAATAGTAGCATGCCACATAAGGGCATATAATGTGTTAGGGCACATCTAGAACTGGATGAGAGCACGTGACCAGTCTGGGGATCTTGATGATATTCTAGTAAAAGTGTAGGGCATGAAAGTAGTATTAGGGCAAGTACATTGCTGTTGACTTATAGGTGGCCTCATATAATGCCACGTAATTTAAGACACTTAATAGACACCATATACAATGGTTGGTTTTTTTAAGTTGTCTCGTAGTAACTCATGATTTCTTAATTTATGTATAGAATAAAAATGAACTTGTGAGTTGTATGGCAACAACAACTCATACAATGGTATAATAGTTATCTCATAGTCCTAAATCTTAGCTCATCAGGTGGTTGTTTCATGAAACAACGACCTGTTTCTCTCTCGCCTTTCCCTTCCATCCACATAAGCAAAAATCCTACGTGGCATTGCATGAGACGAGGTACGGGACCGCTAACGTGTATTTTAGGACTTCGATTATATCCTAGGACAATTTTGCAAACCTCACAATGCATGTATTGTGACAGTTAAGGGACAAGAAGACACCATAGACAATAACTTGAAAGACTATTTTTTATTTACTCTAAATAGTATAGTGGTAAACAGACTTATTATGGTCGCCTTAGTTTGTGAATTATATTTAGATGCTAATTCGCCATTTGGCCTATGGTTTACTCGTAACATGTAGTTTTCACAGTGCTGCGGGCGATGAACATGAAGTGAGAGACACGTCTGCCCCATCGCCAAGAAGGACTCCATCGCCGCAAACCGGTCGCCCCATCACCAAGAAGGGCTCCAATGCCGCAACCGGCCGCCCTGTCGCCAAGAAGGAGTCCATCGCCACACTGGACGCCCCATCGCCAAGAAGGGCTCCAATGCCGCCACCGGCCGCCGCATTACAAAGAAGGGCTTCAACACCGCAACCGGCCGCCCCATCGCCTCCACGGCAGGCTCCAACGCCGCCACCGGTCGGCCCTCAGCAGAAGAAGAGGTGCCCCCACAAACTAAGCTATCAACCCCACCGTCGTCGAAGAAGAATGCCTCAGGGAGAATAGCAGCTATCCCTAAGACGACGAAGCTTCCCTATGAGAAGACTGACTCCGAACTTGATGAATCGGTGAAAATGGATGTGGACAAGTACTTCGAGAAATGCAAGGCTGATCGTGAAGCCAAGCGAAACAATAAGCCATACTTTTTCGTACGTCCAGAACTGCTAAGGAAACAGGTGGTCGATCACCAAAAAAAGTTGTGTAGTGCTCGTAAGGACCCTCCACTATCAGACTATGACCGCACTCTCGCCAAGTTGATTGACACAAAGAAAGGGAAGAGAGCAGGGAAGGGTGTACCATAGCTCGGGGAACAATCACAACAACAAGTGCCCCTGCTAGTTATTACGAATGAATATGGTTAAAAATAAGCGTGCTTGAACAGATATCTGGAGATATAAGTTCGCATGAATTTGATGAATTTTGTATGGATACTGGTATAGGCCTTTCCCAAATTCTCAACCAATCAGACATTACATATGCTTCAGTAGTTGATCATTGGAAGAGCCAATATTCATATGGCAAGAGTTTATACAAACCTGAGAAGCTCGTTGAACTAGGGACACAGATGTTCTTGGTAAACAAGTGGTACATTGTTGCGTGTGAGAGAAACATTGATGACTATATTTGTGTCATAATCAGAAACCATCATTACTTCCGTGGGGATGAAACTATAATGGTTCAGTTCAATGAGTTACACCAGCTATACCACATGGACGCTCTAGACAAATCTCTCATCAGCTGCTTTTGTTTGTAAGTGATTCTTTCTTTTAATAATCTCACTCTAGCTAGCATATGTATATGTATAATTAGTTATCCTCACACTGACTAGCGTGTCTATACATATGCAGAAACATGATGAGAGACCTCAAAAGTAGAAACAACAAGGATAGGTTTCGTTGATCCACACGTCGTATTCAAGTACCCCAATGCAATTCCCAACGATCAATGGAAACCTGACACTGAGAGGAATCTCCGCCGGTGCATGGTCAACCAAAAGGACAAAAGATATATACTCTTTCCCTACAACTTTAGGTGAGCGTTGTTATCGTGTGCACATTTTACTTTATATATATATATATATATATATTTGTGTGTTGACTCTATAAACAAATGCATCTTTCACTAGATATTGATTGTCTTTGATCTCGGCGGCAACAATTTGTTAATCTATGACTCTTTGAGAAAACCGTGGGAAGATTACAAAGATATGATAGACATTATCCAAGGGTAACTTTGATCTTTAAATATTGATTCATGAACTTTAACTCTACAATAGTTAGTTAATGACGATCCACTTATTGGGCAGGGTTTGGGCTTGGTTTGTTCAAAACCACAGTTTGGATCTGAAAGCCTCAATTTCTACACAACAACTGGATTTAAGTTGTACTTAGCTCCCATCATCATCTTAACCTTATCGTGCTTCAGGTCATGCGCGAGATGACGAGAGTAATTTTCTATATCGTACGGTGTGTTCTGCAGCAGGGATAAGGCAACAATATGTGTGGATACTACGTTTGCGAGTTCATCACGACGTATTCAAGAACTGCTCTAGATACACTGAAAGTACGTAACAATGTATATATGATAAATCCATTTTATTTATTTGTTGCTCTTAGATAAATCTTATGTATTAATACTTCTTTCCTTTAATGCAAATTGAAGAGGTTATGGTTGACAGACCAGGTGTTGGATAGCGAGCACCTTAGATCAATTCAAAAGACAATCGCAGGATTTCTGAATCAACATGTCCTCAAGCCCAGCGTCGAGTTCTACTTTAACCCAAAACAACCAATGGTACCAAACATGGATGACCACTTGTATGACTAGCTTATAGATGGAGGACAAGATATGAGTTGTAGAACATTTGAATGTCGAACAATGCTACTCAGGATGGATGGATAATATATTTGTGTATATATATGTATATTATATATATATATATGCTCCATAATATATATGTTTTCATACTTTATTTTGTGTATAATAATGTTTGAAACTAAATTACAGGTGTGTGTATATTAGCAGCGAAGAATACGTATTTGAAAACCCAATGAAACCATAAAACCAAAACCAATAATGAAATGAGATAGAAACAAACAAAAAACCTTTAGTCACCGTTGGTGATACCAACCGGGACTAAAAGGGGCCAGCCAGTGACGCAATCTGGCATAGCTTTTAGTCCCGGTTAGTATCACCAACCGGGCCTAAAGGTAGGCCTTTAGTCCCGGGCCACGGAACCGGGACTAAAGGTGGGACTTTTAGTCCCGATTTCTTAGTCCCGGCTCCATAACCGGGACTAAAGGCCCTTGAGGCCCGAGACCAAAGGTCTGTTCTGCAGTAATGACATATCCAATCGAACCAATATAATACAGATCTCAACTTATTTTTAAAAAGGAGGAACAATGTCCAATTTTGAATTGCTTTAACAAAAAATTGTGAATACGTCCTATATTTGGTGTTTGCATGACTGCATTTGTAGCGTCTTACAATACTAACATATGGAAGTGTGTCATTTTGTTTCTCTATATTTCGAGAAGGTCACCACTACTAAGATAGAAGCAAAACTAAAGTGATGCAGCTAGCAAACACAATACGTAAATAAAATGTAATAAATGCATGGATAATCTTTTACGAACCTGCTTTTTGAGTAGCAACCAGGCACCTTCATCCTCGAGTTTGTGGATACGATGGTAGGGCGGCTCTGCCCCCATCCCATGTGCAACTGTGTCATGCCTTGTGGTGACTAGGACACGGTTGCCATGATCTTGCAATGCACTAACAAAGGGAGTTCTGAGCACACCATCCCATATACGACAGTCCCAGACATCATCCATTATTAACAAGGTTTTGTGTCCCTTTAAGTCCTCTATTAGAGTCGATTCCAATGTAGCCTTTGCATTTCCAGAAACATGGTGGTCTCCCCCAACTTCACTAATAACTCTCCTCAACATTTCAATCTCATTAAAGTCTTTGTTGACACTCAACCATATTTTCTTTGTGAACCGATGTTTTATGACTTCTTGTTGAATATCTTTTGGGCGAGTGTGGTTTTGCCAATTCCACCAACCCCCACAATTGCGTAAACCAAAATGCTTTTGTATTCTCGGCACATCTGATTCTCATTGATGAGCATCTCCACTAGTTTTGTTGTGTCCTCTTCGATCTTCACACCAACCAAACTAGACTCATCGAGACCCCCTGATGTCTCACGGGTACCAAGACTAGATGGTATCATCTTTCTACCACGGTCCTCATAAGTGCCAAGGTTGATGAAGTTGAATGATGAAGCACGTGCCTTGATGTCATCTAGCTTCTTGTTAAGGTTCTTGATGCAGCCTCCGATGTCATGGGCATGTAGGGGATTCCTCAAACAGAAGAGTAGTGGGTTGAAGCATCCGGCATCATGCCTCGGGCCATGCTCCATGGCCTTGAGCTGGCACAGGTCGAGGATGTCGGTGGCATCATACATGGCATCCCTTAGGTCTCTCACCCATGCCTGGACACTTTGGTCAGTGATGTTCCTCCTATCAGCATCAGCAAGGAAGTTCTTAAGATCCCGAAGCTTGATACCCATGTTATCAATCTCACCAGACACCCCAAGTAACATATCCACCTCTTCTCTGGCCATCTCCATCAGCATGTTTTGGGTGTATGACGCCAATGCATCTAGGACAGCCGCCATGATTGACAACGTACTTTGGTCTCTGCTGTTACAAAATCAGAACAACAAAACCACTTAAATTCCAGCATGGCATTTTAATTCCGTACAACAGAGATATCAATCACATCTGCCATGCATCTATATATGCATCCATGGCGACACCAGTACACTGACTTCTCATTCACTGATAAATCTACATCACGGCAGGCACTATATTTGCAGATCTAGCTACGCACAAGCATGCAGCTGCAGAAACGCAATGGTTAAAAGGAAACGAACCTGAGGCCGACGGGCTGAGCAATGGCCGGAAGCGGTGTGGCGGTGCCGGTGCAGTTGGTTCTTGGTCGTGGAACAGGATCTATTGGTTGAGGGTTGTTAGACAGGAATCGTCATGACATGCATGATCGACCAGACCCGATGCTATGCTACTGTTGGATTGTGGCGGGCCGGTGAGTGAAGAAAAGAGGAGCGGCGAGATGTATTCAGGTTCTGATGTGTGGTTATTGCCCTGCCCTCGAGATGGCTTCTGTACGTTTGCTGTCTGTGCTAGCTAGTACTGAGATGTTGCTGGTTAATGGAAAATGTTGGTGGCAATGGCAAGGATTGTGCGTTACAACTTGGATCGATTTGAGTGCGGCGTCCTAATTTATTCCACCACACCAGAGCCGCCCACGTCATTATCTAAAAAAAGAGCCGCCCACGTGAAAGGGCATATATAAAATAAAGAAAGGAGCATATAATACTTTGGGTCGCCATCTAACGTACGTGGAAGTAGAATATATAAAGTATTACCTTGGTCCCAAAAGAATGTAATTCCTGATCAATTATATATTAATAAGTATAAAAGATTTTTATTTTAAATAAATATCATTATATATATTGTATAAAAAATGATTGGGCCATCTACTTTTCTAGCTAGACTCTGGAAACTACATTCTATTCACTTCATTTAAGCCGCATTCTACTTTTTTGTTTTGTTTTTTCATACAATTGTCGCCTTTAAATTAATCTGGTGGTGGAATATTATACTTGGGATTATTTCAAAATTGTCACGAAAAATCTGACTCGTCACGTTTGTTGGATAAAGGTGACCCTATCTTGGTTATAGTCTTTCTTTTTTGTGAATTTTTATTGTGCTTGGAAATAACATGATCTCTTTGTTTTATTAGATACGATGGTTTATAAAATAAAAGGAACCAAGTGAAAGAAACTTAATCTGTAGATCAGAACTAAAAATACGTGGACCCAGATCGGAACAGGATTCTAATTGAATTTGAGAAGCTACTTCTCATCTTTCTTTTGTGGCAAAGCTACTTCTCATCTCTTATCCGTGTGCAGCCGAACCGTATAGTTTGCTGCATGCGTGCTCTGTTTTTCTCTGTCCTTTATTACTAGCATGGTAATGTATCTGTGTCATCATGCCAACACAATGTACTTTGAAGAATGGTTGAGCTTCTCAGCATAGGACCACGAGAACTTGCATTGTAGGCGCATCCCTCCCTCATCCAAGCGTTGCGACAAGGCCAGCGGGACTCCTCCCTTGTCCCCTGTGCTCGTAGGACATGGCTTGTGGGAAGATGGTGACCACGGAGGTCGGAGGAGCTAGGCACGGACTGCGTGGAGAAGTAGAAGGAGAAGAAAAAGGGGAAGGGGCACCGCAGCTGGGATGATGTATAGGAAAAAATACTCAACTATCCTTAATTATCTTTCGGACTCCAAATAATTATGAAGGAAATATAGGGGTGAGGTTCTAGTCTTGATTAATGTCTATCTTTTGTAAATATAAAGGCTGCACGCTTTGCCAACTTATTCGAATTTAGCAAGCATATAAAAAGTAGACGAATAAAGGAAAGGGGCATATATATATATATGCTTTGGGTCCGCATGCATATATATAGATAGATGCCAATTAGAAAGTAAGAAAGGGGCATGAATAAATAAAAAGTATAGAAGGATAAAGAAAGGGGCATGCATATGTAAAAAATAAAGGCGTGGAGCCCAGTACGTAGTGGATGCCAATTGATTGAGCCTAAATAAAGCAAATATTCCAATTCCAACAAGAAGAGCTTTTTGTGTTTGCTGGTCATCATCGATTTATAAATTATTGTACGCTCACCAAGCATCCAGGCGGCCTGGTGTCACGATCGATTTAGATAATTTATTTGAGCTTCGTTATGGTGCTTAGAAGGAACCGATGGTTCCTCCCACAAAATTTATTTTTACGGCCTCTATTAATGAAAAAAATAATTAATTATGTTTAAGGATAGTTTAGTATTTTTCCTCTCACGTGTACATCATCATCTCCAACTTCACCCAATGCCCCCCCGTCGGATCGTAACCTCAATCCGTTCTCCACTAGCTGTGTCATCCCCGGCAAGTCATCCCCACTCCCCACTAGCATAATTAATTGAAGGATATGATTGGTCGCTTGTCTGTTGCGTGGGCCAATATCGCCGTTTTCCTGTAGTGTTAAGTCTATCTCAAATTCATAGGGTGAGGGATGTAAATTGATTCTATAGATCATCATTTCATATTTTTATTTGCAACTTATAACATGTTGTTCAAACTACCTCCCCTACGATAGAAATACAACAAATACATATGTCTCTCATATAGTGAACAATAATATACAATTATAATACATATACTACAATCATATTAGCTTAATTAATATGTCTCTAAATTATGATTATTAAAATGAATTCAATTGCAGGGATCCAAATTGGGCTGCTGATACATATGAGCATGAGCCAACGGGACAGCCCATGTGCTCGTACAAGAAGGGCTAACCTCTAGCATACTAGGCTTTGTTTAGATGCATTTAAAATTCAAAACTTTACAAGATTCTTTGTTATATCAATTTTTTAGACGCATGCATGAAACATTAAATATAAATAAAAAATAACTAATTACACCATTTATCTGTAATTTATTTGCGAGATAATTTTTTTGAGCTTAGTTACTCCATGATTTGACAATAATTACCAAATACAAACAAAAGTGTTACAATGTCCGTTTTTTCTCCCTAAACTATGAAACCTGAAATCTTCCCTCTCCCAATTTTGAAAACTGTTCATTTTAGTTCCTTGGCTGGTTTTAGACAGTGGTTTTGTCTTTTTGTATTTATTTCGGTTGAATTTTTAAAAAATCATAGAAAAATCATAAAATAGAAAATCTAATTTTGTTGAACTCCACGTAAGTAGATATATACAATGAACATATAATATGGCATGCTTTAGTACAAATTTTTTTCCAATTAATTACAGAAAAGTATAGATTTGAAGCTACAACAAAAACTTCATACTAAACAATATCATATTATTATTCAGTGTATAGATCTACCGAAATGAAATCCAACAAAATTAGATTTTCTATTTTATTATTTTTCTACAATTTACTATCATTTTTTGAAAATTTAGACGAAATAAAAAAAAAATAAAAAAGACAAAACCACCGTCAAAACCGTCCAGAGGTAAAACGAACATTTTTCAATGTTAGAGGAGAGAAGATTTCTGATTAATAGTTCAGGGAGGAAAAACAAACGTGGTCCAAAGTGGAGGGGGTAAAAAAATGCATCTAAACAAGGCAAGATCAGTAGAAGAGACCCACATGTGCTCTTACAGACCAGCCAGCGGCACAACCCATGTGCTCGTACAGATCAGAGAACAATAGAACATGTCATGTGCTCCTACAGCCCACAACGTGACCAAGCCACCGAAAAGAGAGGAAAAAGAGAAAGTACTGTACTACGTACAGTTATTATGCGGGAGCGTAGAGGAGGCCAGCGAGCTCCTCTTGATCCCACTCGAAGAAAGTGAAGAACCAATGATTGAAAACAAAATTAACTAGTGCGATAAAACTAACTATGTATACATTTTGAGAGTCGATAAGAACGAACTTCATGAATCATATGGTACATCATACATACAGGACAATTTTAAAATACAACACAGTCCTCACTCAATTCC
This sequence comes from Microstegium vimineum, assembly GCA_022036555.1. Taxonomy (NCBI): domain Eukaryota; kingdom Viridiplantae; phylum Streptophyta; class Magnoliopsida; order Poales; family Poaceae; genus Microstegium; species Microstegium vimineum. The sequence continues at coordinate 50,600,093 of CM039132.1, forward strand.
GTGATCAGAACGATGCAGATGTAACCGGAAACGAGCTCGGGGCTAGGCGCGATGTGAAAAGGTTCCTGTGGCTGTGGGACGGAGGGGTAGTAGTTGTTGTTTTTACCGAACGCCCACCAACGATGCAGATGCCTTGCCAGTGCCCCCGGTCAAATCTACGGTACATAGCTTAATGAATCAATTATTAGCTTATTTTTACACTGTAACATCATATTGTTAAATATTGGATTAATTAGAATTAATAGAATCGTCTAGTAAATTAGTCTATACATACGTAGAATTAGTTTTATAATAAGTCTTATGTTTAATAGAAAATTAATATTAATGTACAATACCGACTGCAAAGTGCCGACCGACGTGACCTGACTCGTCATGATTGACATGACCGACATGACCTAAAATAGTTGTTGTCTTATACATGTCGGAGAAGCTCACAAAAGAATGGCTCCCTTAATTATTGAGTGCATCTGATTTATTTACGCACTCTATTAGAAAACTAGATTTTTGGACCTCCGATCCTTCAATTTTTAAACCGTTGAATTTACCTCTTCGATCCGAACGGATTTATCTAACATGGTGCCATGTTAACCACGACAGAGAGATAACATCTCTTCGAACAGTTTTATCTAATGTGGCATCACAACAATTGTTCTACATGATGCCATGTTTACCACAACAGAGAGATAAGGGCGTCCTCAATGGAGTGAATCAAAACGCTAGCGAGAAGAGCTATGGAAATAATAAAAAAAAGGAAGAGGAGTAAAGTAACGTGTGGCCTGTGAGAGAGCGCTCCTTGAGCGACGTGCGAGACTAGCGATTTGGCCGTCGCTAGCGCGTTCAGGTTCCTCTCTCTGGACCAATAGGATTCATTTGTTGCTAGCGATTTGGCTTCCGTTGTGGACGCCCTAAACTAGACTTTTCAAACGGTTTTATCTAACGTGTGGCATCACGTCAACTGTTCTACGTGGTGCTATGTTAACCACGACAGAGAGGTAAACTAGACTTTTGAGATAGTTCTGGAGATTAATTTGACTTTATAGAGAAATTAAACAAATATTTTTTCAAAACATTATCTACATATTTTTTCTAGAATAAATATTCATTGAATAATACTAATAACAAATTTAATATTACCAAAATCTTAAAAAAATGATTGAACTCAGACCAGTATGACACCTAAAATCATGTTTACAATTATTTGAATCTTATATAGTCTTCTAAAATTTGAAACTGGGCTCTGGCTTACGAAATGGAAAATCCAAACCAACACATATTCTTGCAGATTGCAGCTTAAATTACTGCACAACACGCTATCATCAGCAGGTGTTTTGCTTAACTATTGAGAGAGAAATTCAATATAAAAAATTAAGCGTGATTGCACATTAGCAACATGTAGCATGTGATCTAACTTTATAGCAGACACTAGTAAAGATTTGCACATCAGTGCCGGCTCATCACTGCCGGGTCTGGCAAAACCGACAGTGATGAATCTTCACTGTCGTTTCGTGGCAAAACCGGCAGTGAAGCTCCTCATCACTACCGGTTCGTGGCTGGAAAAATCAGTACAACGTCTCTGCCCTTTCACTGTCGGTTCCAGCCATGAATCGGCACTGAAGCTCCTCATCACTGCCGGTTCGAGCTTCACTGCCGGTTTGTGGCGGGAACCGACAGTGATATACCTATACACTGATTTTTTGATTTTTGTAAACGACCTCGGATGGAAAAACTTTCTACATGAAAGTTGTAGGTCTCAAAAAGTTATGAAACGTTTTAGTTCACAACTTTTTCATTTGAAATCATCTTGTCATCGAAAAATATGTTCGAATGTGTCAAATTTGAAATTCAAAATTTTGTAAACGACCTCGGATGGAAAAACTTGCTACATCAAAGTTGTAGGTCTCGAAAAGTTATGAAACTTTGTAGTTCACAACTTTTTCATTTGAATTCGTTTAGTGGCTCAAAAAATCAATTTACACTCGGTTTAGTATAGAATATGAGGAAGTAAAACGGAATTTGGACACAAGTGAGTCATGAGTGGAGTGGTAGAGGAGGTACCACGCGAGGCTGAGGTTCGAATCCCCGGCGGAGCGCATTCGCGAAAAAATGTGCGACTTGCGACGGAGACGGGCGGCTTTCTGGTGGCCTCTCCCATAATTTAAATGCTTTCTGGTGGCCTCTCCCATAATTTGAATCTTTTTTTCGATTTTAAAAACGCGATTTCTTCTGGAGATGCATCACTGCTGGCATAACCCGCAGTGATGTCATCACCTCATCACTGCCGAAGTGGTTGTGCCGGTTCAAAATCTGGTAGTGATAGGGGATTTTGAACCGGTACTGTTTGCGAAAAAATGTGCGACTTGTGACGGAGACGGACGGGTTTCTGGTGGCCTCTCCCATAATTTGAATCTTTTTTTCGATTTTAAAAACGCGATTTCTTCTGGACATCCATCACTGCTGGCATAACCCGTAGTGATGTCATCACCTCATCACTGCCGAAGTGGTTGTGCCGGTTCAAAATCCGGCAGTGATAGGGGATTTGGAACCGGTACTGTTTTTGTTTTCTGTAGTAGTGAGAATTGTCTTCATTGGATGGCATCATGACCATAATTCTCGTTCTTGCAGACACATTAGTCCAAGTTGTATCGATCGTTCACTTGGTAGTTCCATGGCTAATATAGTCGATCACAAGGAAATCCTAACACTTGGGCGCCACAAAGAACTCATCATCATGTGAGGGTACTCAATGACATGAGCAATGTATTAGAGTATCTTCTAGCTCTTTGCTGGGATACGGTCAAGAACTCTCACAAATCATCCGGAGCCGGGCACAAACAATCTCCAACTTGTGTCTGACCTTCAATGCTGCTTTAAGACATCTAGATATCGGCAAACATCAAGAGTAACAAGAAAATCGCATCAAATCATTCCGCAAGTGCCACTAGATACAATCATACAAGCACAAGCACAACCACTCAATCTCATTTTAATTAACTCTATGTAGCAGGAAGGTGAGTGAAGGGAGTATGCTTAGCTCAAATGGATGTCAAGTATGTCAAAATAACAAAAGAAACTCCAAAGGTGGCCAACAAATATTTTTAGAGTTCCCTCAAAAGACTAGCCGTTATGCCCCTTCATGGGCTGTCTGCGAGTTGACCAGATTCGCTGATCGAACATGACGATTCCGGTTAGGCAGCGTTTGGTCACCTTGATGCTGACATGCGTCCTTCACATTCAACATCGACCACTCGTTCTCAACACCTGTCTTTGTTTACTCGCGCGTTAATGTTGCACTAGACGCGTCTCACCACATAGACGAGTTCACATCCAGAGAGCATCCACAAAGCTCCTGGAGCGACCGGACACGTCTGCACCTACTTCATCGAATGCCACCAAAGTACAGTCCTTACACTACCGTTAGCTGACGCGCCACGTCACTCTGACCACATGCTGCATAGTCATATGCCCGGTCTGGCTGAAACACTAGAGTCCGGTCGTTACTCAGAGATGTTATAGAGAGGTCATTAGCTAACCTAACCCTGACACGTCCATTCTACTCAAGTCAATAAGACTAAACCTAGGGTTAGGTATCGGACGCATCCGGTCCCATGGGGACCAACATCCGGTCACTTACAGTGAATCCTATCTCTTCTGTAACCTCTTCACTCTTGCTCTCATGTACCAAGCACAATATGTATTATTTGTGTGCATGATGTGTGTTAGCATACTTTCAAAATAATTTCAATAGCGTTAGGATATCACACTAGGTCCTAATGCATAGCATGTATGAGTTTACCTAGTGGCACTTGATAACCACTTTAACCGAGGTTGTCCATCTTGACTATCAATTCTAAACATACCCATACCCTCTATGGTATCTTGAATGCCAACACAAAAACATATTTGATATATTTATTGTGATCATCATTTTTTATTATTTTTCTCTTTCTTTTTTTTCAAGTTGAGGAGCACTTAATCCATCTTTTGACCATCATATTCACCATGACCATCATCTATCTCCATCACTTGGATTAGATCATCCTATCTTGATCATACACTTGACAGCGGATTAGTCTAATAGATTTTATCAGTTAGCCAAAACCAAATTATAGCTTGTTTAATCTCCTTTTTTTGGTAATTGATGATAACATGTTACAAAGATATGGAATTGAAATATTTTGAGAGTCCTAGTCACTACTGGAGACGAGCCCTTTGCCGAGTGTTGCACTCGACAAAGGGCACACGGTAACGATGTTAACGGTAAAGACCCTTTGCCAAGTGTTTTTTTTGGGCACTCGGCAAAGCGTTTGCCGTGTGCACGGGGACACTCGGCAAATCAACTTGGCACCCGCCACAAAAAAGTGCACGGTGATGGAGGGTTTGCCGAGTGTCAAGTCAGGACACTCGGCACATGTTACCCGTTTGCCGATTGTCGTTGACTGAGACACTCGACAAACGTCACCCGTTTGCCGAGTGATCCATGCACGACACTCGGCAAATCTGCAAGATGTGCCAAGTGCTATGGTCAAGGCACTCGGCACAACGTAGACACTCGGCAAAGGGCCTTCCCAGGTGCTCTGGAATGGTTCCTTTGCCGAGTGTCATGACCAAGACACTCGGCATATCATGCCTTTGTCGAGTGTTACACTCGGCAAATCGACCAGAAACTGTCTTTTTTATTTGATTTTTCAATTCCATCCAGACAAACAGAAGATATATATCACAAGCAACTCATATATATATATATATATATCACAAACAACACGTATGACATCACAAACAACACAGATATCACAAACATCACATAGATCTCACAATATATGCCAATTCATCCATAGTTCAACATCACAATGCATCAACAGTTCACAAAACATCCAAAGTTCAATACAAAACAGTCACAACGAGGGTCTAGGGTCACGAGGCCCACAACCTGATCCCGGCGATCCTCCCAAGCCCGATGATCCTCCCAAGCCCGGCGATCCTCCATAGCCCGGCGAAGCTCCATAGCCCGGCGACCCTCCCAAGCCCTGGAAAGGTCCATAGACCGGCGAAGCTCCCAAGCTAGCAGGCGAAGCATTATTTGATGTCGTCGATTGATTTTGCACAAAGTAAAAGAGGTTGCATGTGTTACACAAGTGAACTATAAGTTTCTAACATTCGAAGTATGCTAGGTTACAAGTGCTATTGTGCTTTGAACCAAAGTATATAGGTCGAGGTTACAAGTGAACTATAAGTTTCTAACATTTGAACCAAAACATTTATACTCACATGAGTGCCGAAGTATATAGGTCGAGGTGGAGGTGGACGTGGACGTGGAGGCAGCTCCAAAGCTAGAGGAGCATACCCTAAGCGGCGCCAAGGCTCTGCATGTACTCAAACATCTTTTGCAGACTCTGATGGTTGAGTACTCGCTCTTCCGCCATCGTCTGCCGCTCAACCTCCGCCGCCTGCCGATCAGCCTCCATCCTCGCCTCCAGCTCCTCCCGTTGCCTCCTCTCATCCTCCAGCTGGGCCTACACCATTTCATTCAAATTTTAGACGAATGCAAAGCTAAGGCAAATCAATGAACGACAAATAAATAGAAATAACCTGGAGTGCATGCATCTGCTCCTTTGAGGTTTTTGGGCGCTCGTGTATGACCGGGCCTGATCTGCCCCTCGCTTTAATCTGGCTGAGACTAGGCGTACTGGTTGTGACAAGTGCACCATCGGCAATCCAGTAACGCCGATGCTTCTTTCCGCCTCCAATCCTCATGATGACCTCCCCATCAAGATCCTCGGTGGTCGGATCGTAGTCTGCTCCATGGAGATTCTTTACCGCTGAAGTGTACTCTGTAAGGCGGCTGTGGACGCTCGGGTTTGTGTACTTCTCTGGCGGGTCATCCGGGTTGTAGTCGACGTTCGATGATGCCTTGCCCTTTTGGGACAAGGCAAATGCCTTGAACAGATTGCAAGGCTGGTTGTCATGCTTTGCCGACTGCGAGAAAACCAACAAGATGATTAGAAACCATGCAAATTAAATGTTGCACTAAATTGTAGCCATTGACGTACCCAAGTGGACGCGTATGCCTCTAGGCTCTGGCTTCCTTGGTAGTGTGTTGTGCCTGGCCTCATCAAATGCCGCTCTCGGCAAGCGTTATGCGTCTCCTCCCAATCGGGGGCGCACTACCTCTCCACTATCCGCTTCCAGCACTCGGTATGATGGGAGCACCACCATGGAATCGTCTACACACATCAAGTGACATTATCAAATTTAGCCTACTAAATCTTAAATAAAATCAATAGTAAAGTCGTATACTTACATCTTCGTACTGCTGTCGGGTGAGCCTCATGGTCCTTGCATCAGCTTTGGAGACCTTTTCCTTAAGGACGTCGCCGTGGTAAGTCACGTGGTCTGGACACGCGCCTCGTAGTGCATGTCCGACATGAGTTTCTTGCAAACTCGGCGAGCCACAGTGTCTGCGTGGGCCTCGTGTCCCTCCTGACATCTATAGAAATCCTGCACACGTACATATAGAGAGAGGCGTGATGTATCTTTTATGTATTTTAAGACTGTACAATAAATGTGTGCGATACAACTTACCCACAGCTTGCCGATTACCCGCTCCGCTTTGTTGGCAAATGTCCTGCCATTCCGATCTAGAGCATCGTTTGCCACGGTGTAGTGGTCAAACGTGTACGCCGGAGTTACGACGCCAGCGTACTCTACTAAGCCAGGGAAGTGCTCCCTGTACAAGAGACCCAAGATCTCATTCACCGAGCGTTTGTGAGTACCTGGACTCACAAACGCCCAACTCTTGCACAAGAGACCCAAGAATGTTAGTTGTAATTGTGGTTCCATATTAAATGAAATAGTGACAATATACAAAAGTACTTAGTTTTTGACCCCGGATCGAATCATCGGACGACCCGACAGTGGGATGGCTCGCTGAGGGAGGCTCGCCGGTCCTCGCAAGTAGACAGTCGGCGGAGTAGCTGAAGTGGAACCCCATGCTGGTGCCGAGCCGTCGTCGTCGTCCTCCTCCTCCGCCTCAACCCCCTGCTCCTGCTCGTGCTCCTACAGCTGCTATTGCTCTTCGTCCCCGTACTCCTCCTCCTGCTGTGCCTACGCCTCTGGCTACGGGGTAGGATCCGAGCCTCTCCTGCGGGCGCTCCTCCTCCTGCTCGACGCGACGTAAACCGAGAAGAGAGCCCTCATTCCGCCGTCGACCATCTTGAATTACCTGCATTTAAAAGAATTAAACCAATTAGTCTAATAACATAATTATGAAAGACATGCAGAATAATAAACAAAATAACAATGTATTACATGTATTAGAAATACTCTTCATGGTCAGGAGTAGCGGGATCATAAGTTTCATCCTCAGTAGCAACCATGTCCAAAGGCTCAACACTATCCGAAGGAGCAATGTTATCCTCTTTTCCGTTGCCTAAACGTAATCTCTCAAGTAATTGTAAGTCCTTTACATTTTCCACCTCATCTCCAGCATCCTCGGCAGATACCCTTTCATTGTCTATTTCTATTTCAATGGCTTCGGTTAAGTCATCTAACATGTCTCCTATACCAGCATCAGCATCATAATCCTCGACACGTGGCCTAACTACCTCCTCTCTCATACGTGATTCTTCACCATGTAGTGTCCACCGGGTATGGTCTGGCATGAACCCATTCTTGCAAAGATGCCGCCCCATTAAATCCTTTGTTTGTCGACGTCTGTTAGCGCACTTGCTGCAGGGACACCAAGTTGAGCGCGCTTCTTTCTTCGGGGGAAAGACAAGTTCCAAGAAAGCATTGGTCTTCTCAATCCATTCATCGGTCATCGCACCTTGACTTGGGCGGCCCGTGTACATCCATGCCCGGTCATCCATCCTCTAAGATATATACCAGCGAGTAATGTAAATAGCTATTGCATGTACATGGTGTTCCTACTGTCTAATAGGTGATGATAGGTCCTAATCCCACCCGTGGTTGCGTAGAGGAGGTTAGTTTCCATGCTCTACTCCTATCCGAGATAAAATTTCGACAGCACCTCCCCGCTGCTCTCCAGATACACGTCCTAATACGGAGAGTGTGTATCTAGAGAACAACAGGGAGGTGTCGTCGAAACACTATCTCGGATCAGAGCAGACCATGGAAACTAACCTCCTATACGCACACACGGGCTGTCCATGGAAATGTGGACAATTCAAAACAGATATGGTTATAGATATGCAAAGAATTACATATTTCCAACCACATCTCTTTCGAACGGCAGACGCCTAACTGGTTACATGATGCACGACCAGCAAAGAGGGGTTATACCTTCGGTGGCAGGGGAGTCAGGCTAGCGGAGCCGTGGCGAGTCGGTGCAGTGGTGAGGCGACGCGGTGTAGGTAGAAATCGCCTCTTCTCCTTTGTCCCCTTCCTTCTGCAAAGGAAAAAAAATGTAAGTCAAAATTTCGGCAGAACCTCCCCTGCACGGTGAGGTTTCCAAAACCTGCAATAAAACAACGGCACGATGGCCGGCAACCACGTTTATGTCAAAGGCTCGATGGCTAACAACCACACATATATCTACCCTACCACTTGCACTACCACTACCACTAATATCTACCACTACCACTACCACTACCACAACTACAACTACAACTACAACTAATATCTCTTCTAATTCATACCTTGGGCGGTGGACAACAGCGACGGGCGGCGGCGACGGTACGGGACATGGCAATGTTGGCACGTCCTCCCCGGCCTTCTCCTCCTCGGCGTCCTATTTTCCTTGTTGGCCTCCTTCTTCTTCCTCCTCTCTTCCCCTTCTCCCTTCTTATCCTTCTTCTTTTATTCTTCTTCTTCTTCTTCTTCTCCTTCTCTTCCCCTACTCTTCCTTCTCTGTATGTTGATCGGTGGGAGTGGGTGGGGATGGGGACCTCGATGGGGGTGGGTGTGGGGGGGGCGCGCCGGCTGGGGAGGGGTGGAGGCGGGGTCGGGGCTCGGGCCGAGCTCCGGCGGAGCTCGTGCAAGGTGGGGGTGGGGGTGGGGGCCACGCCAGCTGGGGAGGGGGTGGCGGCAGGGTCGGGGCTCGGGCCGAGCTCTGGTGGAGCTCGGGCAGGGTGGGGGTGGGGCCGGCGGCGGGGGAGCAATGGGATGGGGGCGGCGCGGCGGCGGGGGAGCAGTAGGGTGGGGGCGGGGCGGCAGTGGTGGGAGAAGAGGGGCGCGGCGGCGGGGGAGGAGTGGGGGTGGTGGCGGCGCCGGGCGGGGTGCTGCGCGGTGGCGGCGGGCGGGATGCTACGGGCGTGTGTGTGCGTGTGTGCATGTGTTTGTGCGTGTGAGCGCGCGGCCGAAAAAAACGACTAAGTCTGGCACTCAGATCCATGATTTGCCGAGTGCCTCCGATCTGGCACTCGGCAAAATCCTCCCTTTGCCGAGTGTCTTAGGGTTGACACTCGCCAAACGCCACCCTTTTGTAGAGTGTCTCCCTTCTGACACTCGACAAATGTTACATAAATGTTACTAAAAATTTAAAAAATATCAAACGGTTTCAAAAAATTACCAAATCTTGACATCACACCATATATGTTTGTATTGGCTGTACGAAAAGTTTTGAAGTTAAATTTGAATTTTAGCTTCGATTTCAATTCAAATCCTATTCATCACTCTATGTGATATGAAACATTATCAGAGATGATGGGATTTGTAGGACACATATGTGACAACTTTTGCGAAATCCTCCCAATTTTTTATCGCATGTTCTAAGTATGATATAATGGCTCCATGATAAATTTTACAACTTTTGGAGTCCATTTGATATTTATAGATTTTTTAATCAATTCTAACACACATTTGAGATCATGTTTCATGAACAATATGTGGAGTTCCTATTTTACTTTACCACATATGAACTCAACTTATGCATAATAATATGGATAATATTTTTTCAACCAATTTTTTCATTATTTGAATCACGTGTAGTTCAAATTTGGCTTGGGTCAAATAATTCACTTAATTGAAAAAAACTAACTAAATATAACAAACATGTCGACAAAATTGTCATACTTAAACATGTAGTTCTAGGTACTATTGAAGGACAGCAGAAAAAGTTTGGAGACCAAACTAAGAAGAAATTTTTTTGGTTTGCCGAGTGCCAGGGAACACACTCGGCAAAAGGCTTAGTTGCCGAGTGTATATGTCAAGACACTCGGCAAAAGGCTTAGGTTGCCGATTGTCTAACGGCGACACTCGGCAAACCGCTGACGGCGTCGGGTCCTAACGCCGTTTGCCGAGTGTCGCCCGACACTCGGTAAAGGGACGTTTTGCCGAGTATCATATGTTGCCGAGTGCCCGACACTCGGTACAGACTATTCTGCCGAGTGTTAAAATATGCTGAGTGTCGGACACTCCGCAAAAGTAGCTCCTGCCGAGTGTTATACTGTACCGAGTGCGGCACTCGGCAAATGGTGTGACACTCGGCAACGAGCCGGTTTCTGGTAGTGAGTTGCTTGCAATGCATTCTTGCAAAGAGCAAGTTACAAGAGCTCAAAAGCTGATGCTCAAAGAAACAGGCCACGCCCTTGATGTTTCGTCTTGTGGCTTATGTCTGGTGGTCTCCATAATCCATACACATGCTGAATACTGCTGTTTCGGTCCATTGATCCGAAAAGAGGGCGAGATGTGGTCGGCTTCACTGCAATGCTGGCACGCTTGGCACTGTGATTACCTTTTCTTACATAGTGTCTATCGTGAGAGAAGTTGATGATGAAGAGAAAAAAGATACAGTCATGGACTCATGGTAAATTTAGATTGCGTGTTTGTTTCACTGCTAATTGGATTTCACTGCCAACGGATGCCCTGCCACGGCCACACGGCCCAGCTAAACCGGCGCGCGCCTGTGCCCCCAGAGGCACCGAGGTAGTCTTCGGCAGTCGACCGGCAGCCTCCAAGTACGACGAGGGTAGCCTGTCGCCAGACACGTTGCTATCATCATCCGTCCATCGGCGTTACTTCGAGCGCCCCACAGAGTTACTCCCAGGAGGGAAGGCACGACATGGGGAAAGAGGGTGGACGATGGGTTCGGGACAGGGGCCAAGGGGCGGACAAGGAAGACGTCAAGGGTGGATTCCCTCGAGTCGTCGTCGCCATCGCTTGCGTCCTTCACAACGACCAGCCACTCGTCCAGCCGTGCTTCCATGCCAAAGGCCGCAGCTTGGGTAGTTGGAGAGGTCTCCACGCGAGCCGGCACTGCTGCGGCCGGCGCGGGCGGCGGTGACGATGAGGTGGACGACCGGGACTGCACCCCAGGCGATGCTGTAGAGAGTGCAAGCGATGGAGGGAAGGGGGTGGTGACGGCGGACAGGGACGCCACGTCCCCCACTACCGGCGGTGACTCCCGGAACTCAGGAACCGAGCTAGCCAAGTCTCCGCCCTCACCGGCAGCCCGCGGATCCACCCTCAGGGGACCCGCCCCTGCTCTCCGACATGGAAGAATGCAGCTGTGGAGCATCGGGACGCCCTGACCGGTGGCTGCGGCGATGTCAGCCGAAGATATAGCAGGGGAGCCGGCGCTCCTGCACCCTAACGGACTTGAGGAGGGGAGGTGACGGCGTGCACCAGGGAGGGGCCCCCGACTCCGGCCGCCCGCGGACGGCGTTGCCATCGTCCGCGTTGTGACGTTTTATTTTGTTGTTGCTGTTGCTGTTGTAGCCGCCCATATGTCGTTTGATAACCGATATATGCTGCATACCCTGCTGTTTCCATCCATTGCTCGGATGAGGAGGCGACGCCGACGGCTTCACTGCAGTGCAGGCATGCGGCCTGACGCAACCAGGCGACCAGATAACGATAGGACACTACTACAGAATCAGCAATCACTACCGGCCCATCACTGTCGGTTTTGTTTGGGCCGGCAGTGATGCCCCTTCACTGTCGGTTCTTCCTCTGACAAGCCCCCAATTATTGGGGGCAGGGGCTAAACCGGCAGTGAAACATCACATCTTGCCGGTTGGTGGCTTGAACCGGCAGTGATGCCTCTCGGCCCTATCACTGCCGGTTCAAGCCACCAACCGCAGTGATGTGGTGTTTCACTGCCAGTTCGTGGCTCCAACCGGCAGTGATGTCTCCCTCCCTCCTCTGCCCAACAGTACAGAACAGTGCGTGAGGAGCTCTCTTGATCTCCGTTGTTGGCTCCTCTTCACTCTTGGATCCTCATGTCTTCTTGCTCTTGGTTAGTAACAAGCATAATTCTTTAGAATTGTTGGTTTACATTGTGTCAATTTGTGTTAGAGCTATGCTAGTTTTCATGATCAAGAACAGGGATGTTGCAATTTGTGTCAATTTTTTGTAGCTTTTAGATCCAAAATTATTTAGAAAAATTGTAGCACTTTGTTTTTATTGGGTAATTATTATATAATCAGTGAGTAGCTAGGTTCGAAAGATTCATCTCGAAAATTATGGATAAAAATTGTATTTAGTTATATTTATTATTTACATTTAATACTCAATACATGCATGAAAGATTTGATGGGATGTGGAATAGATTCGGTATTTATTACTTAGATTTAATACTCCATGCATGCATTTTCCTATAGCTCCACGAATGGAAGGATGACCCCTTCGTCCTTGCAAAGGATGTTTTGCAAATCTTCTATGCAAGGGATAACAATACAAATGGAGGACGACATGTAGTATTGCAAGGAAAAAGGAAGATTGTAGGTGTCGACGGAGTGACAGACGAAGAAGAGTACAAAGGTTATGAAGAAATGGCTCCTTTTGGGGCGGACGTTACCCTACATGTCCTTGAAGAGGGTGACAAACCTGCTTACCTCCGGAGTGACCATGATGAGGCCATCATCGTGCCTGCACCGTGAATTGTTAGAGTATCATAAACTATGTAATCCTTAATGAAATGTTGTTTTAGTAATTTGCATCGAATTTGAGATCATATGGAGTTGTAGAGATTGATGAGTTGTACCACGTTGTTGATTGATGTGTGCCATGTCAAAAGGAATTCAAAATCTATAAAGAATTAGATCTTGAGTGTATAAGCAGTAATGTAGAGCTCCTCAAAACTAGCAAAAGCTATGTTGGAAGATTTTCAACTTCTATTCAAATTTTTGGAGTAATTACAAAGGGGGTAATTGAATTTTAAACCCTTATTCAAATTCAAAATGGAATTCCAAAACTATAAAGAATTAGACCTTGAGTGTATAAGAAATAATGTAGAGCTACTCAAAACTAGCAAAAGCTATGTTGGAAGATTTTCAACTTCTATTCAAATTTTTGGAGTAATTACAAAGGGGGTAATTGAATTTTAAACCCTTATTCAAGTTCAAAATGGAATTCAAAAACTATAAAGAATTTGAATATGCTACTTCAGCAAAAGTTGTAGAGAATTAAAAATTATGCAACTTCTATGTTTGGAGTTTTTCAAGTTCTAGTAAAAAATCAGGAGTAATTTAAATTCTAAAGCAAAAGACAGATTTAAAAAAATACACACATCACTGTCGGTTATAGAGGAACCGACAGTGATGTGCCTCTATCACTGCCGGTTCTAATAACCAACCGGCAATGATGAGTGATGCGCCATCATCACTGCCGATTTAATTCTCCCTCATCACTGCCGGTTCTTCTTACAAATCGGCACTGATAGGGCACATCACTGTCGGTTTGTAATAAGAACCGACAGTGATATGCCACCCTATTTAATGAACTGGCGCGTGTCTGAAAATTTCAGACGCGCACCCATTCCACACTTATCCATTCTGCCCGAGCCCGAGCTCGCCACTGCACGCCGCCGCCGCCCACTGGACCTCGACGACCTCGACGCCGCGAAGAGCTCCCTCCACTCCGCCGCTCTGCTCTACTCGACGCCGCAACTGCACGCCGCCGCCGTCCGCTCTGCTCTGCTCGACGCACGCCGCCGCGAGGAGCTCCCTCCACTACACGCCGCCACGAGGAGCTCCCTCCACTACACTGCCGCCGCAAGGAGCTCCCTCCACTGCACGCCACCGGATCCCCATTTTAAACCCCTTGTTCTCGTCTTCCGCCGGATCCGCGTCCAACTTCGCCGGTTATCCACTAACGGGGAGGTACGGTTCGTGCATTGTAACTACGCTGAACTAAGCTGTGGATAGTATTAAGCTGAACTAGTAGCGATGGATAGTATTAAGCTGAACAAAAGTATTAAGCATTGTAACTAACCGCCGGCATCAGAGAACAAAAGTACTAAGCTGAACTAGGTAGTCCGTGCATTGTAACTAGTAACTAACCTACTGGTCAGCAATTCGTTCGTCTAAACATATGAATTGTTTGTCAGAGATATATGCCATATCATTGATGATGTCACTTATTTGTTACTATGGATTGGATCCTCACCATCTCCAATATAAATAGGGAAGGCATTGTTACTTAACCGCGCAATGTAGTCACACATTTCTTTTGTCCTTTGTACAGGACTGAGTCGGTAGACTCCCCTGCTGCCTACCCACACTGGCAATTTCATCAGCTTCGTCGTCGTCACCTAAGGTATCCACCCTCCACGTTGGCAGCAAACGCCGCCGCCTGACCGACAAGGCAAGTACTTCAATCCGGACCACAACCTCGCAATGCATGCTTCACCTTATCGTAATGCTCTTAGTCTGATTATGTAGTACCGATAGCGCAGCCATATTAATTTGCAATCAAATACTTGTGTTCAGATGAGTCAAGACCGTGCTGCCTGGGATGAGCGCACCTTGTCCATCCTGCTGGATCTAATTCTGACACAAAAAGACCTATGCCATTGGGGGGACAAAGGGCCAACCTCCACTGGATGGACCAATATTAAAACTGTTTTCAATCAGTCCACTCACCTTGGGTACAGCAGGAAGCAACTCCAGAACAAGCTTAGCGAGTTGAGACGGTCGTACTTCAATTGGCGTGACGGTAACAAGCACACTGGGTTAGGCCGCGACCCTGCATCTGGCGAGGTCACGGTAGATCCAAGTTGGTATGCCACAAACCATGGGGTACTAACTAATCCTTCCTAGTGTCAATCCACTACCGTCTTTGGGTTTAGGTTAACTAATTGACACCGTTCCCTTGCATTCATGACGTGCAGGAGAGTAGCCAGCCGGCTGGTCAGAAGTACAAACACCCACCTTGCTTTGAGCAATTGTTCACCCTATTCGGGCACACACCAAGTGATAGGGGTGACCTGATCTCAGCTGGTGGCCATCAGCAAGATCCCACCCACACTCATGATAGCCCACACACACCTGAAGATCTGTCTGACAACCCTCCTGCTGACCACCGCAGTGGTGGCCAGGCGTCTAGACGTTGCACCAGAGAGCATTCTGTTTCCAGCCCACCAAGCAAAAAGAGTAGCAAGACACCCACGATGGCAGATGCAATGGTTTTTATGCAAGAATATCTGATTGATGGCGCCACCAGAAAAGAGGCCATTGCAAGAACTAGAGCTGATAGGAAAAAGGTCCTTCAGGTTCTCAGGGAAGACGGCGTTGACGAGGCTGATCCTCTCTTCCACCAGACCCTGGCTATCACAGCTGACTTGAACCATCGAGAAAACTATCTATATATGTTCTTTATTGTGGGGCGAACTGAGTTCGTGAAGACGATTTGGAGGACCATTAGGAAGGACTAGGAGCGCTACGACTCGACAGCGTGGCAGTCACAAGTGTATCAGTTTTCCTTCATGAGTGTATCTGTTGCTGTTTTGCTTGTTTTTCATGTACTAGTCAGTCTTGTTACCTACAATGTAATATGGTGCAAAACTATTCGTTCGGTTGTGTAATAAGTCGTGTGACTGAACTACATGTTGCTAGATATGTCACGCATGGTTTAAATTACATATTCAGAGTTTGCTGATTGTTCTTCGTCACATCTATTAATATTCTGAACTAATGAACTGTCTGTTTTTCAGGCGGCCCAAGGTGATGGATGTCGAAACTGAGGAAGATGTGGACAAGCAGACAATGACGCAGGTCCTATTTGCGTTGACAGTGATACAGGAGCTCTAGGCACAACAGCAAGGCACGGTAAACCCTGCAGCTCTAATACCTAGACTGACTGGGGCTCAATGGATGAAACTGAATTTGAATAACCCTAGAAGGTGTTTTGATAATTTGCGGATGACACCGGATGTTTTTATGAACCTGCATGACAAGTTGCTTCAGTTTGCGCTACGTGGAACAAATGAATTTTCTTCTGTAGAAGCCTTGGGTTTGTACGTGTGGACCTACGCTCACGGGGCTGCCATTAGAGAGTGTCAGGATAGATTTGAAAGGTCTTTAGATACACTAAGTAGGAAGACAACATTTGTGGCAAAAGTCATGTTTAGGTGGGCTAAGACTGTTTTATGTCCAGTGGACCCGACATTTGTAGGTGTGCATGACGAACTTGCGCCATATTGACCATGGTTTGATGGCTGCATTGGGGCAATTGATGACACACACATAAAAGTAGAAGTCAGTCAAGCTGTTAAAAATGATTTCATTAACAGGAAAGGTCAAGCTTCGTTCAATGTCTGCGCCATTGTGGACATGCATGGCCGATTCACTTATGTTGCGGCCGGGAAAGCGGGCGCTTGTCACGACATGGCAGTTTTGAGGGAGTGTTTGCAGGATCCTTGTTTCCCCCATCCTCCTCAGGGTATTGCATGCTACTAACATCTACAATCCATATGCTTATACATGTTTTGTACATATGTTGTATCACTAACCTATAATTTGAAATTGGTCATTTGTTGTAGGACGCTATTACCTGGAGGACGCTGGGTACATGCAGCGGGAAGGATTCATGACCCCATATCGGAATACAAGGTACCATTTGCATGAATTCGAAGGTGTTGATGCAGGCATGTTAAATAAACAAGAGAAGTTTAACTATGTGCACAGTCGCCTGCGTAATGTCATAGAGCATCATTTTGGGGTTACCAAAGAAAGGTGGAAACTCCTGGAGGGGTTGCCTGGTTATTCCAGGGAAAAGCAAGCATGGGTTCTGATTTCAATTTTTGCAATGGACAATTACTTGTGGAAAATTAACCATGGATTAGGTACCGTGTATCCTGTTACCGACTGGGTTCACTTCAATGCTGCCACTGGAACAGTGCCATAAGGGAGTTAGCTGCCACTGCTATTTGGGGTATGCGATGAAGGTCAGACGTCTGTGTATGAAGGTGTGTAACGTGCATTGTAGGTTTAGTTTTGCACGGATTGGTTGACCACCAAGTGTTGTTAGTTAGTGTGTGTATGAAAGTGTTGTACGTGCATTGTAGGATTAGTTATGCACAAATTTGGTAGAGCACGAAGTGCTGGTAGATGGCATTGCAATTGGCTGGAATTGGGTGCAATTAGGTGCTGCCACATGATATATTTTGTCGTCAATTTTTGGACAGTAGTTTAATTTATAATTATGGTGTAATGGGTTCTTTGGACTTGGACTCTAATTATATGTTGTAATCTCATTTGTATGTACAATAAGTTTAAGACATATCTATGAATTTCTGTAATATAAATGTTGATGGTTTCTGTAATATAATGTTGATGGTTTCTGTAATAAATATAAATTACAAAAATTAAATCACTGCCGGATCACTTAGAACCGGCAGTGATATCCTACATTCACTGCCGGTTATGTCAAACCGGCAGTGATGGCTCAAGCATCACTGTCGGTTGGAGAAACAAACCGGCAGTGATGCTTGAGCCATCACTGCCGGTTTCGCATAACCGGCAGTGATGGCATGAGCTCATCACTGCCGATTCGCCAGTGCCGGTTCAAAATCCGCCACTGTAGGGGGGTTTTGAACCGGCATTGATTGCCTTTTCTGTAGTAGTGGGAATTGCACCTGCACGCGTTGATCAATTCTGTTTTATACTGGATGAAACAAAGAGCAATGTACGAGTATCTGTTTTCAAGCGATCCTTGGGAATCACTTGAAACGGCACATTCACTCAAGAAATTAATGGATTAGCAGTAACTAGCGAGCGCAAAGTTACCTGAATCGTGCACAAAGGGGAAGGCGTTTGTCAGCAAGAGCATGTAGTCGTACCGGCATTTCGTCTTCAATCGGACATGTTTGAGAGTAAGCAAACCTTGCGTGTGCCAACCAGGCTGTGGATGAGAGATTTAACATTTTTTTTCAACAGCTCATATATAAAAGAACAGAATCTCTGATAATAAAAGTTATTTTAGACGGACTCGGGGTTAATGTTTACCTTGATGAATGGCAGCTCGACTGATGTTTGTCTCAAAGTGGAAAGGATCTCTTGTGTACATCACGTACCATTTTTTGTCATTACCATTTGCTGCATAGGTCTTGACATGCTGGATATGTTCCAGCTTGTTGGAATATGATCCGAATTATAACGTGAGTCTTGTGGGGACGCCTAGAGGGCCCATGGTTCGGGTTATGTTTATTAGCGGATTTGTTTCCGTGTTGGACTACAGTTAGTCCGTCCTATAAATACATCTTGTAAGCCGTACGGGAATCGCAGACGACTCATTGTATTCCCTACGTTCTGTAAACACTCTCCTCATATAGTGAAGATCGCCGGTTGGCGCCCGTGTTTTTTCCCGCAAGGGTTTTCCACGTAAAATCTGTGTCTCGTGTGCGATCTTGTTTGATTATTCCCTAACAAGTGGTATCTAGAGCCTGACACGAGATTAGATTGAAAAAAAAGTTAGGGTTCTATTCCCTGTTCTTCGGTCACGCCGCTTCCGCCGTCAACAGATCGATCTGCTACTCGTCGATCTGCTCCGTTGCCGCCGGCGACAGGAATCTATCTGCGCGACTTCGAGTTCGTCTCGGAGGCAGACTCAGTCTGTGCGGTTGTCTTGTTTTTGATCTGCTGTTCAAGGCGGAACGTATTTCTATGCCACGTGCACACGTGGATCGGCCTCAGGCTCCGTCGTGTTGATCGGCGACCGTCCAATCTGCAAAAGGTGAGTTGCGTGCATTGCTTTCTAGTGGCAGGAGAAAAAACTGCTCTCGGATTTGCCGCTGCACGTCATCTGCCGCACAAGGATCAAGGTCACATCAATTCTCTCTCTCCTGTTACTATTGAAAGAATTAGTGGTGGAAATTTGTTTTTGCTAAGTGCACACAAGTTCTGTACCAGGAGGTTATTTTTCTTCTGGATTATTGCTGTGATTTTTTTCACCATGTCTACAGTGAAGTATGATCTTCCACCTCTTGATCGTGATACGAGGTTCGCTTTGTGGCAAGTCAAGATGAGGGCTATTCTTACACAGGCTGACGTGGATGATGCTCTTGATAAATTCAGTAACAAAGATTCAAAGTCTTGGTCTGATGATGAGAAGAGAAAAGCTCGTAAGGCCTTGACTCAAATTCAGCTTCATCTTTGAAATAATATTTTGCAAGATTGTCTGCAGGAGAAAACTGCAGCTGCTCTATGGCTCAAGTTAGAGTCAATTTGCATGTCTAAGGATTTGACAAGCAAAATGCACATAAAGATGAAGTTGTATACGCACAAGCTGCAAGAAGGTGGTTCTGTGATTAGCCATCTTACGACCTTCAAGGAGATCGTTTCTGATCTAAAAGCTATGGAGGTAAAATATGATGATGAGGATTTGGGTCTTATTCTTTTGTGCTCTTTGCCTAGTTCTTATGCAAACTTCAGAGATACACTGTTATACAGTCATGATACGCTAACTCTTGATGAAGTTTCTGAGGCGTTGCATGCCAAGGAAAAGATGAAATTGATGGTGTCTTCTGAAGGTTCTGCTTCCAATGGAGAAGCGTTGTCTGTTCGTGGGAGGACAAAAAATAAATCCAAGAGTGGCAATAGAGGCAAAAGTTCCAGTGGTTATAGAGGCCGATCAAAATCTCGAAACAAGGGAGATAAATTTTGCAAGTATTGCAAGAAGGATAATCACTTTATCGATGATTGTTATAAATTGAAAAATAAAAATTAGAGAGCTGACACATATAAAGAGAAAGGTAAATCTAATGATGAAGGTAATGCTTCTGTTGCTGCTTCTAAGACAGATTATTCTGATGGTGATTCGCTAGCTGCTTTTGCTGGATGTGCTAATAGTGGTGATGAATGGATTCTTGATTCTGCTGCTTCATTTCATATATGCATTAATAGAGATTGGTTTGTCACCTATGATTCTCTTCAAGGTGGAGGTTCTGTCAGGTTGGGTGATGACAGTCCACGTAATATTGTTGGCATTGGATCTATTCAGATCAAGATGCATGATGGAATTATCAGAACTCTTACTGATGTGAGGCATGTTCCAGCTATGAGCAAGAATCTTATTTCTCTGAGTACTCTTGATAGTAAAGGGTACAAGTACTCCGGTGGAGATGGAGTTTTGAAGGTGTCGAAAGGTTCTCTTATTGTGATGAAAGGTGAATTAAAATCTCCAAATTTGTATCATCTTCGTGGTACTACAATTACAGGTGATGCTGCTGTAATTTCTGATTCATCATCTAATTCTGATGCTACTAATCTCTGGCATATGCGTCATGGACATATGAGTGAGAAAGGCTTGCATGAATTGTGCAAGAGAGGTTTTCTTGATCAACATAGCATCAGTAAGTTGAAATTTTGTGAGCATTGTATTTTTGGCAAACACAGAAGGGTGTCTTTCAATACATCTACTCATAAAAGTAAAGGTATTCTTGATTATGTGCATTCTGATTTATGGGGACCATCTCACAAGCCTTCTAATGGTGGTTCACATTATATGTTGACGATCATTGATGATTATTCTTGTAAGGTATGACCTTATTTCTTGAAGTATAAATCAGAAGCATTTTCAGCATTTAAAGAGTGGAAGGTTATGATTGAAAATCAAACTGAGAAGAAAGTTAAAAATCTTCGCACTGATAATGAGATGGAATTCTGTTCTAATGAGTTTAATGCATATTGCAAGTCTCAAGGCATTGTTAGGCACTACACTATTCCTTATACACCTCAACAGAATGGTGTAGCTGAGCGTATGAACAGAACTATCATCTCCAGAGCCCGTTGCATGTTGTCAAATTCGGGTTTGGATAGGCGTTTTTGGGCTGAAGCTGCTTCCACTGCTTGCTATCTTATTAATCGTTCACCCTGCATCCATCTTGATAAGAAAACTCCAATTGAGGTATGGTTTGGTTCTCCAGCTGATTATTCGCAATTGAGAGTTTTTGGTTGTTCTGCCTATGCTCATGTTGATAATGGTAAATTGGAGCCTAGAGCTGTTAAATGCATATTTCTTGGTTATCAACTTGGTGTTAAAGGTTATAAATTATGGAATCCCCAAACTCGTAAGGTTGTGCTTAGCAGGAATGTTATCTTTAATGAATCTGCTATGTATTATGACAACTTATCTGTTGATGCTCCTGTTGAGGGAGAGAAAATAAGTGTGCAGGCGGAGCACTTGATTAATGCACTAGATGTTGATAATGTTACTGTGCAAGATGCACCTATTGCTGAAATTTCTCCAATTTTTGATGATTCATCTACTGTTGAGCATTCTTCTCCAGTTGTGCAGTCGCCACAACATTCTATTGCTGCTAATAGAGCTAGAAGGCAGCCCAAACTAGTTAAAAGGTATA
The DNA here is from genome assembly GCA_022036555.1 of Microstegium vimineum. NCBI lineage: Eukaryota > Viridiplantae > Streptophyta > Magnoliopsida > Poales > Poaceae > Microstegium > Microstegium vimineum. Next base: position 50,621,628 of record CM039132.1, read on the forward strand.
TTGAAGAATGCAATATTGCTTATGCTATGAGTGTTGCAGAAGATATCGAAGGTAATTCAGAACCTTCTAATTATTCTGAGGCTATTACTTCTGTTGATCGCAACAATTGGATGACCGCTATGCAAGATGAGATGGAGTCCCTTGAAAAGAATGATACTTGGGATTTAGTAAGATTGCCTAAGGATAAGAAGTCTGTCCGTTGTAAAAGGATTTTCAAAAGAAAGGAGGGTATTTCTCCAAGTGAGCCAGCAAGGTATAAAGCAAGGTTGGTTGCTAAAGGTTATAGCTAGATTCGAGGTATTGATTTTAATGATGTCTTTTCCCCAGTTGTTAAGCATAGTTCTATTCGTACTTTGCTTAGTGTTGTTGCCATGCATGATTATGAACTTGAGCAACTAGATGTTAAAACTGCATTCTTACATGGGGAGTTGGAAGAAGACATTTATATGAGCCAACCTGAAGGTTTTGTTAATCCTGGAAAAGAAAACCTTGTTTGCAAGTTAAAGAAATCGCTTTATGGTTTGAAGCAATCTCCTAGGCAATGGTACAAGAGATTTGACTCTTTCATGCTCTCTCGTGGCTTTAAGTGGTCTGATTATGATAGCTGTGTTTATTTAAAGATTGTTAATGGCTTAGCTATTTATCTGCTTCCTTATGTTGATGATATGTTGATTGCTGCTAAAGAAAAATCAGAAATAGCTAAATTGAAGGCACAATTGAGTAAAGAATTTGAGATGAAGGACTTAGGTGACGCTAAGAAAATTCTTGGTATGGAAATTACTAGAGATAGAAAATCTGGTAAGTTATACCTCAGTCAGCAAGGTTATATTGAAAAGTTTCTTCGTCGTTTTAATATGCATAATGCAAAACCAGTGAGTACTCCATTAGCTACACATTTCAGATTATCCTCAGCTTTATGTCCAGAGTCAGATGTTGATATTGAGTACATGTCTAGAGTTCCATATTCCAGTGCAGTTGGTTCTCTTATGTATGCTATGGTTTGTTCTCGTCCTGATTTATCTCAAGCATTGAGTGTTGTCAGTAGATTCATGGCTAATCTTGGTAAGGAGCATTGGAGGGCTGTTCAATGGATTTTTAGATATTTGCGAGGTACTTCTAATGCCTGTTTGCAATTTGGGAAATCTAGAGATGGACTTGTTGGTTATGTTGATTCTGATTATGCTGGTGATTTGGATAAGAGGAGGTCTCTCACGGGTTATGTTTTTACCATTAGTGGTTGTGCTGTTAGCTGGAAAGCAAGTTTACAGGCTACTGTTGCTCTGTCTACTACAGAAGCTGAATATATGGCTATTTCTGAAGCTTGTAAGGAAGCTATTTGGTTGAGAGGTTTATACTCTGAACTTTGCGGGGTTACTTCTTGCACTACTATACATTGTGATAGCCAGAGTGCTATTTGTCTGACTAAAGATCAGATGTTTCATGAAAGGACTAAGCACATCAATGTGAGATATCATTTTATTCGAGGTGTTATTGTTGAAGGTGATGTGAAGGTATGCAAGATAAGTACTCATGAGAATCCCGCTGATATGTTGACAAAGCCTGTTCCTGGAGCTAAGTTTGAGCTATGCTCACGCTTAGTTGGTATTACAGTTTAAGTCTTAGCGACTTTTGGCGCCGATGATTATTTATTATTGAAGTGAGTTGATTGATGATACTTCATTTGTTACAAGATGAAATTCGTCTCAAGGTGGAGTTTGTTGGAATATGATCCGAATTATAACGTGAGTCTTGTGGGGACGCCTGGAGGGCCCATGGTTCGGGTTATGTTTATTAGCGGATTTTTTTCTGTGTTGGACTGCAGTTAGTCCGTCCTATAAATACATCTTGTAAGCCGTACGGGAAGAGCATACGACTCATTGTATTCCTTGCGTTCTGTAAACACTCTCCTCATATAGTGAAGATCGCCGGTTGGCGCCCGTGGTTTCTCCCGCAAGGGTTTTCCACGTAAAATCTGTGTCTCGTGTACGATCTTGTTTGATTATTCCCTAACACAGCTTGTCCCACTCAGTGCTTGATTTCCTTGCTGCAATCAATGTGAGCAACTTTAAGGGGCAGTATAACTCCAACTGCCTTGGGTTTACATCCTTCAGATAACTCGGGAGAGTTTCCATGCTGCAATCCTCCAGCAGGAAACGTCTGCAGCGCCGGTACACCCTTCAATACCTTCACCCTGGGGCAGTTGCAGATGACTAGATTCTTCAGGCTTGGTAGAAAACAGATCCTCTTCAGGTCAGTGTTTCTGAACGCTTCAAGAAAATCAACATGAGAAAAGTTCTCCAAAGATTTTAGGCATTGGACGTCGTTTACATGGAGTTTGCTCAGATTCTTCGTGTGGAAGGCGAGGCCACGCGGCAGCTGACTCAACTTGCATCTCTGGAGTTGAAGATGCTCCAAGACAGGCATGGCTTGCACCTGCTCCTCCCACTCCCACTCCTCCCATTCCACCATTCCAGTAAGATTTAGCTTGAGCAATCTGGAGAACCCTGCAGGTACCGGTCGAGAACGATTGCAACACACGAATTCTTGCCCAAGACACCTTATGGCTGGGGCCCTGTCGATCTGTAGGAGCTCCAACCAGGGGAGCTGACACAAGCCATCAGGAAGTTGGGTGCAGCAGGCCAGGTCATCTATTGTCAGAATTCTCAAGTTCTCAAGGCGTATAGATTGTGTCGACATCATCCACCTTGGGAGTCGCTGACCAAAATACCCATGGATGTGAAGGTTTTCTAAGGAAGATGGAGGGCAAAGCTCATTAAAAACCTTCACAATTTGTAACTGCTCCTTCTCCTTCTCCTTCTCCTTCTCAGAGGCCCCTTCCTTATCTTTTTTTAGCCGACCATCATCTCCAAGTCTACTGGTGCAATTTAGTGCCAGTTCTCTTAGGCATGCCTTTACACTAAGCCTGACTTCAGTAGCAAATGATGCAGACGATACATTCTCCATGAGTCTTATACCAAGCTCAGTTAGCTGGCAAAGAGGACCCAGGTGTTTCAAACTACACCAGTCACCATCCGTGTGGGTTGGAAACCCATGTAATTCCTCAAAGAGGTTAAACCACCAAAACCCTCTGGAATACTTCTGATAGATGTCCTACTAAGTTTAAGAAACCTCAAGTCTTGTAGCATTCCAATGCTACTAGGAAGCTTAACCAAACCCAGACAACGAAAAATGTTAATATACTGCAAGAACTTCAACTTGCCAATATTCTCAGGTAAGCTAGATGTGTTACTCTTTTCTATTGATAAATACCTCAAGTGTTTGAGTTGAGACAAAGATTCAACTAATGAATCAAAATTATTTATGGACTCCAAATGTAGTGTCCGAAGACATGAAAAGGGATGCAATGAATCACTAGGCTTTATCTTTACATGCCCAACCGATATCAGTTTTCTTAGTGAGGTATGTGTTTGTAGAGAACACCACTCTAAATCATCTGATCCTGATCCTTTGTTTTCCAGGGATAAACGAATCAACTTTTGTGAATTGAATTTATTTACCGTGATACCAATTTTACTATTGCGACAAACTAGTGCCTCGTCTCCAGCCACATACTGAGCAAAAGACCGAACAACATCATGCATGTTGCAAACAACATTATCAATGTACCTCTTATTTGGCTCAATAAAGTTTCTCTGAATCAATTCATCATATTAACCTTTTCCAACGTCTTCTAAGTCGTCTGAGGTTCCATGAATAAATCCTTCACTGATCCACATGCCAACAATGTCGTCAACCAAAAAAATTGTGCCCTTAGGAAGGAGGGAGTAGTGCAAAAAGCAATGTTTCAAGGCTGGACCCAAATCATCATAGCTAAGATATAATGAATAATTTAGCTCTTTAGGCACTTGAGACACTGACCATAGAGGGTTCTTTAAGACCCTTTCCCAGTCGAATCGCCATATGTTTTTGTGGCGTAGCATACCTCCAATTACTTTGACAGTCAGTGGTAAACCATCACATTTTTCTATGAATCCCATTCCGATATCCTTTAGCATTTCAAGCGGGGCCTCATCATTTACATTTCTAACTACCTGCAAGCATTTCAACAAATTAATGAATTTATACATCACCAGTATGGCAAGTGCGGATATCCTGTTAATACAAAGCACATAAATATATAAACTGCACAGTTCATTGGTCACTAACAAGATAGAACTTCAAGCTCAATTTTTTAATGGTCTGGTATAAAAGGTTTTGGTCAGCTTCTTTTATACATATGCAAATCTACATACGAAAATAGAAAGGGCATCTATCAATATACATGTTTACATTGACCTAGAACAAAGACAAAACAAGATCAAATACGCACAACAGATTTTTAATGGTGGGGCAAATGTACATACTGATGTTTGGGTAGCTAGGGTCGTCATATATATAAAGGTGGAAGTAAGTAGCAAGTGGATGCATTATATTGACCTGTGTGTGCAATCAGTGGTCTTTAGTCATTTGCTAGATTAGTTTCTAATGCCGTCTCCTCTAGCAGGCGGCTATATCATATTCAGATTGATGGCTATATACATTATTGTTGGTATATATAGGTCACTGTCTAGGCTCTTACAATTGCGTGCTGGTTTGGTTGTTGCCTTCTACACGACCAATAATTATTTATATCGTATTGTATGTTTTTTCTTTGTTTAGATTATTATATTAGAATATTTTATTGTGCCTTGAAGCCACTATCTATCTGCTTCTTCCTTTTTTACGATAAAATAAAAAGGGATACCGTGAGAATTGTGGTCATCTTTGGTGGAATCAGTTGCTTGGGATTCCGCAATGGTACACTCACGTCGATCTTACTCAGCGTTTGTTGGACGAAAGCGACCCCAGTGTACTAGCCAAGTTGCAAGTCTTGGGTCAATGTATTTGGCCAGTCTCCTATTATGCAATTTTGGTTGCATTATCGTTAGAATGTCTAAAATTGGACTAAGCATGTCGATAAAAAATATATTTTTATGACACAAAACAAAGACATTATAAAAATATATCTCATGACAAATGTAAATCTAATGATGCTTAGTTGATGTCATAACTATTTATATGTTTTTTATATAATTGATCAAACTTATATAACATATACTAAAACATGACACTATGGTAGAATTGCATCGTTTCTCAAGTTTGTGGATAATTTAATTTTTAGATTTATTTATACAATGTCATGAAGAACGCTTCTTCTTTGGTGGAGTTGTTGCCGCCTCACCATCTAGCTCGCTTTATTTTTGAATATACAGCATTCACCGCTGCGTGCAAGCAGAGCCCTTGGTCATTTAATTGCTAGGTTAATATATTACTCCGTAGTTGGTACGCTTTGTCTCGTCTAGTAGGCGGCTATATCGATCATATTCACAGATTATAATGGATAAATTATTAATTGTTTGCAGTAGGTGACTGTAAACAATAATCATGGAGGCCTTGTTTGGATGCGCATGTATCTCTCTCATTCTACATGGGTTGAAGTGTATTGGAGTGTATTTTAGTTCAAACACATTCCAACCCATGTGGATTGAGAGATACATGCGCATCCAAACAAGGACAGATTGTGGAAGAAACCCACACTCTTACAAATTGTGTGCTGGTTTGGGTTGCCTCCTCTCAGTTGAAAAGCCCGGCCTTCTTCTATACATCGCTGATGAGCTAGCTGGGCCTGTACATCGCAGCAGGCTCCGCTCTCGGCCTGTATGTACCTTGACCGTTTCGTTTGCTTGTATCAATGTATAAGTTTTGTCTTGTACTAGATAATTGCCCGTTCGTTGCAAGGGCACAACAATATATACTCATGAGTAATATATTTAGGTCCTAATTTATGCTGCATGAAAATCTAAAAGTGAAGACATTGGAAAATAACTCAATTAGTTTAAATACTTGTGAGTTTGCAAACGCAGAAATGCTGTCTTGATTGGTGCTGCAAACTGCAGCTCTGGTCCTCTGGACCTAAAGGAGTTCAGCAATGGTAGTTTACTCATATACAATAGATACATTCAGGGACCTAAAGGTGTTCAGCAATGGTAGTTTACTCAGATGCAATAGATACATTCAGAATTGAGCATGAGAAAGAAATGAAGCTAAGAGAGGCTCCAAAAACATTAGTGTAGCAATTTTCAGCTTCAGAATTAAATACAGTTTGGGTGGAGTTTAGCACAGAAGTAATTCTATACATTTTCTTATCAACTGAACATACATGAACAAATTGCAATATTTGGTTTAGGTAAAGGATATGTCAAAGTTCACTTGTGCTATTTGATCTTGCATGTCTAAACGATGTCAGAAGTCAAAGATCAATATTTGGTTTAGGTAAATGATAATACCAGAAGTCCTAGAACTTCGTTCATGCCCTCTTGTACTGCCTAGTTCAAAAAAAGAACACCATGACTTAACAAATCTGTTTCAATATTGTGCATGCTCTCAGCATCTAGTTTAAAAATTGAGCATGGGATGCCTTTTATATATAAGTCACGATTTATGGATTTTTGTGAATACCTTTTTTTTGATAAACTATTTTTGTGAATACATACCGTAGAAACCAATGGGGTGAGAGGGGGGTGGGTTCAATAGCTGGATCCACATCCAAGATCCCACAGGTCACACACATATCACAGTCACAACACTTAAAAAAATCATGAGACTCACGTGCTAAACACCCCTAAAGCAATTTGCATGCAGATATGTTGCGTATCTAACCAGATAGGTAGGAAAAATGGAGATAGCTAAAAGTAGGAATGCACCTACAAATGATTAGCTTCTAATAATCACCCCTCAATCTTATGGTAACATTTTCTCACTCATTCACCTCCATGTTCTCTTTGAGATCTCCATCTCCCCTGCTACTCTGCTAGCCACAAGGACAGTCAGAGCAGCATAAACCTTTTAGACCCAAATATCTCGCCCAGAATTTGAGATGGATCATACCTGACAAAAAGATAGCAGATAAGCATTCTATAGACCATTTAGTTAGTCGTGAGACAATCCCAAAGGTCACACATTTTTTGCCAACTGAACTGCTGATGTATTTATCCTTTCACAAGTTTCAGATAGATTTCAACAAATATTTGATATCCTGACATTTGCAGTCGAAACTTACACATATACACAAGAATAAATTGTGCACCAATTATGCTTTCAACAAAACAAAAAGATTCTCTCTTTTCCAAAGTAAATTAAAGTGTGGCAAGCCAAGAACCCTTGTTCAGGCCATGTCTTAAGTTATCACCATCAAGGCCATGTCTCTTGTGTGGAGCTCCCGACCTAATGTTGATGCCAAGGTACTTTTACCTTGATTGGCAAGATGATAAAAAACTATGAATAAATTAGATTAAAGCTAGTCTGGATAATCTAACATTCACCTACATAATCCAGTGGCAGCAATTCAACTGCCAAAACTTAAGCCAATTAAGTTAACTGAAGAACATCACATGCAAAATTTTTTTTATAATAATCACCATCAGTGAGTGGTAATTTTGTTCTCATCCCACACAAAATAACAATAAGTGGGGTGACAGTTCGCTCCAAGGATTCTTAATTATAAATCAAACCAAATATACAGTATAGTAAAAATAAATGATAAATGTATGTGATGCACTACCCATTCTAAATGACATAGTCAGAGAGAAAGAGGAGATAAAACGAACAGACGTCTTTTCCAATCTCATCCACATGTCAAGAATCCATAATCCAGCAATACATCTCTCATAAATCTTTTTGCCAGATTGAGGCACAAATAATTACCCACTATGCCACCTCTAGGAATCTACTACTTCCATAGTTTTTAAGCAAAAGGAACATAGCCGCTCTCTCTAATTTTCCCCAACAGTTTGCTCCTTTGCTTCCTTGCTGAGATGAAGCAAAATCGTGAATCTCTTCAACAGATACTTGAAACAAGTAAGCATAGAAACACTTTTTTTAAAATTCTCAATCCTGATCCAATGCAAAAATTCTTTGTTCATAGAAAATCTAATATGCACAGTGATCAGCAGGAAGCAGAAAAAAGAACCAGAACCAATGTTCACCAAATCGCCTCAATAGCCTTGCCGAGGATCATCAGCTTGTCGCTGAGAGCTGCCAGCGAAGGTCAGGGCAGGGCGGGACGGTTGCGGCGACGTGCTCCTCGATGCCACTCTCCTTCGGCTGGGGCAGGGCGCCTATGAATGATGAGCATGTCCTCCTAATCTTCGACTCTGCTTTGGAAGTTGGGATGGGGTGGGGGCGGCGTCTGCAGGGTAGTGGCAAGGAGGCAGGCGGCGGTGTCGGCGGCGGGATGCGGGTAGCCGTGACTTCCGTGGTGTTTGCACTGATCAAGCGAAGATCCGAGCAGCGGTCGTGCGAGCTGGGCGTCATTCGCAACAGCGGTTCCCGGAGGCGCGATAGAGGGGAGATCGGTGCTTGGCAGTTCTTCCACGTCGGCGTGCTGGCTGCGGCAGCGGCAGGGGCAGGGGCAGGGCGAGCGAGATGGCGCAGGGCAGGGGAGATCGATCGCTTAATGGTTCTGCCTTAATGATATGTACACTTCATTCTCAAGCATGGCACTGGCATTATACATGTACTACATGCATTAGTTGGCAAGCTGCATTTTCATGCTCACAATGAATCCGCAAGCCGGAATATATATATGCTGCATCATAACCAAACAGGGCCTTAATTATTTAATTTGTACATGGCTCTGTATTGTCGTATTGTCAGGTGGTATAAACGAAACTAATTCACATCACATCTCATTCTAGATGTATGTAGTTCCATGATATGCTTGCTATCCCGACGACCTGCATTCTTGATTGTTACTCTCTCAGTCGTAGTTCCACGCTTTCCACTGAAAGTTCCTCCAATGCGTCCAACAACTCTTCCTCTGTCTCATCCCCTGAAACGTACGGCACATCCAGTCAAGCGACGAGATATTCCAATAGCAAGAAATATACATATACACTAAGTATGCAACGTATATAGCAGCATGTGTGTGTTGTTGATTTACCTGAAGCGTCAGCGGAGAGGCTGATGTTTGTCTTAAAGCTGAAAGGATCTCTCGTGTACTTCACATACCACTTTCTTTCAATGCTGTTGTCGTCATCATCTGCATATGCCTTGACCTCCTTGATATGGCTGAACTTGTCCCACTCGGGGCTAGATTCCCCTTTAGCTATGGAAGCGAGCAGCGAGACATCGCATTCTAGATGCAAATCCCTTGGGTTTACACCCTTCAAGTATCCGGGGAGTGTTTCCATGTCGTAGTCATACACATGGAGTCTCTGTAGTGCAGGCAAACCATCTAGTACCTTCAACTCTGGGCATCCTACGATGTGGAGGTTCTGCAATTTTGGCACGTTGCTGATCCTCTCGAGGCCAGGACATCTATTCACCTCAATTTCCAAACAAGAACCAAAGTTCTCCATAGTGCTTGGGTGCCCATGATGGTGTGGCAGTAAGAACTCTGGCCCAACACGCTTGATGCCTGGGGCACTTTTAATCTTTAGGAACTCCAAATTGGGGAGCTGGAACAAGCCATCAGGTAGCTCCGCGCAATAAGGCAAGTCTTCCATGAAGAGAATCCTCAGGTTCCCAAGGGATGCAATTGCTGTCGACGTCATCCACTTCGGAAGTCGTTGACTGAAGTACCCTAGGATTGTAAGACTCTCTAAGCAAGGTGGGGGCAGAGCTCATCATACACCGTCTCGACTTGTTGCTGCTCTTCCTGTTTCACCAACCGGGGAGCACCTCCATGTTTACTAGTGCACTCTAACCACAAATAGCTGAGGCACACCTTTTCACTAAGCCAGGCCTTTGTAGCAAATGAGGAAGAAGATACATTCTCTAGGCCATGTATACTAAGACGTATAAGCTGGTTAAGAGGTCGTAACTCTTCCAAACTACACCAAGCACCCTCCACGTGGGCTGGAAATCCATCCAATATCCTTAAATTAGTTAGGCCGCTGAAACCCCTGGGTATATTCTTTATACCTGAGTACATAAGGTTTAGATACCTCAAGTGTTGTAGCTTTCCAATGTCACGAGGAAGCTTCACCAATTTTTTACAATTACAAAGGTCAATGCACTGCAAGAATTTTATCTTGGCTATTTTTTCTGGCAGCCTAGATGTGTCGGTGCCATCTAGGCACAAATACCTCAAGTGTTTAAGTTGGACCAAAGATTGAGACAATGCATCAAAACTTCCATCTTCTATATGTAGGGTCCGCAAACATGAAAAACATGATAGTGAATCACCTGGACTAATCTTTGTTTCCCCAACTAAAATCAGTGTCCTTAGTGATATATGTGCTTGTAGAGAACTCCACTCTAGCTCATTTGACTCTGATTCTTCGGTTGTTAGTGATAACCGAGTAATATTTTGTGGATTAATATTATTGGTAAGGCCAGTTTCACTTTTGTAAGCTAAATACTGAGCGAATGAGCGAACGACGTCATGCATACAGCAAACTTCCTCGTCCACGTACCTTGGATCTGGCTCTAGAAGGTTCCTAGCTATTAACTGGTCATAGTACTCTTTTCCTAATACTTCTAAATCACGTGAGTTTCCATGAACGAATCCTTCGCTAATCCACATGGCAACAATGCGGTCATATATGAATAATCTGCCCTTGGGGAGGAGGGCGTAGTGTAGAAAGAAAGATTTCAACTCAGGATGCAAATCTTGATAGCTAAGGTATACCGCATAGTTCAGCTCTTCAGGCATTTGGGATACTGACCATGTAGAATCATTTAGGACCTCTCTCCAGTCGCTTCGCCTAATCTTTTTCTGGCGGAGGAGACCTCCTATTACTTTGACAGCGAGAGGCAAACCATCACATTTTTCTATAATCAACATTCCAATGTCCTTCAGCGTATCAACCTTTAGTTCATCATTATTTTCATTTCCGACCACCTGCAAGCCGCCAGGCCAGTCAATTAAATGGACATTGTGGATGATATATACACATTTGGTTATAATCAGAAGCAAAATCAAGTGCTAGTAAAGGATACTACTATCAAGTACGACGTTGTAAATTTATGACCGATTTATCATTCACGTGATATTATGGTAGTATCTACACAGCAATATTAGTTTATAGTAGTATACAATGATTGAAATTTAATTATTAGTCTTGATATGACATAATATTGCAGTCAAAATTTATAAACTTAATTTAAATAAAAACCTACAAATTTTATTACCATGAGGTATCAATGTAATTTTTAATAAATTGTGAGTATCATTATTTATTTATGGTTTATTAAGGAATATTTTGAGCGCCTCATTAATTATTAAATAAATATACTTTAATTAAGTAGTCCCTGCATTAAAAAAATACAATTCTTGCTTTTAAGAAATAAAAAATTTATACTTTGACTAAAATTATAAAAAAAGTACTAACATTCATGCAAAATAAATATCGTTAGATTAGTTATAGAATATATTTTTATAATAAATTTATTTAGAGATATAAATATTAATATTATTTACTATAAACTTGGTCGAACTTGATCTAGTTTGATTGGCATGGTTGTTATAATTGTCTTCTGTTATAGATGGTGGGATTATGTTAATTCTACTTTAGGCTAATAATTATGTTGTTTCAACCACTGATTTATCAGAAATTGAGCCGATTGTCAGGCCTAGTTAAAGGCTAGAAGGTGTATAAAAACAAATGATTTTCTGTGACGTGAGCTCAAGCTACATCACAAGAGATTAGGGGTAAAATGGTCTCTCATCAAGTCTATATATCAACGGTGTTATCTTTACAAAGTGTTAAATTGGACACAAAAAAACAGTATCGTATAGTAATATAGTAGGAAGTTAACACAATAGAATATGATGGAATTTTTAAAATCATAATTGCATTTTAATGTGTTTATAGACCGAATAGCTAAATAAATTGTGAAGCAAATGTACTGGACTACCGACTATCTAGATAGTTTGTGAAGCAAATGTGCACAAACCTGCTTCTTGAGCAAAGACCATGCATCTTCTTGCTCTAGTTTGTCAACACGGTGGTAGGGCACCTCTGCCATCATCCCTCGAGCGACCGTGTCATGTCTTGTTGTTACGAGAACACGAATTCCTCGAGCAAGTGAGTTCATCAATGGAGGCTCAAGCACCTTCTCCCATGCATTGAGGTCCCAAACATCATCCATCACCAATAAGATCTTGCTCCCCTCCAAGGCTCCCTTAAGTGTCCGCTCTAGTGAGGCCTTTGTGTTTCTAGGTGCTTGATGGTCTCCTCGTGCTTCAGTGATAGCTCTATCTAATAGATCCATGTCACTAAATTGTTTATTGATGCTCAACCATATTCTCTTTTGAAACTCAAGTTTGATTAAGTCATGGTTGAAGATCTTCTTGGCAAGGGTGGTTTTGCCAATCCCTCCAACTCCCACAATAGTATAAACCATAATTTTTTTGTCTTCATGTATGTTTTTCTCCTTCTCTGTGAGCAAATTCACAAGATTTCTTGTGTCTTCCTCAATCTTTTCACCAACCACACCTGACTCATCCTCCCCCGTTGTCTCACGCCTAGCACGAAGGGAGGGTTCTACACATTTCGTGTTGTCCTCATAAGATGCAAGGTTGATGAAGTTGAAGGTTTTGCTACGCTTCTCAATGTCATCTAGCTTCTCATTGAGATTTTTGATGCGATTACCGATGTCATGAGCATGGAGAGGATTCCTCAAACAAAAGAGCAAGGGATTGAAACAACCCATAGCCTTGGTTGGACCCCGTTCCATGGCCTTGAGCTGGCACAAATCAAGGATGTTGGTAGCTTCATACATTGCATTTCTAAGCTCTCTCACCCAAGATTGCACACTCTCATCACTAATGTTTCTCTTGTCAGCATCGGCAAGGAACCTCTTAAGGTCCCCGAGCTTGATGCCCATCTTTTTTATCTCATCTGGGACGCCCAACAACAGATGCACCTCTTCTTTAGCCATCTCCAACAGCATGTCTTGCAGGTAGGATGCTAAAGCATCCAGTACCACTGTCATTGCTGCTTCAGTATCTACAAATCAAAATTACATAAAAATATCACATGATTTGTTTAAAGGAAAGTAATCTTGATGGTAAAAGTACTGAGGCCACCTTGGCACTATTATTCAAAAGGGAACACTGAAGCAATAGATTGGTACTAGAGTTATCACATTTAACAATAACTGATGGGCTCGGCTGGGTATAGTAACAAAGCTAATTAAAAGCACGGTGTTGACATATTAACGAGTAGCAGACGTGAATATATATGATTAAGTTCGATCTATGGATGATGTTGCAATGTTTGTATACTGGTGGGGCACATAAAAATTGAAAGCAGCTCACCAATCTCATCCTAAAAATACTGGTGCGAGTATATTTGGGTGTGGATCAGAAGATGAGTAAATAACATCTCCAATGAAAATAAGAAAGACAGAAAGAAGATGGAGTAATATGGCTGTAGCAGCGGCGACATCGTCGTGGGAAGGGGCGAGGCACTTGAAGGGCACAACCACCGCGTGTACCAGGCCAACGTGCGCTATCGATGATGTCCTCCAGCTAGCGCTGAGGCTGATGCTTTCTGACCATGCTCTGGTGAGTGACATCCGTACCCAAAAACCTGTGTCAGCTCTCATTGTTCCTTATGTTACGAATGATCTGGTGCAATACTAATCTCTATATGCCCGGGGTTCAGAACATTTTCCCTCGCAAATCAGGCCAGTGCTTTATCAGCTGAGTTCCTAATCGGTGTATCGACTCTGTCCCTTAAATCTCACTTGTTTAATCTCCCACTCTCTCAAAGCTCTAGATGTTGATCTATCATGTCATGTTGCCGCTCAACAAGATCAAACCTCATGCTCATCTGCTGTCTCTTAATCTCTTTGGCAATGACAGGCGTGTGTCGAATCAAGTATGAGTCGCATGCTTGGTTAACCTTGTTCTCATGTGCCTTGTCTTTACCTTGGAACACCCCTTGTTAACTCCAAACCTTGTAACTACTTTTGTTTGATATTCCTTATGTACATGGTGCTTGTTCGCACAATCCAATTCGGGCTACTTGAAATTTCGTATTGGTGTATGTTTGGTAATGGTGTTATGATTAGCATTCTACGTTGCCGCAACGAAACCGAGAGCCTCCTATGGTTGCACACATAAGGCTGTGCTGCTCAGCACGCGCTGGTATCGGGTTTTGCTAGTCATAATCTATTGCAAAAAAAGTTACACCGGTGTGATATCTTCTTGTGCGTTTTTCCTTGGTTATCACCTCGTATCTTATCAGAAGATGCCTACATCAGACAAGATGCAGTATAGTTTATTTCTGAAGATACTAAGAGGATAACCCTTGAAAAACAAGTCACCAACATAAACATTAGACTAAATGAAGTGGTAGACCAAAGACGCTGCTTGACCATCTCTATAAGTAAAGATATCCATATGATGAGCAAGTTATGTATCCTCCATGTTGGGTCAAAAGGACACAACATTTAAAGTTGGATAAGTATCGGTTGCACAAGATTTTGTAAAGATATTATGTTTGCAAGTCTTTTGTTTCTCTCATATTGGGTAAGTCTAGCTGAGTATATTCGAGTACTCAGGGTTTTATCCCACACTGTTTGCAGGTGAAAGTCTCATCTTGTGGAAGTTGGTGGTTAAGTGTCGGTGGGCTCGATGACTCTATAGTTATTTATCATCTATATGCTATTCTTGGAGGATGTTATCGAAGCTAGCAATGTATTTCAACTTATATTATAACCATTTCAAAGTTATGTTGTTTTCATTAACCAGATTGAACTCACTATTGTATTATTTTTCTGTGAACTTTATTGTAATATTATTTCCGTTGCAAAACACTATGTATGTGAATGGTATTTAGTTAATCTGGGATCTTGTTTGTGATGTGATTTATCGAGGTCTTTCGAGACACTCGACGGACTACCAGGTTCGTATAGGTGATAGTATGTGTTTGTCAACGTGGATAACAGAGACAACTATGTTTAATCTTGTATAAATTGGTCGGTTCTGTCATAAGGCGACATCCCAATGTTGGCTCTAGGTCTGGCTCGCTTCTTGGAAACAGATCCACGACCGAGGAGTCCGGATCCGGTGGCGGGGAGGCAGATCCGGCTGGCAAGGCGGGCGACACTCCTCCTCCAGCAAACAACAGCGGTGGCAACCCACGGATTGGTTTGGCGGGCCCACTGTTGGGCTTGTCCACGAGTTTTTTTTAAAAAAATGATTTACCGAGAGTTGGGCGTTTCAACTGCCTTGAAAAAGGTCGCATTTTTTCATGCCCCGATTAATTTTTTCTGGAGTAGTGATTTTTTTGAGCATACACATAGATTACCTCGTGAGCGAGATAGATACTCGCTCTGTACTCGTAAAACATGTCCCAAAGCTTAACTTTGACTTCTTATTCCTTTAAAAGTATTTATTGAAATATTTCATATGTATATTTTTATGAAAGTATTTTTTAAGACAAATGTATGATATATTTTTTACATTCTAAACTCAACAACTTAATAATTATTCATGATTTATATTTCCAGTATTTAGTATTTGACTCAAACCTACTAATCGATATGTTTTATGAGTATGGATGAAGTATTGAGATAGTAAATAGTCTCTTTCTATGAAAAAAGGATGACATCAGTGGCAGATCCAGACCCCGGGCTAGGGGGCTACAGCCCCATAGCCCAAATTTTCTAGGAGCATGTCTTTTCTAGCCCAAATAAATCTCTAATACCAAGTACAAAAAATAGTCCCTCTCTAGCCCAGCTCTATTAGTATTTTATTGATTAGCCCCCCCTCCCTATGGTGTTTTCTAGATCCGCTACTTAGATGATATATGAACTAAAGTGGCATGGTTGAAGACGACCTAATAAAGCGCCCGCTCAGTCTGTTCGCTTGGCTTTTCAGCCGGCTTAAATTCAGCCGGAACAGTGTTTTTCTCTCACAAGAAATCAGTCAGCAGTGAATAATCCTGCCGGAACAGTGCATAATCCTGCCAAACGAACAGGCCATGGTCGATCGCCGTGAGCACGAGTTGTGTGGCAAGACGGGAGCAGCGCTTAAGCATCTCAGCAGTGCCGCCGTGAGCAGCTAGCACTAGTGTTGCGACACCGACCGCAACTGCCGGGGAAAGCAGCGCCGCCGCAGCGAGCAGCATCGACGCCATGGTCCCGAGCACGAGGCATGGCGAACGGGAGCGGCGCCCTTAGCATCTCTCTATCCGCGCATAACGAAGCTACTGAACCTTAAAGCATGCATGCACATGCAGTTATTAACAAATTAATGAGCAGACATGAATATGATGCATTTCTGAGCTATATATATACCGGGAGGCAAGAGGCGGGACCTAAAAAAAAACAAATTAACAAAAGAATCCACAGCAAATCTCAACCTAAAAATCATACAGAGAGCTACTCACCACAATTGACTGGGGGCGTTTTTTTGGATCTCCAGATGTTTGCTCGATCGAGGTAGTGGAGGAAGAAAGGACCGGGGCTAATCTGTTTGCTGTGGCAAAACAGAGTTCTTTGTTGGTTTCAATGAACAAGAGAGGTTTGGTGGCTGATGCTTGACGCATCCATAAATTATTGTTGGGCTGACCCGGCAAGTCTCCGCTGAGGTCTTCCCCGCTCCCCAGTGGCCCAGTAGGACAATTGAAGTTGGTGAAGCATCCAACTCGATGGGCCCACTTGCAGGATATGAGAGAGACAACTCATGCATCTGTCAAGGATGCACGTACGCAAGCGCTTGGCTAGAGCTACACACAACTGTGTAATAAGTGCTCTGTTTAAGTAAAATGCACTAGCTCAACGTGGTACAACTCATGGCTTCCGGTGCCCCCGAACAATACGTAGTAGTACTGGTGAGAAGGCCTACTAAGAGCAGCAAGACCCCTACTTAATCAAAATTAGATAAAAAGGCCATGCGATTTGTTTAAAGCAAAGGTAATTTTGAAGGTAAAACCACCGATCAAGGCCTTGTAACCACAGCACTATTAACACTGCAGTCTGCAGCTCTTGGTGGGTACTCCATCCATCCTAAATTATAAGACATACCAACAATCTTGAAGAGTCAAAATATCTCAAATTTGACCAAACTTATATGACAATATAGTAATATTTATAATGCCAACTAAGTATAATAGATTCTTTATCAATTATATTTTTATAGTATGCCTATTTTGATGTCATAAATCTTCATAATTTTTTCTATAATCTTTGGTCAAACTTGAGATGGTTTGACTCTTCAAAATTCTTAGGATGTCTTGTAATTTGGGATTGAGGAAGTACAACATAACAAGAATAATAACAAAACAATAACTGAAGTGACATGTTGGTTACTTTTGGTACCAGATCTGGCACAATATAGTAATAACAAGCTAAAATGATGGAGAAATTAACGAGTATCATAAAGTCTAATCTATTGGATGATGTTGCTATATTTATATACCGGGGCACCTAGAAATTGAAAGCAGCTACAGAAATAATCTCAACCGGTGCGTGTGTGAGTACATTTGTGTGTGTGTGTGTGTGTGGATCGGTGGATGGGTAACATCGTCTCCAACAAAAATAAGAAAGAAAGAAAGAAAGAGGATGGAATGAACACAATAGAGATAGAGAAGCCGGGAGAGTTCGAGACTTGGCATATGCACCTTGATTTGCAGCCGGGAGCTAGAGAGAGAATGCTCTCTGTATGCTTCTGTTCCTTGGTCTGCTGTAGAGTAGATCGAGCAAGAGGAGAGGACTGGCCAGGCCGGGCTGGGGGTTATTACATTCATCAGTCATCATAGAGATGCCGAACTGTTAGATTTGTAGTATATAAACGAGTACGCAAGTTTCGAAGTAGTAGATCTTAGAAAAACAGACCTGTTGCCGGCGTGGTTTGTGTGGAATGGCGCCTGCTGGCTATCAGCTGCAAAGATGGAGAGATCGATGGCCGGATCTGGCCTCGGCGCAGTCGTCGTCGGTAGCTTTGGCGTGGCTACTGCTGATCGATCTGCTTGCCGGAGGTGGTGTATGAAGGCCAGAGGACTACTGCTGGCTGGCGAGGATTGCGGCTAGCCGGCACCCGACCCCGGAATCCGCTTTGTTGGAGCTAGGAGACTTGAAGGCGACATTATTTATCGTTGGGCATGGCCGCCTAGTTAACTGCGCTGGTAGTGGACTAGTGGCAGACAGAACCCTTTTTTTTTACTCCCAGCATCTTCAAATATACAACGTGAGATGGTCTTGAATCAAGTGACACCGATTTTTTTTTTACTCCACACAGTTTAAAATAAAAAAAGAGTTAAATACACTGGCGGCCCTTTAAATTATTGTCATGTGCCACTTAGATCCATGAACTTGCAAATAAAAAATCCACCTCACTGAACTTGTTTAGTCGTGTTCCGTAGGTCCATACCCTGTTATGTAGCTGCTGAATAGGATAAAATTTTAAGAAAAAAAAACACCCTAGCATAGTCATCTCCTCAGCTGCGTACCCTCGCCCACGTGCGTCCCGTACCGCTCTGGCCGAGCTGAGATGAACTGGTGCGCGTTCACCTGCGTCGTCCATCTCCCGATTTTCCGAGGACGCCGCATCAAGTCACTCCACTTCGACGGTTAGCCCTGCATCTAATCTACGATCGTGTGGCCAGAGATGTGCCAGATTGTGCTACTGTCGTCGCGGCCTGTCACTGCGCAATTGGACTCGAGCTCGCTGTTGTCACAGCTCATCACGTCGTCCTCCTTCGGTGGCGCCGAGTCTTCCCTGCTCGGCCTCACAGACACGTTCTTTGGCTAATGCGATGGTCGCGTGTCGCTGTCACTACAGCAGAGCACGCGGTGCCAGCCCACGCTCGTGGTCGAGTTGCACGTTAGCTTCTTCGGTCGTCCTCCAGGTACTAACGAATTCGCTTCTCCTTCGTGCAACCACCGTCACAGAGTTCGGCGCTTACTCCTCAGGGTGGCCCTTCGCCTCAGGGTGACCCTTCGCCACAGTACGGGTGGCCCTCTCGTGGCCCTCCTCCATACTACGCGTGGCCAGGTGGACCTCTTCTGCAGTCCGGCTACTTCGGGTGGTCTCCTGGCCCTACTGCGCCGCTCCAGTGGCAAGGTGATCCTCCACCGATCAGCGGGTCGCACGAGTGGCTGCAAGGTGGGAGCTCTTCAGGCACCGGGGGCCAAGGTGAGCAGTGATGGGTCTCTGTGTTTGTCAGCGGCTTGTCCATGTGATCGATTTTTGTTTTGAACTTGTGATGGATGGATGAATTATGAACACATAATGTGATGAATGGATTATGGATGGATTTGATATATCATGTGTTTTCTGCTATGGAATGTGGATATCCATGCGATATATACTGTGTTTATGTGATGGATGGATGCATATGTGATGTATATGGGGTTTATTGTGATGAAAAGGAAAAAAAAAACGAAATTTCCCAGCTTTGACGAGTGCCACACTCGGCAAAGGAGCCATGGCACTCGGCAAATCTGGAAAAAAAAATTCCAGCACGACCTCTTTGCCAGTGGCACTCGACATAGGATTTTCCAAAAAAAATTAATTTCTTTGCCAAGTGCTGGCCAGGTGGCACTCGGCAAAGAATTTTCCATTTTTTTTAATTTCTTTGTCGAGTGCCTATCACATCAGCACTCGACAAAGAAGCCATCAACTTGATGGTCGTCGTTTTCTTTGCCGAGTGCTGACCTGGCCCTCGGCAAAGCCTTTGCCGAGTGCCTGATATTTGGCACTCAACAAAGAATGCTTTGCCGAATGATTGTTTGCCGAGTGGCTTTTGTCGAGTGCAGCACTCGGCAAAGCCACGGAATCGTGTAGTGCTCAGCCGGCTTTGGGTCACGCGCGTGTCCGACGACTGTAAGATATAACGACATAGTGGGTAATTTTCTAAGATTAAAATATATCTCTAATAGTACATATTGTTTCTGATTAATGTTAGAATATCAGGTATTTTTTTATAGTGAAAATTAACGTGAACCTCTATTGCCAATTAGTAATAGTAAGAGATTAAATGTGAGATTTTCTAGTATTTTGTTTTCTAGTGCATCTAATGAGACTAACATGGAGTCTCCATTGAAGCATTCAATTAGTATTTTTTAGATAAAGGATAGTATGTATCCGGCCTCATCTATCAAACGATAGAATCAGACCAATTATTACAAAGTTTTTGCAAAGGATACAAATTCAAACGACCAGTTTGCAGCTTGCCAGATTGACAAACACAACGAGAAAGACTTAAACTAAACATGACCAATAGATCTCCAGCACAACCATCCATTGGAACCAAAAAATTGCAACACTGACGTCTCTACGTGCTTTCCAGCTTGAATCAACATATCCCGCTGGACATCATGCCTTTGTAGATTTGCCCAATGTCGAAGTCAATGTGTTCCTCTGAACATGACCTGCAAGATTTTGGTCTACATTTGTTAAAAATTATTTCGTTCCTGGTTATCCAAATTGCCCAACAAAACGCTGCAGTCGCCGTTAATAACAATGAGTTATACTTTTTGCTTGAAATTTTTGACCACCTAATAAAAAGGTCGTTTATATCATCTGGGGGTGGAATTCCAAAAAGTATATGCATTGCGCGCCATAAGAACTTGACATAAACACAATAAAAAAAGAGATGTTGTATGGTTTCTGGAGAATGACAAAAGCAACAATGCTTGTCACCATTTCCGTTACGCCTAACTAAGTTATATTTAGTTAACAACACTCCCTTTTTTAGGTACCATAGAATTTTTTTAATTTTCGCAGGTATCTTTATTTGCCAAAGATCTTTTGACACTCGAACCCCATTGTTAATTAACACAGCATACATGAACTTTACTGTAAATGTTCCGGACGCGTTTAGACTCCGAACAAAGACATCCCTTTGCTCCATTAAGTTAATACTCTGTACAGAGGCAACAACTCTATGCCAATTGGTAAAATTCGCTCTCACTAAATTTCGACGAAAAGAAATATTTAATGTGATTGAACTAAGCACATCTGCCACAAAATCTTGTTTCCTCCTTACAATATTAAATAATGAAGAAAATTTGTCTTTAAGAGACCTGCTCCCTAACCAAGTGTCGAGCCAAAACCTGGTTTGAGACCCATCCTTCACATTAAACGAGCCCAAGTGCATAAATGCGTCTTTGATATTCATAAGACTTTTCCAGAACTGAGAATCAAAAGATTTTTTTCACAACCTCCTAGAGTCTTATTTTTGATATATTTGTTTCTCAAAATTTCCTACCACATACCGTCATCGTTCAATAGTTTAAAAAGCCATTTTCTTAACAAACACTTGCTCTAAATATCTAGATTTTGAATGCCTAAGCCACCCTGATCTTTAGGTTGACATAAAACCTCTGATTTGGCCAATCTATATTTCCGGTTTTGTTGGTCATTTTGCGAGTAAAATCGTGATCTGAAGCAATCTATTTTTTTCTAATACTCCTTTCGCCAGTTCAAAAAAAGACATCATAAATATCGGTAGACTAGACAACACCGAGTTTATTAATACCAATCGCCCCCCCACCGAAAACAATTTTGCTTTCTAACCACTGAGTCGCTTTTCGATTCTATTTTCAATTTCCTTCCAATCTTTGTTGTTTAGCTTCCTAGTATTCATAGGTAGGCCAAGGTAACGAAAGGGGTATTTACCAATAACACACCCAAATAGCTGAGAATAAAACACTTCCTCCTCTTTTGCTTTACCAAAACAAAAGATTTCACTCTTGTGAAAATTTATTTTCAGGCCCGATAGTTGTTCGAAGGTGCTTAGTAAAAGTTTCATATTTACTGCCCTTTCAACATCGTGGCTCATGAAAATTACTGTGTCATCAGCATACTGAAGGATAGACAACCCATCCTGGATTAAGTGTGGAATGACCCCCTCGGCTTGGCCTGATTCTTTTGCTCTAGCAATTAAAATAGCCAACATGTCGGCCACTATATTAAATAGTATGTGCGACATAGGATCACCTTGCCTTAAGCCTTTTTTAGTTTGGAAGTAGGGTCTTAATTGATCATTCAGCTTAATATTAACATTACCCCCTTGTGTGAAACTTTCGATCCATTGACACCATTTTTGTGAGAAGCCTTTCATTCTCAGTGTTTGTTGTAAAAAACTCCATTTAACCTTGTCATATGCTTTCTCGAAGTCTATTTTGAAAATGATTCCATACTTCTTTTTTGAGTGAAGCTCGTGCAACGTCTCATGAAGTATTACTGCACCCTCCATGATATTTCGTCTAGGCAAAAAGGCCGTCTGAGTAGGTCGAATTATCTTATGTGCTATGGTAGTAAGTCTATTGGTTGCGACTTTTGTGAAGATTTTGAAAGACACATTCAACAAACATATAGGCTTCTATTGTTGAATCACTTTCGCATCTGTCTTTTTGGGTAAAAGAATTATGGTTCCAAAATTAAGGCAATTTAAGGGTAAGTTCCCCTGATGGAAATCCATGAACGGAGCCATCAGATCATCTTTTATGATATTCCAAAAGACCTGATTAAACTTTGGTGGAAATCCATCCGGCCCCGGAGCCTTATTATGTTCCATTTGAAAAATCGCAGCCCTTACCTCCTCCTGTGAGAAGGTTTCAGTCAAGTAGTCATTCTCCGGCTGAGAACCCTGTGGGATGTCCTCAATGAGAGTCTCATCCAGCATAATCTGAGATACCTCCGACGGACCAAACAAATTTTTGTAATAGGTTGTAATATACCCTTTGAGTTGGGCATCACCACTTATTATATTGTTGCCATCCTCAAGCTGGAAAATACGAGTATTTCGACGTCTACCATTAGCAAGCAAGTGATATTATTTTGTATTTGCATCACCTTCTAACAAATGTTTTACTTTGGCCATTTGGTACCATTTTAGTTCTTCCTCTCTTAATAACTCCGCGAGCCCCTCATTTAGCACATGTTTTAGGTCTATTTCAACATCAGTAAGCAAAGTAGATTCCGCTTTTTTGTCCAAAAGATCGAGTTTATTTAGGATGGCTATTTTTTTCTTTTTCGTTAGCACCACTCTCATTTTTTGCCCATCCTCTAAGGTACTGACGTAGCCGTCTAATCTTGGCTTGCCACCTCTCGACAGGGGTCCCATTAACCGGGGTATTAAGCCCCTTGTCTCTAACCATCTCACAAAAACCATCTCTCATCAACCAACCCAATTCAAATTTGAATTGAGGTTGGTAAGAAGATGACGGGCAATTTGTAGAGAGTAATAGAGGTGTGTGATCAAAGATTTCTCTAGTCAAGGCATGAACAGTAGTGTGCGGATATTTAGATTCAAAGTCTGTGCAGACAAGGATTATGTCTAATTTTTCAAAAGTTTGATTTCGTAGATGATTAGCCTAGGTGTATTTCCTGCCTGACATTTCTATTTCCCTAAGGTTCAAGGAATCAATGACGACATTAAACAAGAAAAGCCATCTATCATTGTAAAGATCATTATTTTTTTCATTCGGCCTCCGTATAATGTTAAAGTCACCACCTATGACAATAGGTAAGGTTTCTTTAGAACATACGCGTACAAGTTCAGATAGAAATTGTGGTTTTTGATCCAGCTGCGCTGGGCCATAAACCAAAATCAAATTGAACTTAAAATCACCCTCTCTATGTCTAACCTTGAAACGAATAAAAAAAGTCTCCTTCCTCTATTTCACCAATGTCAAAAGATGACAAATGAATACCTAGAATCATACCACCCGACGACCCCGAGGAGCCATACAATGCCAAAGAAAATCTCTACCTGCACAGATATTATTCAAAGTGGATTGTGGGAAATTGGCTCGACCAGTTTCTGATAAAACAATGAAATCTAGGTTTTTCTCCTTTGTTAACTCTGACAGGAATCTATATTTCTTACTATCAGCGAACCCATTACAATTCCAAAAAATTCTTTTCATTTCTAATGGCTCTTTTTTTCTTTCAATTAGTATACTAAGATAATATACTGATGTTTGGGTAGCTAGGGTCGTCATATATATAAAGGTGGAAGTAAGTAGCAAGTGGATGCATTATATTGACCTGTGTGTGCAATCAGTGGTCTTTAGTCATTTGCTAGATTAGTTTCTAATGCCCGTCTCCTCTAGCAGGCGGCTATATCATATTCAGATTGATGGCTATATACATTATTGTTGGTATATATAGGTCACTGTCTAGGCTCTTACAATTGCGTGCTGGTTTGGTTGTTGCCTTCTACACGACCAATAAGATTGATGGCTATATACATTATTGTTGGTATATATAGGTCACTGTCTAGGCTCTTACAATTGCGTGCTGGTTTGGTTGTTGCCTTCTACACGACCAATAATTATTTATATCGTATTATATGTTTTTTCTTTGTTTAGATTATTATATTAGAATATTTTATTGTGCCTTGAAGCCACTATCTATCTGCTTCTTCCTTTTTTACGATAAAATAAAAAGGGATACCGTGAGAATTGTCGTCATCTTTGGTGGAATCAGTTGCTTGGGATTCCGCAATGGTACACTCACGTCGATCTTACTCAGCGTTTGTTGGACGAAAGCGACCCCAATGTACTAGCCAAGTTGCAAGTCTTGGGTCAATGTATTTGGCCAGTCTCCTTAGAATGCAATTTTGGTTGCATTATCGTTAGAATGTCTAAAATTGGACTAAGCATGTCGATAAAAAAATATATTTTTATGACACAAAACAAAGATATTATAAAAATATATCTCATGAAAAATGTAAATCTAATGATGCTTAGTTGATGTCATAACTATTTATATGTTTTTTATATAATTGATCAAATTATATAACATATACTAAAACATGACACTATGGTAGAATTGCATCGTTTCTCAAGTTTGTGGATAATTTAATTTTTAGATTTATTTATACAATGTCAGGAAGAACGCTTCTTCTTTGGTGGAGTTGTTGCCGCCTCACCATCTAGCTCGCTTTATTTTTGAATATACAGCATTGACCGCTGCGTGCAAGCAGAGCCCTTGGTCATTTAATTGCTAGGTTAATATATTACTCCGTAGTTGGTACGCTTTGTCTCGTCTAGCAGGCGGCTATATCGATCATATTCACAGATTATAATGGATAAATTATTAATTGTTTGCAGTAGGTCACTGTAAACAATAATCATGGAGGCCTTGTTTGGATGCACATGTATCTCTCTCATTCCATATGGGTTGAAGTGTATTGAAGTGTATTTTAGTTCAAATACATTCCAACCCATGTGGATTGAGAGATACATGCGCATTCAAACAAGGAAGGATTGTGGAAGAAACCCACACTCTTACAAATTGTGCGCTGGTTTGGGTTGCCTCCTCTCAGTTGAAAAGCCCGGCCTTCTTCTATACATCGCTGATGAGCTAGCGGGGCCTGTACATCGCAGCAGGCTCCGCTCTCGGCCTGTATGTACCTTGACCGTTTCGTTTGCTTGTATCAATGTATAAGTTCTCTTGTACTAGGTAATTACCCGTACGTTGCAAGGGCACAACAATATATACTCATGAGTAATATATTTAGGTCCTAATTTTTGCTACATGAAAATCTAAAAGTGAAGACATTGGAAAATAACTCAATTAGTTTAAATACTTGTGAGTTTTCAAACGCAGAAATGCTGTCTTCATTGGTGCTGCAAACTGCAGCTCTGGTCCTCTGGACCTAAAGGAGTTCAGCAATGGTAGTTTACTCAGATACAATAGATACATTCAGGGACCTAAAGGAGTTCAGCAATGGTAGTTTACTCAGATGCAATAGATACATTCAGAATTGAGCATGAGAAAGAAATGAAGCTAAGAGAGGCTCCAAAAACATTAGTGTAGCAATTTTCAGCTTCAGAATTAAATACAGTTTGGGTGGAGTTTAGCACAGAAATAATTCTATACATTTCCTTATCAACTGAACATACATGCACAAATTGCAATATTTGGTTTAGGTAAAGGATATGTCAAAGTTCACTTGTGCTATTTGATCTTGCATGTCTAAACGATGTCAGAAGTCAAAGATCAATATTTGGTTTAGGTAAATGATAATACCAGAAGTCCTAGAACTTCGTTCATGCCCTCTTGTACTGCCTAGTTCAAAAAAAGAACACCATGACTTAACAAATCTGTTTCAATATTGTGCATGCTCTCAGCATCCAGTTTAAAAATTGAGCAATCCTTCCGTCGGTAGTCAACCAATAAGATAACAATAAACCTCAAGTTTCAGCATGGTTTCCTTGAATTCAATGACCAATTTGATAGCATCCAATAGTCTGCATCCATCTATCAAGGAGAAAAAAGCAACACACAAAGTTAGTACTGCAATTTAAAAGTGTCATATAATAGCATGGGATGCCTTTTATACATAAGTCACGATTTATGGATTTTTGTGAATACCTTTTTTTTTTGATAAACTATTTTTGTGAATACGTACCGTAGAAACCAATGGGGTGAGAGGGGGGGTGGGTTCAATAGCTGGATCCACATCCAAGATCCCACAGGTCACACACATATCACAGTCACAACACTTAAAAAAATCATGAGACTCACGTGCTAAACACCCCTAAAGCAATTTGCATGCAGATATGTTGCGTATCTAACCAGATAGGTAGGAAAAATGGAGATAGCTAAAAGTAGGAATGCACCTACAAATGATTAGCTTCTAATAATCACCCCTCAATCTTATGGTAACATTTTCTCACTCATTCACCTCCATGTTCTCTTTGAGATCTCCATCTCCCTGCTACTCTGCTAGCCACAAGGACAGTCAGAGCAGCATAAACCTTTTAGACCCAAATATCTCGCCCAGAATTTGAGATGGATCATACCTGACAAAAAAATAGCAGATAAGCATTCTATAGACCATTTAGTTAGTTGTGAGACAATCCCAAAGGTCACACATTTTTTGCCAACTGAACTGCTGATGTATTTATCCTTTCACAAGTTTCAGATAGATTTCAACAAATATTTGATATCCTGACCATTTTGATTAAGTCATGGTTGAAGATCTTCTTGGCAAGGGTGGTTTTGCCAATCCCTCCAACTCCCACTATAGCATAAACCATAACTTTTTTGTGTTCATGTATGTTTTTCTCCTTTGTGAGCAAATTCACAAGATTTCTTGTGTCCTCCTCAATCTTGTCACCAACCACACCTAACTCATCCTCCCCGTCGTCTCACGCCTAGCGCGAAGGGAGGGTTCTACCCTTTTTGTGTTGTCCTCATAAAGGTTGATGAAGTTGAAGGTTTTGCTACGCTTCTCAATGTCATCTAGCTTCTCATTGAGATTTTTGATGCGATTACCGATGTCATGAGCATGGAGAGGATTCCTCAAACAAAAGAGCAAGGGATTGAAACAGCCCATAGCCTTGGTTGGACCCCGTTCCATGGCCTTGAGCTGTCACAAATCAAGGATGTTGGTAGCTTCATACATTGCATTTCTAAGCTCTCTCACCCAAGATTGCACACTCTCATCACTAATGTTTCTCTTGTCAGCATCGGCAAGGAACCTCTTAAGGTCCCCGAGCTTGATGCCCATCTTTTTTATCTCATCTGGGACGCCCAACAACAGATGCACCTCTTCTTTAGCCATCTCCAACAGCATGTCTTGCAGGTAGGATGCTAAAGCATCCAGTACCGCTGCCATTGCTGCTTCAGTATCTACAAATCAAAATTACATAAAAATATCACATGATTTGTTTAAAGGAAAGTAATCTTGATGGTAAAAGTACTGAGGCCACCTTGGCACTATTATTCAAAAGGGAACACTGAAGCAATAGATTGGTACTAGAGTTATCACATTTAACAATAACTGATGGGCTTGGCTGGGTATAGTAACAAAGCTAATTAAAAGCACGGTGTTGACATATTAACGAGTAGCAGACGTGAATATGATTAAGTTCGATCTATGGATGATGTTGCAATGTTTGTATACAGGTGGGGCACATAAAAATTGAAAGCAGCTCACCAATCTCATCCTAAAAATACTGGTGCGAGTATATTTGGGTGTGGATCAGAAGATGAGTAAATAACATCTCCAATGAAAATAAGAAAGACAGAAAGAAGATGGAGTAATATGGCTGTAGCAGCGGCGACGTCGTCGTGGGAAGGGGCGAGGCACCGGAAGGGCACAGCCACCGCGTGTACCAGGCCAACGTGCGCTATCGACGATGTCCTCCAGCTAGCGCTGAGGCTGATGCTTTCTGACCATGACGTTGTGTTCGCGCACCTATCCTATATATCGGTGCTCGGTCGACTTTGGAGTTTGGACAATCTTAATTGGATCGATTAAATTTCAGGATAATGGAGAGAGTATCCTACTCGATCGATTAAAGATGTAGTATTCTATTTCATTATTTGAAATGAAAGAAAAGAGACACACACAGATCGTGGAGAAGTAGTGCTGAATTAAAAATTGCATTGGGTGCTTACATCAGTTACAGAGCAAGACGATCGATCAGTTGGCAAGCTTGCAGTTGGCTACAATAGATGTCCGGTCGTCGGAGCGGCGTAAGTGCCCAGAGAAGATGGAGAGCGAATGGATCGATCAACACAGCAGCAGCAGTGATGTGGGTGACATGAGTGAATGAATGAATGAATGAAAGCGTTATGGCTGGTGTGTGCGAAGAAGCAGCTATCGGAGGCGGAGGCCTGCCTGCCTCTGCTTTTTGAGGCTACGACAGATCGACAGAAGCACAAGCAAGCTGGAAGAAGGAAGGCATCCCTAGCTTTTGCTTTAGGCAACTCATCTGAGGGCTTTTGCTTTTGGCCACCAAGGATTGCGCGGCCAGCAAGGATCGGATTCCCTTGAGGCGGTTGCACAAATATTTTACATTTGGCACCCAACACATCAAAAACCAAAATATTTTGCAACGTTGTGCGTGCCACACTTCTCTTTCTCCATGTTTTGCAAAATATTTCATTGTATCTAAGCAGGTATGCAAAGCGTTTTTGCGTTTTACATTTTGGACACAATAATTTTTTTCAAAAACTTTTCACCTGTTTTCCCAATCTAAACGCGGCTTAAGGCGGTTTTTAATCTGCGAAAACAAAAAGATTTTGGTTCCACGATCTCTAAAAATTTATAAATTATTTTTTCCCTTAAAAATAATTAATTTAGTTTAAATCATGAGAATGTTATATTATCCTCTTGTGAGGTAAAGCGATCTTTATTATCTCGACAGAGGGATTACAATCATTGTTCAGTTGATCAAGCTAGGATGCACGTACGTACGCAAGCGCTTGGCTAGAGCGCGCTACACACAACTGTGTAAGTGCTCTGTTTAGGTAGCTCAGGTGCCACACATTGTTCCATTCTCTCTTCACGTACGTGGTACTGGTGAGAAGGCCTACTAGGTAGGAGCCGCCTGTGAAAACCACAGTACAGGCGGCGGGCTGCGAGCCGTCTGTGAAAACCACAGTACAGGCGGCGGGTTGTGAGCCGCCTGTGAAAACAAGGTTTTCACAGGCGGTTCACTTTGTCAGCCGCCTGTGAAAATCCATTTTTCACAGGCGGCTCACTCTGTGTGCCACCTGTGTAATTATTTTTTTATTTCAAATTTCAATATTTGCCTCCACTCCACACTGTTGTATATTTGTCACAATATATATATAAGATATGCAAACATGAACGATAAAATTGCATCATACATACAACACATATAAATATTACAGATGTGTCCACACGAAATCAAACATGAAGCATAAAATTACATATAATACACGTCATTTCAAGTTATGAGTTCAACCATTTGGTGTTTACATGTCATTTCGTTTCAAGTTTAGACCTGCTCTTTCTGTCAGCGCTCTAAATCCTTCACTTGCTAAATCACCGGCTTCATCAAAATATGCTCCGGTACTTGGAATTACTTCTCTCATAATAAAACCGCACAAGTCTGCTACTATATTTTCCATAGTTTTTGGAGTGAATGACACGTCCTTTCCTTTGCTTCTCGGCTGGAAACAAAGTTCAAAAGCATCATTGACACATGTCCAATATTAATATTTCCAACTTTAATGAGAAAACTTCATACATAGATATTTTTTACCATATTTTTGTCCCTGACGTATCGTCCCCGCTGCCTTATGAACTCACACACATAGTATCCACAATAGACCGATCCAGGTGGTTGCTTGTGGCACTATGTAATTAATCAGCAAAAGATTAAACTAAAATTGTCATGTCTTGTGTATTATTTATATGATGATATGTGTTCGGACAACTTACCGGATAATGGTGTTGTATCGTCAATGGCACACTAGGATCTGAGCGGGCGGCGTCGACCGGTCCTTTTTGCTTCTTATAAAACCGCCATGCCCTGTAGATATCGAATATAAAACACTATAGTTATTTAGAAACTCTAATTCATATAAGTACGGATGTGGTTGCATGTTGGCTCACCTTTCTAAATGAATCAGGAATGTTTGATACGACTGAGGAGGACAGTGTAAGGAGTCTAGGACAAGCACCTTCCTTCGAATGGATAAATATAAAAAACAATCCAATGGTCACTGCATGAATAAACGATGTGAGCGACACATGTACTTAGGGTTAACACGATAATTTGAAGTACGTATACGAGGTCACGCTTACCCAAAGTTGTAGGGTGCCAATATAAAATCCCTGTACTTATATCTCAGCATTGCTCTACCGAGATAGAGGGCATATGCGTCCTCGTATTTTCGTTGCAATCCCTTTACCGCTTCTGCAACTTGTTCTGGTGTTTTGTCCTTCTCTATCCTTGCTCTATCTTCATTTGTAAGTACAAATTTGTGCATATTTTCTTGTAACCTGATTGGACTCAGGTAACCGACCATCGTGCCTGTAGTTATCGATCTCTGCTCGTGGTCTTGCAAACTGGTTACAACATCCACATATTAGAGTTTATCACATTCCAAATTAAATAATAACAATGTGTGTGCATGAGTGATACTTACAGGCACCAGATTGTAATGAGTTGGACGTCAAGTTTCCTATAGTTCAACAGCAGGTGCATGTCCTCGAAGATAACAAATGCCTCGCTTTTATCCTTGCCAGTAGCAAACACATCTGCTGGTATGTCAACACTAACTGCATGCAGGCCAGCATTCACTGCTCTCATGTACCAGTCATGAAACCTTTTTATCGTCCACGGACCATTTTCAAGCACCGTCCATTGCAGCATAGGCCTTCCGGGCACGTAGTTACTGGGGACATTGACATAATCATCAACCGTTGGCTTTCTTATATCCGAAAGGGTCAATGGTGTATTTGACGGCGGTTCGACATGAACATCGCCACTTGGGCCTTCCTTTGTTGGTGGGACGGCTTCAGTTGCTTGGCCGGCGGCTTCCTTGTTCTGTGGCGGTTCGAGCTCAACGACTCGTGCCGTCCGCTGCTTTCCAATCCCTTTCAGAAATAGAACCGTGCCTGCTGCTTTCCCTTTTTTCGCTCATAGGGAGAAACCAATTTTGGAATTGGAAATTTCTTTGCCTTCTTGGAGGCCAGTGCTTGTGGGGGAGTTTGCTCTGCTTCCTTATGCTTTGGTGGTGGCGGGGGAGTTTGCTCTACCTCCTTCTCTTGTGTTGTGTCCTTCTTGGCTGGCGGAGTCTGCTGCTCAGGCATGTTCGTGGTCAGCCCTCGAGCTCATCCAGCGAGAATGACATATCATGTATTGGGGATGACGACGGTGGCTCATAAATATACGGGGATGCTGGGGCATGCATTGGCGATGCTGGCTGTTGACTTGTTTCGACCTCTTGGGATGCTTGATGGACTTGTGGAGAGGGTGCGTTGGTGGATCAATCAACCTTATGTACCGTCTCGGCCATTGTATGAAGTTCTTGATTGCTTGTCCAAGCTTCTCTATACCCTCAGAGGTCGGGATGTCGATGAAGTCGTCTTCATAAGCACTCTCGACCGTCGACACTTCCACCCTGCAGTATGCATCTTGCATCTCGACACCATGGAACATACGTCCAGGGATGGCATTGCCTGTGGCCACCTACTTTGTATGTTGATTCCTAAGGCCATATCCAATTAACAATGAGCAAGGCCAAGGTTTATCAATATCGTCAACAGGATAATGGTCCTTATTTGATGTTGACGCTATACTGCTTTGGAAGGGCACAGATTGTGTGGCCGTCTCCTGGCTACCCAAGGGTTGAGCTGGGACATGCTGCATATATGAAGGAGCTTGTGATGACATCTATTGAGCAGACACTGCTCCCGCCAACCGCTTCATCACTTCAGGATCAGGGTTTTTAACAAAGTCTTCCATCAAATCCCTAAATTTTTTGGCAGCCTGCTGCTCAAAATAATCCTTCAATTGCTCCTTATGTCGTTCTCTTTTCTTATACATGCCTTTCCACTCTTCACCAAACCCTTCTTTTCAGGTTGTTCTGGATGAGACGCCCCGTACACGACCTGGATGCTCGGGGTTACCTAGAGCAAGGGAAAGGCTGTCCCTCCCTCTGTGACTTGAAGGCACCTGTCTTTTCCAGGTTTGTTGCTTCCAAAACCTTCTCGGCAACTAGCTTGATCTCATCGGGACAGGAGATCTCATCGCTCTCAGTGTTTGCCTTCCGAGCGCGAAGCCAATTCGCACTTCGTTCTGGCACTATATCTGTCAATGCCAACTTGCCCTCTCTCCTCTTTGCTTCGTCTTCTGCCCTCCATTTAGGAATCTTGGTCTTGTATCCGCCAGTGCCGAGGTGGTGGTGGTACTTGTTCTTCTTCGCAAGTGCCGAGGCGGCTTGGCTCTTAGCCTTGGACTCGTCGGAGTTTTTCATGGCACTGAAACGTGCCCACTGTTCTGCTGTGATAGGGTACTGCTTCGTTGGGTCCCGCCCCTTCTGCAGCCACTTTTTATTCATATCGTACCTATAGCCCCGGAACGATATTGCTAACTGCTTCATGACATGACCCTTGACCAAACCTTCTGTTCCCTCCGGTAAAATAAACTTAGTGCACAATCGAGTCCAACAATTCGTCCTCTTTACTTCAGGCACCATACTCCAATCACTCCAGGTGATATCAAATTCTTCCTTTACTAACCATCCAATGGCAGCCCTAAATTTGGTAGCACCTCTAGAGGTGCTAAGGGCTCTCCGCTCGGGCTAATCTCTGTAATCTTATAAACTTCTTCTGTTAATCTATTCCTTCCTCTATCTCCTCGTGCTCGATCACTCTTTTTCTGTGTACTTCTTCGCTCGGAGGAGGTCCCGGTCGTCTGAGGCGCTGTGTCCTTATGAACATCTTGTGACTCTACCTCCATTTCAGCAACAACTTGAGAGAACACCTCCTGTCAATTCAATTGTTAGGTGCATACATACACATGCATTATTCTCTCGTATAGACAATCTACGAGCATATATATACCTCATCATCATTTGGCTCAGCTTCAGGCTCGTAATTAGGGTCACGTTCCAACTCAAGACGGGCCTTCTTAGCTCTGGGAGATTCACGTGGTGATACGCTCGGGCTCCTATAAGGTTCGGATCCAGAGGAGTCAGATCCAGGTGTACCTACCTGGGCATTGGCCTGCTCAGCGTTTGATGGAGTACTCATCTGCATGAAATATAAGTATAAAAATGGATGTACACTAAATTAACTAAGTAAACTAACTCTAATTATGCATGAAATATAAGTATTAACATGAAATATAAGTATTAACATGGAAAAAACACTAACTTAAAAAAGTATTAACACTAAATTAACTAAGTAAACTAACTCTAATTATGCATGAAATATAAGTATTAACATGAAAAATAAGTATTAACGTGGAAAAAACACTAACTTAAAAAAGTATTAACACTAAATTAACTAAGTAAACTAACTCTAATTATGCATGAAATATAAGTATTAACATGCAAAAATGATTTTTCTACTAGAGTTATATTTAACTACTAGAGTTATATTTAACTTAACTTAACTAATTATGAATGAAATATAACTAACTAAATTAACTTAACTAACTAAATTAACTAATTAACTAACTAAATTAACTAATTACTAAATTAACTAACAAAATTAACTAAACTAACTAATAAACTAAACTAATTAAATTAACTAATAAAATTAACTAAACTAACTAATAAACTAAACTAATTAAATTAACTAATTAAAAACTAACTAAATTAACTAATTAGAAAAACTAAATTAACTAATTAAAAAAACTAATTAAATTAACTAATTAAAAACTAACTAAATTAACTAAACTAACTAATAAACTAAACTAATTAAATTAACTAATTAAAAACTAACTAAATTAACTAATTAAAAAAACTAATTAAAAAAACTAAATTAACTAATTACAAAAACTAATTAAATTAACTAATTAAAAACTAACTAAATTAACTAAACTAACTAATAAACTAAACTAATTAAATTAACTAATTAAAAACTAACTAAATCAACTAATTACAAAAACTAATTAAATTAACTAATTAAAAACTAACTAAATTAACTAATTAAAAAAACTAATTAAGAAACTAAATTAACTAATTACAAAAACTAATTAAATTAACTAATTAAAAAAACTAAATTAACTAATTAAAAAAACTAACTATTAAACTACTTACTAAAAATGAAATTAACAAATTAAGAACTAATGAAATTAAGAAATTAAAAAAAAATCTCTCGGTCTCGGCGGTGGAGCTCTCGGCGGTGGCGGACGGTGAACCAGCGGTGCACGGAGCGGGGCTCGGCGCGCGGTGCCGGTGGAGCAGCTCGGTGGTGGCGGTGGGCGGCGGAGCGTGGCCCTCGGCGGTGGAGCAGCACGGCGCGCGGCGGCGGCAATGGCGGCGGCGGGTAACGCGGTGGAGCAGGGCGGCGGTGGAGCAGTGGCGGCGACGGAGCAGCGGCGGACGTAGGCGGACGGTGAACCAGCGACGGTGGTGGACCAGCGGTGGCGAAATTCGGCAGCCTGACGGCGTCGGATTCAAAAATCGCGCCTCTGGTGACTTAGAAATTTTCGGCAGCCGCGCTCTGTAATTTATATTGGACGACATTAGTACAGGCCACCGCCTGTGAAAATATTAGTACAGACGGTGGTCAATACGGCCCGCCTGTACTAATGTATTAGTACAGGCGACGGTCAATGACGCCCGCCTGTACTAATGTTTTTTCCATTTTCAGTTAGTTAATTTAGTTAGTTTATTTAGTAATTAGTTAAATTAGTTAGTTAATTTAGTTATTGTTAGTTGATTTAGTTACTTTATGTATTAGGTTAATTTAGTTAGTTTAGTAATTAATTTAGTTAGTTAAATTAATTAGTTTAGTTAATTAATTTAGTTAGTTTATGTATTAGGTTAATTTAGTTAGTTTAGTAATTAGTTAATTTAGTTAATAATTAGTTTATTCCCTTTATTTGGTTTAGTTAGTAATTAATGGTATGTTAATTAGGGTTAGTGGATTAATTTAGTTAGTGTTTATTAGTTAGTTATTAGGGTTATTTATTATTTCATGTACTTAATTAAAGGCTTGTTTATTTAGTAATTAGTTAAATTAGTTACTTAATTTAGTTAGTTTATTTAGTAATTAGTTAATTTAGTTAGTGTTTACTAATAATAGGTTTGTTAGTTAACTTAGTAAGTAATTAAAGGTCATTTATTCCCTTTATTTAGTTTAGTTAGTAATTAAAGGCTTGTTTAATAGGGTTAGTTAATATTTCATGTACCTAGGGTTAGTAAATAATATAGAATCCAAAGAGGTTAGTAAATAAGATTTGTTTAATTAAGTTAGAAAATAATATCATAGTCCAAAGGTATACTACAAAGGGAAATGTAAACATCTGCTTAATAAGAAAGAGTAGCATTAGGTACAACTGATAAGTGATACATTAATTAGTTACATGACAAACAATCTAGCGTGCTACAGTCCTTCCTTGTCCATCATGGCGCACCTAGGGCAGAGAGGTTTGCGGGATACTTTTCTCCACATTTTTTATCTTTTCTTCAAAGTTTGTAAAAAGAGACATCTCGCTGAACTGATTAACATCCTCTAAATCCATTACACCATCAACTCCTACAATTTGTTGCTTTCCAGGGATTGCTACGTGTTTTGGCTTTTGGGTACTTTTCTTTTCATTCGTAGATAGAATTTGTTCCACATAGAACACCTATGCGGTACGGTTAGCAAGGATCCACGGATCATCTTTGTAACCTACTTTACTTAGATCAAGAACTCTTTGGCCATAGTTATCCACAGTGACATGTTTATCTTGAACCCATTGACATCGGAACACTGGAATCTGCAGGCGTGGACCATATTCAACCTCCCATATGTCATCAATGAATCCAAAGTATGTAGTTTCTTCACCAGTTGTATCATCTACAGCCTCACATCGAACGCCACTATTCTGGGCCATGCGCTTGGTGTCCCTAAAACTGGTGGAAAATGTGAAGCCACTAATGTCATAGCTCTGCCATGATATGACCTGGCTTGATGGTCCAGATGCTAAAATCTTGATGGTTTCTGATTTATCTATCATGTCCAAATTCTTTAGCCATGCGGTGAATCGACGCTTGTGTTCCTTGTGTACCCAATCATTTGTGCATCCTGGATTCTCCTCACGAAGCTCTTTCATGTGCTGCTTGGTGAATGGGTCCATTATTATGAGTTGTTGTAGTATGCTGTAATGTACCTCTAGGACTATGTTGTAATCTGGCGGGATGAATGATTTTCGTCCCATCCTCCCTCGTCCACCAAGCCTTCCCTCATGTCGCAACGGAGGCAAACTAATTGGTACCTAGTCTTTTAGGAGATTATTACATAATGGTCCTCCAGACTCAATGGCCTCTTCTGTAGTGTATGCCTCTATCATGGAACCCTCCGGATGAGCACGATTTGCCATATAGCCATTCAATATTGACATGAAACGCTCATACGTCCACATTTCATGGAAATACATGGGGCCCAATGCCTCAATTTGAGGCACCAAATGAACAATAAGGTGTACCATGATATCAAAGAACGATGGGGGAAAGCACATCTCCAACTAGCTCAATGTCTTTGCAGCAAATTTCTGTAGGGACTCTAACTCATCACGAATAATTACCTTCTCAGATATCTTATTGAAGAAGTAGCACAACCGTGTGATTCCCATATTTAAAAACACTGGATTTATAGCCCTGATGGCAATAGGAAGAAAAGTGGTCAACATTACATGACAATCATGTGAGTTATAGTTGGTGAGTGTAAGGTCTTTCATCGAAACAAGACTCCTTATGTTGGAGCAGAAACCAGATGGAAGTTTTAAATTCTTCAACCACACACAGATTGCATGTTTCTCATCTCTGTTCAGGTTATAGCTTGCTGCCGGTAGATGGTACTTCCCATTCTCTAGGAGTACAGGGTGAAGTTCTTTTCTGATCTTCAAATGTTGCATGTCCAAACGTGAATTGATACCTTCCTTTGTCTTGCTCTTTATGTCTAGCAAAGTTCCAACTACGCTGTCAAACACGTTCTTCTGAACATGCATACCATCGATCGCATATCGTACGTCTAAGTCTTTCCAGTACGATAAGTACTTAAAGAAAATAGACTTCTTCTTAAATGTGTCCCCCTCATTTGCCTTCACAACCTTTCTTGGTTTCCCATCTTTGATCTTTTTTCCAAACACAAACTTGACATTCTCAACTATCTTATACACTCTGTGCCCTTTACTATAACCTGATGGAGCAGTAGATTTTGATTCATCCATATTGTCAAAGTACTTATTCATCTTTTGTAAGCGGTACTTATGGCCTGCCGGTAGCCACCTCCTATGCCTCATGTACACTATCTTGTTAGATGAAGGAAGAGACACGTGCCATGTTCCATCTATGCACTCTACACAACCAACCTTTCCCTTGAACTGGCCTGATAATGAGAAGAGAGCAGGATAATCATTAATTGTGACAATAATAATTGCTCTCAGTGTGAATGTCTCTTTGCGGAACGCATCGATCATTTTGACACCCACTTCCATAGTATTTGCATCTCTTGCATTAAGGGCTCTAGAAATACATTCATATCAACTCCAGGTTGTGTAGGTCCAGAAATAAGAATGGTTAGCAAAAGATATTTTCTTTTTTGACACAACCATGAAGGAAAGTTGTATATTGTCATGATCACTGGCCATGTTCTGTGCGTGCTGCTCCTCTCGGCAAATGGATTCATTCCATCAGTACTCAGAGCAAACCTTACATTTCGTGGGTCCTCAGCAAAGTCTGGATATTTCTTATCGAATTCTTGCCATTGCTTTGCATCGGCTGGATGTCGTAACTTTCCATCATCTTTCCTTTCATCAGAAGCATGCCAGGTCATAAATTCCGCATCATTAGGGTTTGCAAACAAACACCTCAAACGATCAACCACGGGGAGATACCATATCACCAATGCAGGAATTCTTCTCAACGCATAATAGTCCACTTCGATATTGCTAGTGGGCTTTGAACGTTTGTCTTGTTGACTCTTTGTTTGTGTCTTCTTTCGCTTCCTCCCTGAAGAAATAGAGGTTACATTCTCTTCCTCTTGATAATCTTTATTCGTCTTGTACCTACTAGCACCGCAGTTTGGACAACTGTCTAAGTCATTATATTGATCACCCCGATATAGGATACAATGATTTCTACATGCGTGGATCTTCTCAACACCCATCGTAAGTGGACTGACTAGCTTCTTTGCATAGTACGTGTTAGCAGGCACTCTGTTCTCCTTAGGAAGAAGATCTCCAAGTACACGCAATAAATCATTGAAACTAGCATCGGACCAACCATATCTAGCCTTAATCGTCAAAAACTGAAGAACAGCCCGTAGTGTCGACCACTCTTTGGTGCAACCTTTCGACTCGTCGTACAAAGGCTCTTCTGCTGCCTTCTTCAAGGCTTCCATTCGCTTCATGAAGAATATTGATGGATCCGCACAACGGTTCATTATTGCCT
Source organism: Microstegium vimineum (assembly GCA_022036555.1). Classification (NCBI taxonomy): domain Eukaryota; kingdom Viridiplantae; phylum Streptophyta; class Magnoliopsida; order Poales; family Poaceae; genus Microstegium; species Microstegium vimineum. Next base: position 50,660,467 of record CM039132.1, read on the forward strand.
CTAAGAAATCTGCATCTTCAATGGCATCAGTGTTAACATGCTGAGTTTCATTAACATCGGACGTAGAATTATGAGTTTGATTGACATCTGGCATAACATGATGGGTTTCATTGATATCTGGCATAGCATCACATTCATTGAGATATGGCATTGGACCCTCCACATTGATGTTACTTGCAGTGTTGTCAGTTGTCCGCATATAAGGTGTAGAACTACCCTCACCATGTTTTGTCCAAATCAAGTAGTCCTCCACAAATCCTCTGCAAACCAGATGAGAAGTGATTGCTTCCACATTGTCAAATACCACAATATTTTTACAGTCTGCGCATGGACAACATATGTGCTTCGCCTTCGTTCTCTGAGCATGTATCTTCGCGGTATCAATAAATTTCTGGACCTCCACTACATAAGATGGGTCTAATCTTGATAAGTTGTACATCCATAATGACCTCTCCATATTTATCTGTAATTAGTTAGGAAAATATTGTATGTCACTCTAAAAACAAAACGAAAATAATCCCTCATAACTAAGATTCTATCCTCCATCAATTAAAAAGATATGAAAACCTACCTCTTACAAAATTTACAAAATAAAAAATTTAAATAATTATTTAAACTCATTTTTATAATTATAAGAATTAATTAAACGGAGATGGCATCTTGATTAACAAACCCTAAGTGTAAGCAAGAATAACAAACCCTAATTAACAAACCCTAAGTACATGAAATACTAACTAACCCTAATTAATAAGCCATTAATTACTAACTAAATTAATTAACTAACTCTAAGTACATGAAATATCTAACCCTAAATAATAAACCATCAATTACTAACAAAAGTTATTGAAAAACCTAAGCTACATGAAATAATAACTAACCCTATTTAACAAACCCTAAGTATAGACAATAATAACTAACCCTAATTAATAAAACATTAACTACTAAATTAATTCATAAACCCTAAGTATTCTATTACATAGATCTACTCACAAGAATTCTAAAAAGTATTTATTTTCTATGATCCGAGCAAGATACAATTTACTATGAATTTAAAAAAAAATAGCTAAAACTCTCTCTCTTGCCCTAGCTATGAACCATAACCCTAGATTTAGAGCACCTCCAATACAAGAATTGAACCAAAGAATCACTAAAAAAATGGTGGCAACGACACTAACTAACCTTTTGGAAGTTTATCACCAAAGAAATGAAGTTCAAAACATCCCCCCTTGGAATCGCCACCTCTGTGTCGGCCACTGTGCACACAGCACGGGAGTAACTGTTCTTGTCTGGAGGTGGAAGAAGGGAATTTATTACGGTATTTACACAGGCGGTTGGTAAGGAGGACCGCCTGTGTAAATACCCCTATATTTACACAGGCGGTTGATAATGTCAGTCGCCTGTGTAAATGTTATTTACACAGGCGGCTGACATTATCAACCGCCTGTGTAAATATAGGTATTTACACAGGCGGTAGAGATAGGAGAGCCGCCTGTATAAATTGTTTTACACATGTGGTTCTCTTGCTGGGCCCACCCTATTTTTTGTACTGGCGTCATGAAGTTGTGAACCGCCTGTGAAAAAAATACAACGTGGCAGCAAAAACGTTTTCTGTAGTAGTGAAATATAAATAAAAAATAACTAATTACACAATGTATCTGTAATTTATTTACGAGATAATTTTTTTGAGCTTAGTTACTCCATGATTTGACAATAATTACCAAATACAAACGAAAATGTTACAATGTCCGTTTTTCCTCCCTAAACTATGAAACCTGAAATCTTCCCTCTCCCAACTTTGAAAACTGTTCGTTTTAGCTTCTTGGCTGGTTTTAGATAGTGGTTTTGTCTTTTTGTATTTATTTCGGCTGAATTTTTAAAAAATCATAGAAAAATCATAAAATAAAAAATCTAATTTTGTTGAACTCCACGTAAGTAGATATATACAATGAACATATAATATGGCATGCTTTAGTACAAAAATTTTTTCAACTAATTACAGAAAAGTATAGATTTGAAGCTACAACAAAAACTTCATACTAAACCATATCATATTATTATTCAGTGTATAGATCTACTGAAATGAAATCCAACAAAATTAGATTTTCTATTTTATTATTTTTTTACAATTTACTATCATTTTTTGAAAATTTAGACGAAATAAAAAATAAATAAAAAAGACAAAACCACCGTTAAAACCGTCCAGAGGTAAAACGAACATTTTTCAATGTTGGAGGAGAGAAGATTTCTGATTAATAGTTCAGGGAGGAAAAACAAATGTGGTCCAAAGTCGAGGGGGTAAAAAAATACATCTAAACAAGGAAAGATCAGTAGAACAGGCCCACATGTGCTCTTACAGACTAGCCAGCGGCACAGCCCATGTGCTCGTACAGATCAGAGCTAAACTCTAGCATAGAACAATAGAACATGCCATGTGCTCCTACAGCCCACAACGTGACCACGCCACCGAAAAGAGAGGAAAAAGAGAAAGTACTGTACTACGTACAGTTATTATGCGGGAGCGCAGAGGAGGCCAGCAAGCTCCTCTTGATCCCACTCGAAGAAAGTGAAGAACCAATGATTGAAAACAAAATTAACTAGTGTGATAAAACTAACTATGTATACATTTTGAGAGTCGATAAGAACGAGCTTCATCAATCATATGGTACATCATACATACAGTACAATTTTAAAATACAACACAGTCCTCACTCAATTCCGTGATCAGAACGATGCAGATGTAACCGGAAACGAGCTCGGGGCTAGGCGCGATGTGAAAAAGTTCCTGTGGCTGTGGGACGGAGGGGTAGTAGTTGTTGTTTTTACCGAACGCCCACCGACGATGCAGATGCCTTGCCACTGCCCCCGGTCAAATCTACAGTACTTAGCTTAATGAATCAATTATTAGCTTATTTTTACACTGTAGCATCATATTGTTAAATATTGGATTAATTAGAATTAATAGAATCGTCTAGTAAATTAGTCTATACATACGTAGAATTAGTTTTATAATAAGTCTTATGTTTAATAGAAAATTAATATTAATGTACAATGCCGACTGCAGAGTGCCGACCGACGTGACCTGACTCGTCATGATTGACATGACCGACATGACCTAAAATAGTTGTTGTCTTATACATGTCGGAGAAGCTAACAAAAGACTGGCTCCCTTAATTATTGAGTGCATCTGATATATTTACCGCACTCTATTAGAAAACTAGATTTTTGGACCTCCAATCCTTCAATTTTTAAACCGTTGAATTTACCTCTTCGATCCGAACGGATTTATCTAGCGTGGTGCCATGTTAACCACGGCAGTTTTATCTAATGTGGCATCACAACAACTGTTCTACGTGATGCCATGTTTACCACAACAGAGAGATAAGGGCGTCCTCAATGGAGTGAATCAAAACGCTAGCGAGAAGAGCTATGGAAATAATAAAAAAAAAGGAACAGGAGTAAAGTAACGTGTGGCCTATGAGAGAGCGTTTCTTGAGAGACGTGCGAGACCAGCGATTTGGCCGTCGCTAGCGCGTTCAGGTTCCTCTCTCTGGACCAATAGGATTCATTTGTTCCTAGCGAATTGGCTCCGTTGTGGACGCCCTAAACTAGACTTTTCAAACAGTTTTATCTAACGTGTGGCATCACGTCAGCTGTTCTACGTGGTACTATGTTAACCACGACAGTGAGATAAACTAGACTTTTGAGATAGTTTTGGAGATTAATTTGACTTTATAGAGAAATTATACAAATATTTTTTCAAAACATTATCTACATATTTTTTCTAGAATAAATATTCATTGAATAATACTAAAAACTAATATTACCAAAATCTTAAAAAAATGATTGAACTCAGACCAGTATGACACCTAAAATCATGCACTACCTTTTCTATTCTTGTTTACAATTATTTGAATCTTATATAGTCTTCTAAAATTTTAAACTGGGCTCTGGCTTACGAAATGGAGAATCCAAACCAACACATATTCTTGCATATTGCAGCTTAAATTACAGCACAACACGCTATCATCAGCAGCAGTGTTTTGCTTAACTATTGAGAGAGAAATTCAATATAAAAAATTAAGCGTGATTGCACATTAGCAACATGTAGCATGTGATCTAACTTTATAGCAGGCACTACTAAAGATTTGCAAATCAGTGCCGGCCCATCACTGCCGGGTCTGGCAAAACCGACAGTGATGAATCTTCACTGTCGGTTCGTGGCAAAACCGCCAGTGAAGCTCCTCATCACTGCCAGTTCGTGGCTGGAAAAATCAGTGCAGCGTCTCTGCCCTTTCACTATCGGTTCCAGCCACGAACCGGCACGGAAGCTCCTCATCACTGTCGGTTCAAGCTTCACTGCTGGTTTGTGGCTGGAACCGACAGGGATATACCTGTACACTGATTTTTTTTATATTTTTGTAAACGACCTCGTATGGAAAAACTTTCTAGATGAAAGTTGTAGATCTCGAAAAGTTATGAAACTTTGTAGTTCACAACTGTTTCATTTGAAATCATCTTGTCATCGAAAAATACGTTCGAATGTGTCAAATTTGAAATTCAAAATTTTGTAAACGACCTCGGATGGAAAAACTTGCTACATCAAAGTTGTAGGTCTCGAAAAGTTATGAAACTTTGTAGTTCACAACCTTTTCATTTGAATTCGTTTAGTGGCTCAAACAATCAATTTACACTCGGTTTTGTATAGAATATGAGGAAGTAAAACGGAATCTAGACATAAGTGAGTCATGGGTGGAGTGGTAGAGGAGGTATCGCGCGAGGCTGAGGTCTGAGGTTCGAATCCCCGGCGGAGCGCGTTCGTGAAAAAATGTGCGACTTGCGACGGAGACGGGCAGGTTTCTGGTGGCCTCTCCCATAATTTGAATTTTTTTTTCGATTTTAAAAACGCGATTTCTTCTGGACATCCATCACTGCTGGCATAACCCGCAGTGATGTCATCACCTCATCACTGCCGAAGTGGTTGTGCCGGTTCAAAATTCGGCAGTGATAGGGAATTTTCAACCAGTACTATTTGCGAAAAAATGTGCGTCTTGCGACGGAGACGGGCGGGTTTCTGGTGGCCTCTCCCATAATTTCAATCTTTTTTTTTTCGATTTTAAAAACGCGATTTCTTCTGGACATCCATCACTGTTGGCATAACCCGCAGTGATGTCATCACCTCATCACTGCCGAAGTGGTTGTGTCGGTTCAAAATCCGACAGTGATAGGGGATTTTGAACCGGTACTATTTTCGTTTTCTGTAGTAGTGAGAATTGTCTTCTTTGGATGGCATCATGACCATAATTCTCGTTCTTGCAGACACATTAGTCCAAGTTGTATCGATCGTTCACTTGGTAGTTCCATGGCTAATATAGTCGATCACAAGCAAAGCCTAACACTTGGGCACCACAAAGAACTCATCATCATGTGAGGGTACTCAATGACATGAGCAATGTATTAGAGTATCTTCTAGCTCTTTGCTGGGATACGGTCAAGAACTCTCACAAATCATCCGGAGCCGGGCACAAACAATCTCCAACTTGTGTCTGACCTTCAATGCTGCTTCAACACATCTAGATGTCGGCAAACACCAAAAGTAACAAGAAAATTGCATCAAATCATTCCGCAAGTGGCACTAGATACAATCATACAAGCACAAGCACAACCACTCAATCTCATTTTAATTAACTCTATGTAACAGGAAGGTGAGTGGGAGTATGCTTAGCTCAAATGGATGTCAAGTATGTCAAAATACCAAAAGAAACTCAAAAGGTGGCCAAGAAATATTTTTAGAGTTCCCTCAAAAGACTAGCCGTTATGCCCCTTCATGGGCTGTCTGCGAGTTGACCAGATTCGCTGATCGAACATGCCGATTCCGGTTAGGCAGCGTTTGGTCACCTTGATGCTGACATGCGTCCTTCACATTCAACATCGACCACTTGTTCTCAACACCTGTCTTTGTTTACTCGCGCGTTAATGTTGCACTAGACGCGTCTCACCACATAGACGTGTTCACATCCAGAGAGCATCCACAAAGCTCCTGGAGCGACCGGACATGTCTGCACGTACTTCATCGAATGCCACCAAAGTACAGTCCTTACACTACCGTTAGCTGACGCGCCACGTCACTCTGACCACATGCTGCATAGTCATATGCCCGGTCGGGCTAAAACACTAGAGTCCGGTCGTTACTCAGAGATGTTATAGAGAGGTCATTAGCTGACCTAACCCTAACATGTCCGTTCTAATCAAGTCAATAAGACTAAACCTTGGGTTAGGTATCAGACGCTTCCGGTCCCATGGGGACCAGCGTCCGGTCACTTACATTGAATCCTATCTCTTCTGTAACCTCTTCACTCTTGCTCCCATGTACCAAGCACAATATGTATTATTTTTGTGCATGATGTGTGTTAGCATACTTTCAAAGTATTTTCAATAGTGTTAGGATATCACACTAGGTCCTAATGCATAACATGTATGAGTTTACCTAGTGGCACTTGATAACCACTTTAACCGAGGTTGTCCATCTTGACTATCAATTCTAAACATACCCATACCCTCTATGGTATCTTGAATGCCAACATAAAAACATATTTGATATATTTATTGTGATCATCATGTTTTTTATTTTTCTCTTTCTTTTTTTTCAAGTTGAGGAGCACTTAATACATCTTTTGACCATCATATTCAACATGACCATCATCTATCTCCATCACTTGGATTAGATCATCCTATCTTGATCAAACACTTGACAGCAGATTAGTCTAATAGATTTTATCAGTTAGCCAAAACCAAATTATAGCTTGTTTAATCTCCTTTTTTTTGGTGATTGATGATAACATGTTACAAAGATATGGAATTGAAATATTTTGAGACGGGCCCTTTGCCGAGTGTTGCACTCGACAAAGGGCACACGGTAACGATGTTAACGGTAAAGACCCTTTGCTGAGTGTTTTTTTTGGGCACTCGGCAAAGCGTTTGCCGTGTGCATGGGGACACTCGGCAAAAAAAGTGCATGGTAACGGGCGTAGGCACAGTGACGGAGGGTTTGCCGAGTGTCAAATAAGGACACTCGGCACATGTTACCCGTTTGCCGAGTGTCGTTGACTGAGACACTCGACAAACGTCACCCGTGAACTATAAGTTTCTAACATTCTGCACAAAGTAAAAGAGGTTGCTTGTGTTACACAAGTGAACTATAAGTTTCTAACATTCGAAGTATGCTAGGTTACAAGTGCTATTGTGCTTTGAACCAAAGTATATAGGTCGAGGTTACAAGTGAACTATAAGTTTCTAACATTCGAACCAAAACATTTATACTCACAGGAGTGCTGAAGTATATAAGTCGAGGTGGAGGTGGAGGTGGACGTGGAGGCAGCTCCAAAGCCAGAGGAGCCATACCCTGAGCGGCGCCAAGGCTCTGCATGTACTCAAACATCTTTTGCAGACTCTGATGGTTGAGTACTCGCTCTTCCGCCATCGTCTGCCGCTCAACCTCCACCGCCTGCCGATCAGCCTCCATCCTCGCCTCCAACTCCTCCCGTCGCGTCCTCTCATCCTCCAGCTGGGCCTACACCATTTCATTCAAATGTTAGACGAATGCAAAGCTAAGGCAAATCAATGAATGGCAAATAAAATAGAAATAACCTGGAGTGCATGCATCTGCTCCTGTGAGGTGTTTGGGAGCTTGTGTATGACTGGGCATACTGGCTGTGTCGAGTGCACCGTCGGCAATCTAGTAACACCCATGCTTCTTGCCGCCTCCAATCCTCATGATGACCTCCCATAAAGATCCTCGGTGGTCGGATCGTAGTCTGCTCCATGGAGATTCTTTACCGCTGAAGTGTACTCTGTAAGGCGGTTGTGGACGCTCGGGTTTGTGTACTTCTCTGGCGGGTCATCCGAGTTGTAATCGACGTTCGATGATGCCTTTCCCTTTTTGGACAAGGCAAATGCCTTGAACAGATTGCAAGGCTGGTTGTCATGCTTTGCCGACTGCGAGAAAACCAACAAGATGATTAGAAACCATACAAATTAACTGTTGCACTAAATTGTAGTCATTGACGTACCCAAGTGGACGCGTATGCCTCTAGGCTCTGGCTTCCTTGGTAGTGTGTTATGTCTGGCCTCATCAAACGCCGCTCTCGGCAAGCGTTATGCATCTCCTCCCAATCGGGGGCGCACTACCTCTCCACTATCCTCTTCTAGCACTCGGTATGATGGGAGCACCACCATGGAATCGTCTACACACATCAAGTGACACTATCATATTTAGCCTACTAAATCTTAAATAAAATCAATAGTAAAGTTGTATACTTACATCTTCATACTGCTGTCGGGTGAGCCTCATGGTCCTTGCGTCAGCTTTGGAGACCTTTTCCTTAAGGACGTCGCCGTGGTAACTCACGTGGTCTGGACACGCGCCTCGTAGTGCAAGTCCGACATGAGTTTCTTGCAAACTCGGCGAGCCACAGTGTCTGCGTGGGCCTTGTGTCCCTCCTGACATCTATAGAAATCCTACACACATACATAGAGAGAGAAGCGTGATGTATCTATTATGTATTTTAGGACTGTACAATAAATGTGTGCGATACAACTTACCCATAGCTCGCCGATTACCCGCTCCGCTTTGTTGGCAAACGTCCTGCCATTCCGATCTGGAGCATCGTTAGCCACGGTGTAGTGGTCAAACGTGTACGCCGGAGTTACGACGCCAGCGTACTCTACTAAGCCAGGGAAGTGCTCCATGTACAAGAGACCCAAGATCTCATTCACCGAGCGTTTGTGAGTACCTGGACTCACAAACGCCCAACTCCTGCACAAGAGACCCAAGAATGTTAGTTGTAATTGTGGTTCCATATTAAATGAAATAGTGACAATATACAAAAGTACTTACTTTTCGACCCCGGGTCGAATCATCGGACGACCCGACAGTGGGATGGGTCGCTGAGAGAGGCTCGCTGGTCCTCGCAAGTAGACAGTCGGCGGAGTAGCTGAAGTGGAACCCCCTGCTAGTGCCGAGCCGTCGTCGTCGTCCCCCTCCTCCGCCTCAACCCCCTGCGCTTGCTCGTGCTCCTACAACTGCTATTGCTCTTCGTCCCCCTGCTCCTCCTCCTGCTGTGCCTGCGCCTCTGGCTGCGGGGTAGGATCCGAGCCTCTCCTGCGGGCGCTCCTCCTCCTGCTCGACGCGGCGTAAACCGAGAAGAGAGCCCTCATTCCGCCGCCGACCACCTTGAATTACCTGCATTTAAAAGAATTAAACCAATTAGTATAATAACATAATTATGAAAGACATACAGAATAATAAACAAAATAACAATGTATTACATGTATTAGAAATACTCTTCATGGTCAGGAGTAGCGTGATCATAAGTGTCATCATCACTATCAACCATGTCCAAAGGCTCAACACTATCCGAAGGAGCAATGTTATCCTCATTTCAGTTGCCTAAATGTAATCTCTCAAGTAATTGTAAGTCCTTTACATTTTTCACCTCATCTCCAGTATCCTCGGCAGATACCCTTTCATTGTCTATTTCCATTTCAATGGCTTCGGTTAAGTCATCTAACATGTCTCCTATACCAGCATCAACATCATAATCCTCGACGCGTGGCCTAACTACCTCCTCTCTCATACGTGGTTCTTCACCATGTAGTGTCCACCGGGTATAGTCTGGCATGAACCCATTCTTGCAAAGATGCCGCCCATTAAATCCTTTGTTTGTCGACGTCTGTTAGCGCACTTGCTGCCGTGACACCAAGTTGAGCGCGCTTCTTTCTCCGGGGGAAAGACAAGTTCCAAGAAAGCATTGGTCTTCTCAATCCATTCATCAGTCATCGCACCTTGACTTGGGCGGCCCGTGTACATCCATGCTCGGTCATCCATCCTCTAAGATATATACCAGCAAGCAATGTAAATAGCTATTGCATGTACATGGTGTTCCTACTGTCTAATAGGTGATGATAGGTCCTAATCCCACCCGTGGTTGCGTAGAGGAGGTTAGTTTCCATGCTCTACTCCTATCCGAGATAAAATTTCGGCAGCACCTCCCCGCCGCTCTCCAGATACACGTCCTAATACGGAGAGTGTGTATCTAGAGAACAACAGGGAGGTGCTGTCAAAACTCTATCTCGGATTAGAGCAGACCATGGAAACTAACCTCCTCTACACACACACGGGCTGTCCATGGAAATGTGGACAATTCGAAACAGATATGGTTATAGATATGCAAAGAATTACATATTTCCAACCACATCTCTTTCGAACGGGAGACGCCTAACTGGTTACATGATGCACGACCAGCAAAGAGGGGTTATACCTTCGATGGCGGGGGAGTCAGGCTAGCGGAGCCGTGGCGAGTTGGTGCAGTGGCAAGGCGATGCGGTGCAGGTAGAAATCGCCTCTGCTCCTTTGTCCCCTTCCTGCACGGTGAGGTTTCCAAAACCTGCAATAAAACAACGACACGATGGCCGGCAACCACGTTTGTGTCAAAGGCTCGATGGCTGACAACCACACATATATCTACCCAACCACTACCACTACCACTACCACTACCACAACTACAACTACAACTACAACTAATATCTCTTCTAATTCATACCTTGGGCAGTGGACAGCGGCGACGGTACGGGACGTGGTAATGTTGGCACGTCCTCCCCGGCGTTCTCCTCCTCGGTGTCCTAGTCTCCTTGTCGGCCTCCTTCTCCTTCCTCCTCCTCTCTTCCCCTTCTCCCTTCTTATCCTTCTTCTTTTCTTCTTCTTCTTCTTCTTATTCTTCTCCTTCTCTTCCCCTACTATTCCTTCTCTGTATGTTGATTGGTGGGAGTGGGTGGGGATGCGGACCTCGGTGGGGGTGGGTGTGGGGGGGCCGCGCCGGCTGGGGAGGGGTGGAGGCGGGGTCGGGGCTCGGGCCGAGCTCCGACGGAGCTCGGGTAGGGTGGGGGTGGGGCCGGCGGCGGGGGAGCAATGGGGTGGGGGCGGCGCGACGGTGGTGGGAGAAGATGGGCGCGGCGGCGGGGGAGGAGTGGGCGTGGTGGCGGCGGCGGACGGGGTGCTGCGCGGCGGGCGGCGGGGCGGGATGCTGCGGGCGTGTGTGTGTGTGTGTGTGCATGTGTTTGTGTGTGTGAGGCGCGCGGCCGAAAAAAAACGGCTAAGTCTGGCACTCAGATCCATGATTTGCCGAGTGCCTCCAATCTGGCACTCGGGAAAAGCCTCCCTTTGCCGAGTGTCTTAGGGTTGACACTCGCCAAACGCCACCCTTTGCCGAGTGTCTTCCTTCTGACACTCGGCAAATGTTACATAAATGTTACTAAAAATTTAAAAAATATCAAATGGTTTCAAAAAATTACCAAATCTTGACATCACACCATATATGTTTTGTATTGGCTGTACGAAAAGTTTTGAAGTCAAATTTGAATTTTAGCTTCGATTTCAATTCAGATCCTACTCAATCACTCTAAGTGATATGAAACATTATCAGAGATGATGGGATTTGTAAGACACGTATGTGACAACTTTTGCGAAATCTTCCCAATTTTGTATCGCATGTTCTAAGTATAATATAATGGCTCCATGATAAATTTTACAATTTTTGGAGTCCATTTGCTATTTATAGATTTTTTAATCAATTCTAACACACGTTTGAGATCATGTTTCATGAACAATATGTGGAGTTCCTATTTTACTTTACCACATATGAACTCAACTTATGCATAATAATATGGATAATATTTTTTCAACCAATTTTTTGATTATTTGAATCACTTGTAGTTCAAATTTGGCTTGGGTCAAATAATTCACTTAATTGGAAAAAACTAACTAAATATAGCAGATGGATAAAATTGTCATACCCAAACATGTAGTTCTAGGTACTATTGAAGGACAGTAGAAAAAGTTTGGAGGCCAAACTAAAAAAGAAAAAAAAAGGTTTGCCGAGTGCGAGAGAAAACACTCGGCAAAAGGCTAGGTTTGCTGAGTGTATAGCTCCAGACACTCGGCAAACGTCTAGGGTTGCCGAGTGTCTAACGGCGACACTCGGCAAACGGCTAGGGTTGTCGAGTGCCTAACGGCGGCACTCGGTAAACTACTGACGGCGTCGGCTCCTAACACCGTCTGCCCAGTCTCGGCGTTGCCGAGTGCCTGACACTCGGCAAAGAAGCCTTGTGCCTAGTGCCAGACGTTGCCGAGTGCTCAACACTCGGCAAAGAATCTGCTGCCGAGTGTTTTTCTTTGCCGAGTGCAAGACACTCGACAAAAGAGGCTGCTACGAGTGTTATAATATGCCGAGTGTGACACTCGACAAACGAGCCCGACGTAAAGCACTCGGCAATGTCTAGGCACTCGGTAAAGGGCCCGTTCCGGTAGTGGCTCATCAATGCCAGTTACAATCCGTTTGTAAAATGTCTTTCAGTTTTGGCTCGTGATACGAACTGTAGGAGAAAACTTGTTTAATTTGACTTTATTAGGCTCGTGAGGTTGCAGGTTGAGTCTTGAGAATGCTTCAATTTTTTGGCAAAGGCCGAGTGTCATATGTTGCCGAGTTCTCGACACTCGGCACAGGCTATTCTGCCGAGTGTTATACTGTACCGAGTGCGGCACTCAGCAAATGAACCGTTTGCCGAGTGCCCGAAGGAAAGCACTCAGCAAACGGTGTGACACTCGGCAACGAGCCAGTTTCCGGTAGTGAGTTGCTTGCAATGCATTCTTGCAAAGAGCAAGTTACAAGAGCTCAAAAGCTGATGCTCAAAGAAACAGGCCACGCCCTTGATGTTTCGTCTTGTGGCTTATGTATGGTGGTCTCCATAATCCATGCACATGCTGAATACTGCTGTTTCGGTCCATTGATCCGAAAAGAGGGCGCGATGTGGTCGGCTTCACTGCAATGCTGGCACGCTTGGCACTGTGATTACCTTTTCTTACATAGTGTCTATCGTGAGAGAAGTTGATGCTGAAGAGAAAAAAGATACAGTCATGGACTCATGGTAAATTTAGATTGCGTGTTTGTTTCACTGCTAATGGGATTTCACTGCCAACGGATGCCCTGCCACGGCCACACGGCCCAGCTAAACCGGCGCGCGCCTATGCCCCCGGAGGCACCGAGGTAGTCTTTGGCAGTCGACCGGCTGCCTCCAAGTACGACGAGGGTAGCCTATCGCCAGACACGTTGCTATCATCATCCACCCATCGGCGTTACTTCGAGCGCCCCACAGAGTTACTCCCAGGATGGGAAGGCACGGCATGGGGGAAAGAGGGTGGACGATGGGTTCGGGACGCGGGCCAAGGGGGCGGACAAGGAAGACGTCAATGGTGGATTCCCTCGAGTCGTCGTCGTCGCCATCACTTGCGTCCTTCACAACGACCAGCCACTCGTCCAGCCGTGCTTCCATGCCAAAGGCCGCAGCTTGGGTAGTTGGAGAGGTCTCCACGCGAGCCGGCACTGCTGCGGCCATCGCGGGGGCGGCGGTGACGATGAGGTGGACGACCGGGACTGCACCCCAGGCGATGTTGTAGAGAGTGCAAGCGATGGAGGGAAGGGGGTGGTGACGGCGGACAGGGACGCCACGTCCCCCACTGCCGGCGGTGACTCCCGGAACTTAGGAACCGAGCTAGCCAAGTCTCCGCCCTCACCGGTAGCCGCGGATCCACCCTCAGGGGACCCCCCCCCCCCCCCCGCGCGCACTCTCCGACATGGAAGAATGCATCTGTGGAGCATTGGGACGCCCTGACCGGTGGCTGCGGCGATGTCAGCCGAAGATATAGCGGGGAAGCCGGCGCTCCTGCACCCTAACGGACTTGAGGAGGGGAGGTGAGGGCGTGCACCAGGGAGGGGCCCCCGACTCCGGCCGCCTGCGGACGTGTCACACCCAGTTTTAAAGGCAAAACGGGACGCATAAACCTGATGTGTGCCCAGAGATCAGTCACACAAATAAGCCGACAAACCATAAAAAAGGTACCATTACGAGTGTTGTTACATAGCGAATAAATATCTAATTAAAGTCTATTACATAACAGCGGAAATAAAAGGTAACTCTCGCGAAGCTCCATCGCACAGGGACGTCAACTGGTTGACCCCAAACCTACTAGTCCTCTGGATACTCCTCATAACTCTGATAATCTGGTACTCATCCGGGATTTTTATCCAAATATGAAAATAAACAAGCGTAAGTACTTCTAGTACTCAACAAGTAAGCATGGGGTTCATGAGGCTCAAAAAGTATGACACTGGTTAAACTGCATCAGCTTTTATGTTGTCACAATTTTAGCATATGGATAGCATCAATAATATCAACAGCCCAATAACCATATGATCGAGTAAACATGAGTAATGAATAGCAAACTAGTAAATAGTAGATTAAAGTCATTCCGTTCCATAAGAATTCCAGGCCGCTCGTATCCGTGAGCACGGCTAATATATTAATTTTAAGACACTCTGCAAAGGTTATACAACTTTACCCATGAGTCGTGTTGCCCATATGCCTGGGTTAATTACTCCCAAAACACTGCCAAGGTGAGCGGGCAGGGTACACTATGAAGCCTTTTAGAGGGGCTCGTTGACATACAACAGACACTATGGATCCACGTGCAAGGGGTATATGGGGACCCCTCGATGGTACACACGCGCAGGGGTAGCCACTCCGACCGTACCCTCAACCGCTCGGCAATGGCAACTTTCATGAACTATCACATGCGAGAAAGTAACCCCCTTACTTAACTAAAGCCAGAGCCATGTAGCTCTCATGGTTGTACTGTAAATCCTGGGTGATCGCTTACGGAGGTTCTAGAGCATCTCAAAAACTGTACTCTAGATCACCTTAATCCATGTTGCTAAAAAGCATATTTTACCGTTGTTGCATAAGTCATTAGTCAAGGTTACATGATCATAGTTATTTCTCAAGAGCACTAGCTTGATCTACCCAATGCATAAATCCCAGGGTAACAAGGTATAAGGTATAAATCTATGGTAAAACTACATAGGTTATCAAGGAAACACATGCATAACATGAATTAATGATTAATGTGATTAGGACAACAAGGATGATCCCATGAATACTTGCCTTGCTCAAAAGGTTCTTGCTGCTCCTGCTCAAAGAAGACCTCTTGGTCACCCACGTACTGCTCACCGTCTATACTCGATCACCACATCAACATACAATCATACCGAGGCATAACATGCAAACAAACAAATGATATAGATTAGAACAGTACACCAACCATAATAAAACAAGATTAAAAGTTTATAAAACTGATCTACGTCTCACTACGATCACATAGACGTTTGAATCACGAAAAACGGAGCTATAACGAAGAAGATATGATCTAATCAAGTTTTATAACTTAAACCAGGGATTAAAAGAGATTAAGTGATTAACTTTTTTTAAAAGTTGTCTAACATGAACTATGAACTAACTAACACGTAGATTATGTCGATACGATCCTAACGCAATTTGAATGGATGAAAACGGAGTTAAAATGAGCATTTTAGAAGCATTTGAAAAGAGTGGCAAATCTGTAAATAGGGTTTTCTATTTATTTTCGAATTAAAACAAAACAGAAAGGAAAATACGTTTTCCAGAACTGAAAACGGAGACTCGGAAATATGCTATAGGACTGCGGGTTTATACATTAAAAACAGCAGGGTCTCTTTTGTAAAACGGGCGGCCGAAAGGGTGCCGAACACAGGGATCCATCCGATTGAAAACGGATGGTCCAGATTAGATCAGGGAGGGGGCGGTGGCGCACGGCGGCCGGAGATAGAGGAGGCGGCGGCGCCATGGCCGGACAGCGGCGGCGCAGTGCAATCCGACGATTCGGTGCACGATTCTCTGCGCAGAAAGGACGGGAAGGGAGAGGGAGAGACGGCGAAGAAGATGGTGGGGTCGGTTTTTCCGATTGCGCGCGAGGGCAAGGCGTTCGCGCGGAGGGGCGGCACTGTGACGCTGGCGGACGTGGAGCAGAGCCTCGCGGGTGAAACAGCGAGGGTGAAGGGGAGAAGCGAGCTCCTGGGGGCTCTCTTACCACGATGCGAAGCTCAGGAGGACGAGAGATGGTGCGGGGATGCTCGGCAACGCAGAGGCGGCGGCGGTGGCTTGGTGCTCCGTGCGCGGCGGCTCTGGTGGTGTTTCGAGAGGGCGGGGTGGACGCGGAGGGGGTGCAGGGCTCTGCTTAAATAGCTCGGAGGCTCGACCGCGAAGGAAAGGGGGAGATCCTGCTCGGATTCGCGATCGGTAGTGAAGGAAACCGCCGGCGCAGAGAAAGGAAAGGAGAGGGAGGAAGAAGAAGGAAGGTGGGGCGTGCGGCTGCCAGGTGGGTCCCACCTATCGGCGAGGGAGGAGCGCTGGCGCGGCGGCTGGCTGCGGTGGAGTTCCGGGCCGGCCTGCTGGGCCGGCCTGCTGTGCATGGGCCGAGGCACGGGGGGGGGGGGGGGGGAACCGGGCCGGGGCGGGAGAGGAAAAAGGCCTACGGGCCAGATAGGAGAGAGAGAGGGAGAGGGTAAAAGAAATGGTTTTTCTTTTATTTCTAGTATTTCAGAAATCACATGCAAAGCACTTTTGAATTCAAATTTGAAATTTGAAAAAACCAAGCCAAACAAAAACACTATGCAGCAGCATGAGTGCAACAAAAATGTCGCTACTGGTGATAATTTTCATCTTATGAAAACTTAATTATTTTTCCTAGGTTTTAATGTCCACCCAAAATGCATTTAAATTATTTTTAATCTATTTCAAAGGATGCAAATTTTTAGGGTGTTACAGGACGGCGTTGCCATCGTCCGCGTCGTGACGTTTTCTTTTGCTGTTGCTATTGCTGTTGCTGTTGCAGCCGCCCATATGTCGTTTGATAACCAATATATGCTGCATACCCTGCTGTTTCCATCCATTGCTCGGATGAGGAGGCGACGCCGACGGCTTCACTGCAGTGCAGGCATGCGGCCTGACGCAACCAGGCGACCAGATAACGATAGGAATTGCACCTGCACGCGTTGATCAATTCTGTTTTATACTGGATGAAACAAAGAGCAATGTACGAGTAGCTGTTTTCAAGCGATCCTTGGGAATCACTTGAAACGGTACATTCACTCAAGAAATTAATGGATTAGCAGTAACTAGCGAGCGCAAAGTTACCTGAATCGTGCACAAAGGGGGAAGGCAAAGTCAGCAAGAGCATGTAGTCGTACCGGCATTTCGTCTTCAATCGGACATGTTTGAGAGTAAGCAAACCTTGCGTGTGCCAACCAGGCTGTGGATGAGAGATTTAACATTTTTTTCAACAGCTCATATATAAAAGAACAGAATCTCTGATAATAAAAGTTATTTTAGACGGACTCCTGGGTTAATGTTTACCTTGATGAATGGCAGCTCGACTGATGTTTGTCTCAAAGTGGAAAGGATCTCTTGTGTACATCACGTACCATTTTTTGTCATTACCATTTGCTGCATAGGCCTTGACATGCTGGATATGTTCCAGCTTGTCCCACTCAGTGCTTGATTTCCTTGCTGCAATCAATGTGAGCAACTTTAACGGGCAGTATAGCTCCAACTGCCTTGGGTTTACATCCTTCAGATAACTCGGGAGAGTTTCCATGCTGCAATCCTCCAGCAGAAACGTCTGAAGCGCCGGTACACCCTTCAATACCTTCACCCTGGGGCAGTTGCAGATGACTAGATTCTTCAGGCTTGGTAGAAAACAGATCCTCTTCAGGTCAGTGTTTCTGAACGCTTCAAGAAAATCAACATGAGAAAAGTTCTCCAAAGATTTTAGGCATTGGACGTCGTTTACATGGAGTTTGCTCAGATTCTTCGTGTGGAAGGCGAGGCCACGCGGCAGCTGACTCAACTTGCATCTCTGGAGTTGAAGATGCTCCAAGACAGGCATGGCTTGCACCTGCTCCTCCCACTCCCACTCCTCCCATTCCCCCATTCCAGTAAAATTTAGCTTGAGCAATCTGGAGAACCCTGCAGGTACCGGTCGAGAACGATTGCAACACACGAATTCTTGCCCAAGACGCCTTATGGCTGGGGCCCTGTCGATCTGTTGGAGCTCCAACCAGGGGAGCTGACACAAGCCATCAGGAAGTTGGGTGCAGCAGGCCAGGTCATCTATTGTCAGAATTCTCAAGTTCTCAAGGCGTATAGATTGTGTCGACATCATCCACCTTGGGAGTCGCTGACCAAAATACCCATGGATGTGAAGGGTTTCTAAGGAAGATGGAGGGCAAAGCTCATTAAAAACCTTCACAATTTGTAACTGCTCCTTCTCCTTCTCAGAGGCCCCTTCCTTGTCTTTTTTTAGCCGACCATCATCTCCAAGTCTACTGGTGCAATTTAGTGCCAGTTCTCTTAGGCATGCCTTTACACTAAGCCTGACTTTAGTAGCAAATGATGCAGACGATACATTCTCCATGATTCTTATACCAAGCTCAGTTAGCTGGCAAAGAGGACCCAGGTGTTTCAAACTACACCAGTCACCATCCGTGTGGGTTGGAAACCCATGTAATTCCTCAAAGAGGTTAAACCACCAAAACCCTCTGGAATACTTCTGATAGATGTCCTACTAAGTTCAAGAAACCTCAAGTCTTGTAGCATTCCAATGCTACTAGGAAGCTTAACCAAACTCAGACAACGAAAAATGCTAATATACTGCAAGAACTTCAACTTGCCAATATTCTCAGGTAAGCTAGATGTGTTACTCTTTTCTATTGATAAATACCTCAAGTGTTTGAGTTGAGACAAAGATTCAACTAATGAATCAAAATTATTTATGGACTCCAAATGTAGTGTCCGAAGACATCAAAAGGGATGCAATGAATCACTAGGCTTTATCTTTACATTCCCAACCGTTATCAGTGTTCTTAGTGAGGTATGTGTTTGTAGAGAACACCACTCTAAATCATCTGATCCTGATCCTTTGTTTTCCAGGGATAAACGAATCAACTTTTGTGAATTGAATTTATTTACCGTGATACCAATTTTACTATTGCGACCAACTAGTGCCTCGTCTCCAGCCACATACTGAGCAAAAGACCGAACAACATCATGCATGTTGCAAACAACATTATCAATGTACCTCTTATTTGGCTCAATAAGGTTTCTCTGAATCAATTCATCATAGTAATCTTTTCCAACGTCTTCTAAGTCGTCTGAGGTTCCATGAATAAATCCTTCACTGATCCACATGCCAACAATGTCATCAACCAAAAAAATTGTGCCCTTAGGAAGGAGGGAGTAGTGCAAAAAGCAATGTTTCAAGGCTGGACCCAAATCATCATAGCTAAGATATAATGAATAATTTAGCTCTTTAGGCACTTGAGACACTGACCATAGAGGGTTCTTTAAGACCCTTTCCCAGTCGAATCGCCTTATGTTTTTGTGGCGTAGCATACCTCCAATTACTTTGACAGCGAGTGGTAAACCATCACATTTTTCTATGAATCCCATTCTGATATCCTTTAGCATTTCAAGCGGGGCCTCATCATTTACATTTCTAACTACCTGCAAGCATTTCAACAAATTAATGAATTTATACATCACCAGTATGGCAAGTGTGGATATCCTGTTAATACAAAACACATAAATATATAAACTGCACAGTTCATTGGTCACTAACAAGATAGAACTTCAAGCACAATTTTTTAATGGTCTGGTATAAAAGGTTTTGGTCAGCTTCATTTATACATATGCAAATGTACATACGAAAATAGAAAGGGCATCTATCAATATACATGTTTACATTGACCTAGAACAAAGACAAAACAAGATCAAATACGCACAACGGATTTTTAATGGTGGGGCATGTGTTTTAGCTAAGTACAGTCTAACATGAACCCTTGAACTGTCCACTGAATAGTTAGATCAGGGTTATGCACATTTTTTTTCATGTCCGCCATGCACATTCACATTAGATTGTTAGAGTAATAGGAATAGTACCATATTGTCTAGCTACAAGAGGTGTTAATCCTATGTACCCTATATAATCAGCCCATGAGGTCCAATGCAATATATCCAATATTTCACTATCTCTCTACATGGTATCTTTCGCTTAGGTTTAGATCCTAACCCTAGCCGCCGCAGCTTCCGCCGCGCGCCCCCGGGGAGGGATCGATCTCCGCCGGGGGCAGCGCCTCTGTTTAGGCGTCGAACCCTATTGATCGGGCTACCATCGTCGTCGTCGCGCAGCAGATCGGGATCTCCCGTTGTTGTCGTCGGGCTGTCGTCGCTTCGTCCCGAGACTCGTCGTCGGGCTGTCGTCGCCTCGTCCCCGGAGTCATCGTCGGGCCGCCGCCGCCTCGTTCCGGGTTCGTCGTCAGGCTGTCGTCGTCGACACCTTCCCGATCTTCGTCGCATGGATTTTTCTTTTCCCGATCAGAGATCGGATTGCGTCGCCCTGTCGTTCGTTGCTGCATCGTCCTCAACACTCCTGAGGATGAGGTTGTTGCCGCGCCCTCCCAGGCTGGTGTGCCGACGCTCGTGGTCACGCCATCACCGCTGGTGTCGCCGCCCTTTTCAGGCTATAGCGCCACCCGTTCTGCCGGTCCTCGTCACGCTAGCTCTCGATCCAAGTCTGCGCCGACTACCTCAAGCTCGCGGACACCACCACTGGTGTTGCTGAAGGAAGATGGTTGTGCGTTTGCTGCACCATCTACCTTCGCCATCTAGTCGGCTCATCATCCTGCTGAACATGCCAGCAAGAAGCTGCTGATTTTGTGCACTCGTGTGCCTCCATTGACGCCTCGGATCCGCACCTCCTCCATTGACGCCTCGGATCCGCAAGTCTTGGGTCAATGTATTTGGCCAGTCTCCTTAGAATGCAATTTTGGTTGCATTATCGTTAGAATGTCTAAAATTGGACTAAGCATGTCGATAAAAAATATATTTTTATGACACAAAACAAAGATATTATAAAAATATATCTCATGACAAATGTAAATCTAATGATGCTGAGTTGATGTCATAACTATTTATATGTTTTTTATATAATTGATCAAACTTATATAACATATACTAAAACATGACACTATGGTAGAATTGCATCGTTTCTCAAGTTTGTGGATAATTTAATTTTTAGATTTATTTATACAATGTCAGGAAGAACGCTTCTTCTTCGGTGGAGTTGTTGCCGCCTCACCATCTAGCTCGCTTTATTTTTGAATATACAGCATTGACCGCTGCGTGCAAGCAGAGCCCTTGGCCATTTAATTGCTAGGTTAATATATTATTCCGTAGTTGGTACGCTTTGTCTCGTCTAGCAGGCGGCTATATCGATCATATTCACAGATTATAATGGATAAATTATTAATTGTTTGCAGTAGGTCACTGTAAACAATAATCATGGAGGCCTTGTTTGGATGCGCATGTATCTCTCTCATTTCACATGGGTTGAAATGTATTCAAGTGTATTTTAGTTCAAATACATTCCAACCCATGTGGATTGAGAGATACATGCGCATCCAAACAAGAACGGATTGTGGAAGAAACCCACGCTCTTACAAATTGTGTGCTGGTTTGGGTTGCCTCCTCTCAGTTGAAAAGCCCGGCCTTCTTCTATACATCGCTGATGTGCTAGCTAGGCCTGTACATCGCAGCAGGCTCCGCTCTCGGCCTGTATGTACCTTGACCATTTCGTTTGCTTGTATCAATGTATAAGTTTTCTCTTGTACTAGGTAATTGCCCGTACGTTGCAAGGGCACAACAATATATACTCATGAGTAATATGTTTAGGTCCTAATTTATGCTACATGAAAATCTAAAAGTGAAGACATTGGAAAATAACTCAATTAGTTTAAATACTTGTGAGTTTGCAAACACAGAAATGCTGTCTTGATTGGTGCTGCAAACTGCAGCTCTGGTCCTCTGGACCTAAAGGAGTTCAGCAATGGTAGTTTACTCAGATACAATAGATACATTCAGGGACCTAAAGGAGTTCAGCAATGGTAGTTTACTCAGATGCAATAGATACATTCAGAATTGAGCATGAGAAAGAAATGAAGCTAAGAGAGGCTCCAAAAACATTAGTGTAGCAATTTTCAGCTTCAGAATTAAATACAGTTTGGGTGGAGTTTAGCACAGAAATAATTCTATACATTTCCTTATCAACTGAACATACATGCACAAATTGCAATATTTGGTTTAGGTAAAGGATATGTCAAAGTTCACTTGTGCTATTTGATCTTGCATGTCTAAACGATGTCAGAAGTCAAAGATCAATATTTGGTTTAGGTAAATGATAATACCAGAAGTCCTAGAACTTCGTTCATGCCCTCTTGTACTGCCTAGTTCAAAAAAAGAACACCATGACTTAACAAATCTGTTTCAATATTGTGCATGCTCTCAGCATCCAGTTTAAAAATTGAGCAATCCTTCCGTCGGTAGTCAACCAATAAGATAACAATAAACCTCAAGTTTGAGCATGGTTTCCTTGAATTCAATGACCAATTTGATAGCATCCAATAGTCTCCATCCATCTATCAAGGAGAAAAAAGCAACACACAAAGTTAGTACTGCAATTTAAAAGTGTCATATAATAGCATGGGATGCCTTTTATATATAAGTCACGATTTATGGATTTTTGTGAATACCTTTTTTTTGATAAACTATTTTTGGGAATACGTACCGTAGAAACCAATGGGGTGAGAGGGGGGTGGGTTCAATAGCTGGATCCACATCCAAGATCCCACAGGTCACACACATATCACAGTCACAACACTTAAAAAAATCATGAGACTCACGTACTAAACACCCCTAAAGCAATTTGCATGCAGATATGTTGCGTATCTAACCAGATAGGTAGGAAAAATGGAGATAGCTAAAAGTAGGAATGCACCTACAAATGATTAGCTTCTAATAATCACCCCTCAATCTTATGGTAACATTTTCTCACTCATTCACCTCCATGTTCTCTTTGAGATCTCCATCTCCCCTGCTACTCTGCTAGCCACAAGGACAGTCAGAGCAGCATAAACCTTTTAGACCCAAATATCTCGCCCAGAATTTGATATGGATCATACCTGACAAAAAAATAGCAGATAAGCATTCTATAGACCATTTAGTTAGTCGTGAGACAATCCCAAAGGTCACACATTTTTTGCCAACTGAACTGCTGATGTATGCTGATGTATTTATCCTTTCACAAGTTTCAGATAGATTTCAACAAATATTTGATATCCTGACATTTGCAGTCGAAAGTTACACATATACACAAGAATAAATTGTGCACCAATTATGATTTCAACAAAACAAAAAGGTTCTCTCTTATCCAAAGTAAATTAAAGTGTGGCAAGCCAAGAACCCTTGTTCAGGCCATGTCTTAAGTTATCACCATCAAGGACATATGTTAGCTTGTCTCTTGTGTGGAGCTCCCGACCTAATGTTGATGCCAAGGTACTTTTACCTTGATTGGCAAGATGATAAAAAACTATGAATAAATTAGATTAAAGCTATTCTGGATCGGATAAACTAACATTCACCTACGTAATCCAGTGGCAGCAATTCAACTGCAAAAACTTAAGCCAATGAAGTTACCTGAAGAACATCACATGAAAAAAAAAGATTTATAATAATCACCATCAGTGAGTGGTAATTTTGTTCTCATCCCACACAAAATAACAAAAAGTAGGGTGACAGTTCCCTGCAAGGATTCTTAATTAGAAATCAAACCAAATATACAGTATAGTAAAAATAAATGATAAATGTATGTGATGCACTACGCATTCTAAATGGCATAGTCATAGAGAAAGAGGAGTTAAAACGAACAGACGTCTTTTCCAATCTCATCCACATGCCAAGAATTCATAATCCAGCAATACATCTCCCATTAATCTTTTTGGGAGATTGAGGCACAAATAATTACCCACTATGCCACCTCTAGGAATCTACTACTTCCATAGTTTTTAAGCAAAGGAACATTACCTTCGCTCTCTCTAATTTTCCCCAATAGTTTGTTCCTTTGCTTCCTTGCTGAGATGAAGCAAAAGCGTGAATCTCTTCAACAGATACTTCAAACAAGTAAGCATACAAACACTTTTTTAAAATTCTCAATCCCGATCCAATGCAAAAAATTAGTTCATATATAGAAAGTCTAATATGCACAGTGATCAGTAGGAAGCAGAAAAAAAAGAACCAGAACCAATGTTCACCAAATCGCCTCAATAGCCTTGCCGAGGATCATCAGTGCGCCAGGCCATCCCATGGCTGAGATTTTATATGTGCAGTTTAACCGGGTACCATCTTGCACACGGTCATTCTAATCATCAGCCACTCAGTACAGATGCTTTTTCAGGTTGCGCAGGCACGTGTTGGCTCAGGCAAGCGCCGCTGCGGTGCGCGCGCCACGGAGGTCAGGGCAGGGCGGGACGGTTGCGGCGACGTGCTCCTCGATGCCACTCTCCTTCGGCTGGGGCAGGGCGCCTATGGATGATGGGCATGTCCTCCTAATCTTCGACTCTGCTTTGGAAGTTGGATGGGGTGGTTGGGGTGGCGGCGTCTGCTGGGTACGTAGCGGCGGTGTCGGCGGCGGGATGGGGTAGCCGTGACCCGTGAGGCGGCGGTGTTGGCGGGGCAAGGCAAGGTGGCTTCCGTGGTGTTTCCACTGATCAAGCGAAGATCCGAGCAGCGGTCGTGCGAGCTGGGCGTCATTCGCGACAGCGGTTCCCGGAGGCGCGATAGAGGGGAAGATCGGCATGGGCAGGGTGAGCGAGGGTGGGCGAGGGCAGGGGGAGATCGATCGCTTATTGGTTCTGCCTTAATGAAATGTAAAACTGCATTCTCAAGCATGGCACTGGCATTTACATGTACTACATGCATTAGTTGGCAAGCTGCATTTTCATGCTCACAATGAATCCGCAAGCCGGAATATATATATGCTGCATCATAACCAAACAGGGCCTTAATTATTTAAATTGTACATGGCTCTGTATTGTCGTATTGTCAGGTGGTATAAACGAAACTAATTCACATCACATCTCATTCTAGATGTATGTAGTTCCATGATATGCTTGCTATCCCGACGACCTGCATACTTGATTGTTACTCTCTCAGTCGTAGTTCCACGCTTTCCACTGAAAGTTCCTCCAATGCGTCCAACAACTCTTCCTCTGTTTCATCCCCTGAAATCAAGCGACGAGATATTCCAATAGCAAGAAATATACATATACACTAAGTATGCAACGTATATAGCAGCATGTGTGTGTTGTTGATTTACCTCAAGCGTCAGCGGAGGGGCTGATGTTTGTCTTAAAGCTGAAAGGATCTCTCGTGTACTTCACGTGCCACTTCCTTTGAATGTTCTTGTCGTCATCATCTGCATATGCCTTACCTCCTTGATATGGCAGAACTTATCCCACTGGGGCTAGATTCCCCTTTAGCTATGGAAGCGAGCAGCGAGACATCGCAGCCTAGAATCAAATCCCTTGGGTTTACGTCCTTCAAGTATCCGGGAGTGTTTCCATGTCGTAGTCATGCACATGGAGTCTCTGTAGTGCAGGCAAACCATCTAGTACCTTCAACTCTGGGCATCGAATGATCGTGAGGTTCTGTAATTTTGGCACGTTGTTGATCCTCTCGAGGCCAGGACACCGAGTCACCTCAATTATCAAACCAGAACCAAAGTTCTCGATAGCGCTTGGGTGCTCATGATGGTGTGGCAGTAAGAACTCTGGCCCAACACGCTTGATGCATGGGGCGCTTTAAGCTGTAGGATCTCCAAACTGGGGAGCTGGAACAAGCCATCAGGTAGCTCCGCGCAATAAGGCAAGTCTTCCATGCCTAGAATTCCTCAGGTTCCCAAGGGATGCAATTGCTGTCGATGTCATCCACTTTGGAAGTCGTTGACTGAAGTACCCTTTGATCTGTAGGTATTTCTAAGCAAGGTAGGGGGCAGAGCTCATCATACACCGTCTCGATTTGTTGTTGCTCTTCCTGTTTCACCAACTCGTGAGCACCTCCATGTTTACTAGTGCACTGTAACCACAGATGGCTGAGGCACACCTTTTCACTAAGCCTGGCCTTTGTAGCAAATGAGGAAGAAGATACATTCTCTAGGCCATATAACAAGACTTATAAGCTGGTTAAGAGGTCCTAACTCTTCCAAACTACACCAAGCACCCTCCACGTGGGCTGGAAATCCACCCAATATCCTTAAATTAGTTAGGCCGCTGAAACCCCTGGGTATATTCTTTATACCCGAGCCAACAAGGTTTAGATACCTCACTGCCGTAACTTTCCAATGTCACGAGGAAGCTTCACCAATTTTTTACAATTAGCAAGGCCAATGCACTGCAAGAATTTTATCTTGGCTATTTTTTCTGGCAGCCTAGATGTGTCGTGCCATTTAGGCAAAATACCTCAAGTGTTTGAGTTGGACCAAAGATTGAGACAATGCATCAAAACTTCCATCTTCTATATGTAGGGTCCGCAAACATGAAAAACATGATAGTGAATCACCTGGCTGATCTTTGTTTCCCCAACTAAAATCAGTGTCCTTAGTGATATATGTGCTTGTAGAGAACTCCACTCTAGCTCATTTGACTCTGAATCTTGGTTGTTAGTGATAACCGAGTAATATTTTGTGGATTAATATTATTGGTAAGGCCAGTTTCACTTTTGTAAGCTATTATTGCTTCATCTCTGGCTAAATACTGAGCGAATGAGCGAACGACGTCATGCATACTGCAAACTGCCTGGTCTAATACCTGGATCTGGCTCTAGAAGGTTCCTAGCTATTAATTGGTCATAGTACTTTCTTCCTAATACTTCTAAATCTTGTGAGTTTCCATGAACAAATCCTTCACCGATCCACATGGCAACAATGCGGTCATCCCAGAACATGTACCCTTGGGAGGAGGGCGTAGTGTAGAAAGCAGATTTCAACTCAGGATGCAAATCTTGATAGCTAAGGTATACCGCATAGTTCAGCTCTTCAGGCATTTGGGATACTGACCATGTAGAATCATTTAGGACTCTCTCCAGTCGCTTCGCCTAATCTTTTTCTGGCGGAGGAGACCTCCTATTACTTTGACAGCGAGAGGCAAACCATCACATTTTGCTATAATCAACATTCCAATGTCCTTCAGCGTATCAACCTTTAGTTCATCATTATTTTCATTTCCGACCATCTGCAAGCCGTCAGCCCAGTCAATTAAATGGACATTGTGGATGACATATACACATTTGGTTATAATCAGAAGCAAAATCAAGTGCTAGTAAAGGATACTACTTAAGTACGACGTTGTAAATTTATGACCGATTTATCATTCACGTGATATTATGGTAGTATCTACACAGCAATATTAGTTTATAGTAGTATACAATGATTGAACTTTAATTGTTAGTCTTGATATGACATAATATTGCAGTCAAAATTTATAAACTTAATTTAAATAAAAACCTACAAATTTTATTACCATGAGGTATCAATGTAATTTTTAATAAATTGTGACTATCATTATTTATTTATGGTTTATTAAGGAAGATTTTGAGTGCCTCATTAATTATTAAATAAATATACTTTAATTAAGTAGTCCCTGCATTAAAAAAATACAATTCTTGCTTTTAAGAAATAAAAATTTTATACTTTGACTAAAATTATAAAAAAAGTACTAACATTCATGCAAAATAAATATCGTTAGATTAGTTATAGAATATATTTTTATAATAAATTTATTTAGAGATATAAATATTAATATTATTTACTATAAACTTGGTCGAACTTGATCTAGTTTGATTGGCATGGTTGTTATAATTGTCTTCTGTTATAGATGGAGGGATTATGTTAATTCTACTTTACGCTAATAATTATGTTGTTTCAACCACTAATTTATCAGAAATTGAGCCGATTGTCAGGCCTAGTTAAAGGTTAGAAGTTGTATCAAAACAAATGATTTTCTGTGACGTGAGCTCAAGCTACATCACAAGAGATTAGGGGTAAAATGGTCTCTCATCAAGTCTATATATCAACGGTGTTATCTTTACAAAGTGTTAAATTGGACACAAAAAAAACAGTATCGTATAGCAATATAGTAGGAAGTCGTTTTCTTTCAGGCTCAAATGAAAAAAACATTTCATATTTGGCTGTCAAATATGAAATTTTCTTTATCCCGCAACAAAGTACACACTAGCTCTTGACCCGCGAAGATAAATTATTATATCTTATTCATTCTCTCTTGGATGAAGGTAAACATACCCCTTGTATCCTTAGCTGATATGGATTTGCTGGACAATCTTAGTTTTCTAAGCATTCAAGACATGAGACCAGCTAGTGAGACAAGTTACATGAATAATCGTTTTAGAAAAAGTTACTCAAATGTTCATGGTAAAACCTATAATTATGGATTTACCAAGGCTTCATGAGTACTTTCCTTAACTTTTTAAGTAATTTTCAAAATAGAACTTTAAATAATTTTTTATTTTAATATATTTACATGATCTAGTAAAATCATAATATTATGAGGGTGCTACTAGAGAAAAGGATAAAGTTACATACGGTAATTTAATGTTTAAACTCAATTAGATATTCAAAAAGTTAACACAATAGAATATGATGGAATTTTTAAAATCATAATTGTATTTTAATGTGTTTATAGACCGAATAGCTAAATAAATTGTGAAGCAAATGTACTGGACTACTGACTATCTAGATAGTTTGTGAAGCAAATGTGCACAAACCTGCTTCTTGAGCAAAGACCATGCATCTTCTTGCTCTAGTTTGTCAACACGGTGGTAGGGCACCTCTGCCATCATCCCTCGAGCGACCGTGTCATGTCTTGTTGTTACGAGAACACGACTTCCTCGGGCAAGTGAGTTCATCAATGGAGGCTCAAGCACCTTCTCCCATGCATTGTGGTCCCAAACATCATCCATCACCAATAAGATCTTGCTCCCCTCCAAGGCTTCCTTAAGTGTCCGCTCTAGTGCGGCCTTTGTGTTTCTAGGTGCTTGATGGTCTCCTCGTGCTTCAGTGATAGCTCTATCTAATAAATCCATGTCACTAAACTGTTTATTGACACTCAACCATATTCGCTTTTCAAACTCAATTTTGATTAAGTCATGGTTGAAGATCTTCTTGGCAAGGGTGGTTTTGCCAATCCCTCCAACTCCCACAATAGCATAAACCATAATCTTTTTGTGTTCATGTATGTTTTTCTCCTTTGTGAGCAAATTCACAAGATTTCTTGTGTCCTCCTCAATCTTGTCACCAACCACACCTAACTCATCCTCCCCCGTCGTCTCACGCCTAGCGCGAAGGGAGGGTTCTACCCTTTTTGTGTTGTCCTCATAAGATGCAAGGTTGATGAAGTTGAAGGTTTTGCTACTCTTCTCAATGTCATCTAGCCTCTCATTAAGATTTTTTATGCGATTACCAATGTCATGAGCATGGAGAGGATTCCTCAAACAAAAGAGCAAGGGATTGAAGCAGCCCATAGCCTTGGTTGGACCCCGTTCCATGGCCTTGAGCTGGCACAAATCAAGGATGTTGGTAGCTTCATACATTGCATTTCTAAGCTCTCTCACCCAAGATTGCACACTCTCATCACTAATGTTTCTCTTGTCAGCATCGGCAAGGAACCTCTTAAGGTCCCCGAGCTTGATGCCCATCTTTTTTATCTCATCTGGGACGCCCAACAACAGATGCACCTCTTCTTTAGCCATCTCCAACAGCATGTCTTGCAGGTAGGATGCTAAAGCATCCAGTACCACTGCCATTGCTGCTTCAGTATCTACAAATAAAATTACATAAAAATATCACATGATTTGTTTAAAGGAAAGTAATCTTGATGGTAAAGTACTGAGGCCACCTTGGCACTATTATTCAAAAGGGAACACTGAAGCAATAGATTGGTACTAGAGTTATCACATTTAACAATAACTGATGGGCTCGGCTGGGTATAGTAACAAAGCTAATTAAAAGCATGGTGTTGACATATTAACGAGTAGCAGACGTGAATATGACTAAGTTCGATCTATGGATGATGTTGCAATGTTTGTATACTGGTGGGGCACATAAAAATTGAAAGCAGCTCACCAATCTCATCCTAAAAATACTGGTGCGAGTATATTTGGGTGTGGATCAGAAGATGAGTAAATAACATCTCCAATGAAAATGGAGTAATATGGCTGTAGCAGCGGCGACATCGTCGTGGGAAGGGGCGAGGCACTGGAAGGGCACAGCCACCGCGTGTACCAGGCCAACGTGCGCTATCGACGAGTCCTCCAGCTAGCGCTGAGGCTGATGCTTTCTGACCATGACGTTGTGTTCGCGCACCTATCCTATATATGGGTGCTCGGTCGACTTTGGAGTTTGGACAATCTTAATTGGATCGATTAAATTTCAGGATAATGGAGAGAGTATCCTACTCGATCGATTAAAGATGTAGTATTCTATTTCATTATTTGAAATGAAAGAAAAGAGACACACACAGATCGTGGAGAAGTAGTGCTGAATTAAAAATTGCATTGGGTGCTTACATCAGTTACAGAGCAAGACGATCGATCAGTTGGCAAGCTTGCAGTTGGCTACAATAGATGTCCGGTCGTCGGAGCGGCGTAAGTGCCCAGAGAAGATGGAGAGCGAATGGATCGATCAACGCAGCAGCAGCAGTGATGTGGGTGACATGAGTGAATGAATGAATGAATGAATGAAAGCCTTATGGCTGGTGTGTGCGAAGAAGCAGCTATCGGAGGCGGAGGCCTGCCTGCCTCTGCTTTTTGAGGCTACGACAGATCGACAGAAGCACAAGCAAGCTGGAAGAAGGAAGGCATCCCACCAAGGATTGCGCGGCCAGCAAGGATCGGATTCCCATGAGGCGGTTGCACAAAAAACTAGTAATATTGAGGAATTCGATCGATGGCTGCATCTTTTACCATTCGGATGCGTTATGCGTCACGTGTGAATGTGGACACGTATTCCTTCGATTCAGAAGCTGGTCACACTTTTAATCATGTTTTCTTCCATTTTCTTCTCAAAAATATTTTTCATTCGAGTTTGACGTAAGCACTGATGTACAGAACTATTTTTTGATGGTAGCAATTTATGGTGACATGGTTCATAAGTAGGCGCCACTGTGTAAAAATATTTAGGTGAAGGAGACCTGGAGAAACCGTTATCTCAAATCGTGCACTTCACAGCACAGGCTCAAATAGTGTCACAGACCGACAAATCTCAGCTCGCCTTCCTCTCCACCCACCCTCCGGCGGCGTGGGCACCACCTCGCCGTAAAGCTGCGCCGTGCGCCACCACCTCGGCCTCTGCCCAGCCCCGTCCTGGTGGGTACGTGTCCCCTGCAGCCTTCCACGACGTCCTTTGTTGGCCGACTCTGATTCTCCGACTCCGACCGCCCTGCGCGAGTGCTCCTCCCCTCGATCATATCACACGCGCCTGGTTCGGCGCTCTCCGATGCGCTCCGGTCGGTTGGAGTCTCCTTCTAGAGGAGGATACCGACCTCCGCCTCGGCTCACTCCTGTCCAACCAAATGAGGTAAAGAGTTATTTTCTGGTGGATCTGTACTATAACTGAAGATAGACGATATTGGTGGAAGTTCAGTAGAGAACGTGAAATGCATATGACTATTACTGTGTTTGGGGAACGATGTTGTATGTCAACACAATGATATAAGGGCACGTTTGGTAGGGATCCAGATTCTAATAAGAGAAACATTTCAGTTTCAGATTCTATGAAGAAATGTTTCTCTCAGAACAGATCATTGCGAAACGTTTGTCTATTTGTCTGGTTTCGTTTCTGAATAGAGGTGAATGTGATGGATAACCAAATTGCTCTTGATATATATGATGAGTTTTTAAAGTCGCTATATGCTAAACAAGCATTTAAACTTAGCAAATATGTATATGTTTTTTCAATTGTATTTTTGTTTTATTTTTCTAGGGAAAATGGGAAAATATGTATATTTGTACTCATATTGTATTCCTTATTTTATTTTCTATATTCTTATTTATTTCTATATAAAATGGACGAAGTATGTATACATGTACTTCTATTGTATTACTTGTTTTATTTTTCAACGAGAAAACGGTCAAAATGCGTATAATAGTATTCCTATTATATTTTTTTGTTTTTTTTCTATGAGAAAACGGCAAAAATGAAAGTGGCAATTCTTGTAATTCCTAGCAAGCCGAAGGGGAGGCGCATGGATTAGGAACCCGAATCGATGCGAAACCAAGCGTGGCCGTTTCGAGTGCCAACAAAGGAAATACCACTACTACAGAAACGACAATCACTGTCGGCCCATCACTGCCGGTTTTGTTTGGGCCGACAGTGATGCCCCTTCACTGCCGGTTCTTCCTCTGACAGGCCCTCAATTATTGGGGGCAGTGGCTGAACCGGCAGTGAAACACCACATCACTGCAGGTTCATGGCCTGAACCGGTAGTGATGCCTCTCGGCCCTATCACTGCCGGTTCAAGCCACCAACCGGCAGTGATGTGGTATTTCACTGCCGGTTCGTGGCTGGAACCGGCAGTGAAACGTTGTACAATATAAGGCACGCGAGCTCCTCTCCCTCCTCTACCCCAACAGTGAAGAATAGTGCGTGAGGAGCTCCATCTCTCCATTGTTGCGGCTGGTGAATTTCTTGATCTCCATTGTTAGCTTCTTTTCACTCTTGGATCCTCATGTCTTCTTGCTCTTGGTTAGTAACAAGCATAATTCTTTAGAATTGTTGGTTTACATTATGTCAATTTGTGTTAGAGCTATGCTAGTTTTCATGATAAGAACAGGGATGTTGCAATTTGTGTCAATTTTTTGTAGCTTTTAGATCGAAAATTATTTAGAAAAATTGTAGCACTTTTTTTTATTGGGTAATTATTGTATAATCATTGAGTAGCTAGGTTCGAAAGATTCGTCTCGATAATTATGGATAAAAATTGTAATTAGTTATATTTATTATTTACATTTAATACTCAATACATGCATGAAAGATTTGATGGGATGTGGAATAGGTTCGGTATTTATTACTTAGATTTAATACTCCATGCATGCATTTAATACTTACATTTAATACTCCATGCTTCCATTGTTATCTATTTGTTCTCTTTATTTTTATAGCGCGACCAAATTCAAATTATATCGAAGAATATTGTTCAAAAATGCTTCTATTAATATGTTCCTATGTTTCCTCTGCTCTGCCCATCTTATTTTATCAGTGCAAACATGGCTCGAGGGTGGATGTACGATCTGTCATATACAAACCCACGGTACTTGACGGGCATCGACGATTTCATCAAGCGAGCTAGAGTCAATGCTGGGGACTCACATCTTGTATTATGTCCATGCAAAGACTGTAAGAATACGAGAAAATGGGGCGACGTGGAGCATATACGTTTGCACTTGATCACAAGGTGGTTCATGAGAAACTACACGATTTGGACTTTGCATGGGAGGTTGGTCAAAATGTTAATGATGATGTGCTCATGCCTAGTATAGCATTATTGCCTATTCATGATTACACAGAAGATGTGCCTACCAATAATGATGTGTTTGTGAATGCATTAGCTAACGACACTGAGGAAAATGATGGTA
This sequence comes from Microstegium vimineum, assembly GCA_022036555.1. Classification (NCBI taxonomy): domain Eukaryota; kingdom Viridiplantae; phylum Streptophyta; class Magnoliopsida; order Poales; family Poaceae; genus Microstegium; species Microstegium vimineum. The sequence goes on from CM039132.1 coordinate 50,693,983, forward strand.
TTTCACAGCTTCTACATGATGTGTATGGGGGATTCCTTAGTGCTTCACAGTTGAAAAAACTGGAGATGATGAGAAAGGATGCAAAAACACCATTGTTTCCGGGCTGCCCAATAAGCAAACTGGAAGCCAACATCATGCTATTGGAGTTCAAATCAACGAATGGGTTGAGTGATAAAGGCTTCGATAACTTGTTAGTTATACTACATAAACTGTTCCCGGAGGCCGAGTTAGCAGAAAAGACTTACCTTGCGAAGCAAATGATTTGCCCAATTGGCCTCGAGGTTGAGAAAATCCATGCGTGTTCCAACGACTGCATATTGTACCGTGGAGAGAAATACAAAGACTTGGATGCGTGTCCCAAGTGTAAAACTCCCCGATACATGCAAGGGCCATCAAATGATGGAAGCAAGACCAGAGGAGGGCCAGTAAAGTCCGTGTGGTATTTTACTATAGCTCCACGAGTGCATAGGTTGTTTGCAAATGAGAAGTCAGCCAAGTTGTTGCGTTGGCACGGCGAAGAGCGAAAGAAAGATTCAATGATGAGACACCCCGCCGATGGGTCGGACTGGAGGACTATCAACACTATGTTCTATAAGAACATCGGTGGAGAGGTAAGACATCTGTGGTTTGCTTTGAGCACGGATGGGATGAACCCGTTTGACTAGGTGAGAACCAATCATAGCACTTGGCCAGTGACGCTATGTATATACAACCTTCCACCCTAGCTTTGTATGAAACGGTCATACGTCCAGATGCCATTACTAATCCAAGGACCAAAACAACCTGGTAATGATATTGATGTGCTTCTAGAACCAGTGATTGATGAACTACTACATATGTGGGAGACGGGTGTGAAGGATGTTTGGGATGAGTACAAGAAAGAACATGTCACGGTAAAGGCTGTACTTATCGCTACAATCACCGACCTACCAGGGCGAGGTTCCTTGTCTGGAGAGAAGACAAAAGGATACACTGGGTGTGTCGAGTGCTTGGACAAGATTGATGCTACACATCTACCAGAAAATAGGAAGATGGTCTACATGGGACACCGTAGGTTCCTACGTCGTGATCACCCTTACCGTAGGAATACAAAAGATTTTAATGGGACTACTGAGAAACATAGACCTCCAAAGTATCGAGACGGGAAACAGATGCTTCAACAATTAAGCAAAATCACAAATGTTGTCCTTGGGAAGGGGACGGGGCAATAGCAGCGCCAACCGATAGTATCTGGAAGAAAAAATCAATCTTCTGGAAACTACCTTATTGGCCACTTTTGAGTGTACGTCACTGTCTTGATCCAATGCACATAACTAAAAACGTGTGCGGTAACACACTTAACACGTTGATGAACACCGGGGGAACAAGCAAGGATTCTCTCGCGACATGCTTGGACATGCAACACCTGGGCCTCAGGAAGGAGTTACACCCAATAACTCTTGAGAATGGTCACTTGAAACTTCTGGTGGCATCATGGACACTGAAAAAGGAGGAAAAAGAAATGCTTATTTCTTTCTTCAATGATCTCAAAGTACCGAGTGGCTACTGTGGAAACCCGAAGAGGCTAGTTAACATGAGAGAACTTAAGTTTAACTATGGTTCTATGAAGGCCCATGACTGTCATGTCATAATGACTCAGCTGCTCCTAGTTGCCCTGCGAGGTATCCTCCCTGACAAGGTCCGCGCTCCAATCATAAAGTTATGTTCGTTCTTCAACGCGATCTCTGAAAAGGTCATTGAAGTGGGCAGGTTAGATCACCTGAAGCAGGAGATAGCCGAGATTATATGCAGGCTTGAGATGCATTTCCCACCGACTTACTTCGACATTTCAGTGCATCTACTTGTTCATCTTGTGGATCAAATAAAAGCCCTTGGCCCAATGTACCTACACCAGATGTTTCCTTTCGAGAGGCTGATGAAAGTTTTCAGGCTGTATGTTAGGAATAAATTCAGACCAGAAGGGAGCATGGTAGAAGGATGGTCAACAGAGGAGGCTATTGAGTTCTCCACATATTATCTAGACATCAAGCGGGTTGGAGTTCCAGTATCTCATCACGATGGAAGACTAGGGGCAAAGGAACAATAGGTGAGAAAGCTATCAAAATGGACGAAGTCGTCTCCTTCAGACAAGCACACTTCGCTGTTCTCCAGCAGGCCGACGGTGTGACGGCATACATTGATGAGCACAAGCATGTTTCTGCAAATTAAGCACATAGGGAGGTCACAGGCTTGGCTTGAGAAAAAACATAAGGAGGAATTCGGTGACTGGTTTCGACGCCAAAGGCTAGGAAAGGTGACGGGATGTCAGCTAGATCTCTTAGCCCCGGACCTTCGACTACGCTAATGAAGTACCAAGGATATCAAATAAATGGTTTTACATTTAACACAAAAAACCAGGGCGGAAAGAGCACGAACCAAAACAGTGGTGTTCGCTTCGACGCCCGCGATGAGTACGGCACGGTGGTGGCAACAGACTATGGTTTTCATAGATGAGATATGGGAGCTAGACTATGAACATCAGTTGAAAGTTGCTCTTTTCCATTGTCTGTGGGTCCGGCTGAATGAAATCAACACCGACAAGGATGGGTTCACTACCGTTGATCTATCCAAGACCACATACAGAGATGACCCCTTTGTCCTTGCAAAGGATGTTTTGCAAATCTTCTATGCAAGGGATAACAATACAAATGGAAGACGACATGTAGTATTGCAAGGCAAAAGGAAGATTGAGGTGTCGACGGAGTGACAGACGAAGAAGAGTACAAAGGTTATGAAGAAATGGCTCCTTTTGGGGCGGACGTTACCCTACATGTCCTTGAAGAGGGTGACGAACCTGCTTACCTCCGGAGTGATCATGATGAGGCCATCATCGTGCCTGCACCGTGAATTGTTAGAGTATCATAAACTTTGTAATCCTTAATGAAATGTTGTTTTAGTAATTTGAGATCATATGGAGTTCTAGAGTTTGTTGAGTTGTACCACGTTGTTGATTGACGTATGCCATGTCAAAAGGGATTCCAAAACTATAAAGAATTAGACCTTGAGTGTATAAGCAATAATGTAGAGCTCCTCAAAACTAGCAAAAGCTATGTTGGAAGATTTTCAACTTCTATTCAAATTTTTGGAGTAATTACAAAGGGGGTATTTGAATTTTAAACCCTTATTCAAATTTAAACTAGAATTTAAAAACTATAAATAATTAGACCTTGAGTGTATAAGCAATAATGTAGAGCTCCTCAAAACTAGCAAAAGCTATGTTAGAAGATTTTCAACTTCTATTCAATTTTTAGAGTAATTACAAAGGGGGTAATTGAATTTTAAGCCCTTATTCAAATTCAAAATGGAATTCAAAAAATATAAAGAATTTGAATATGCTACTTCAGCAAAAGTTGTAGAGAACTAAAAATTATGCAATTTCTATGTTTGGAGTTTTTCAAGTTCTAGTCAAAAATCAGGAGTAATTTGAATTCTAAAGCAAAAGGCAGAATTTAAAAAAATACACACATCACTGCTGTTATAGAGGAACCGGCAGTGATGTGCCCCTATCACTGCCGATTCTAATAACCAACCGGTAGTGATGCGCCATCATCACTGCCGATTAAAAAGAACCGACACTGATGCGCCCTCATCACTGCCGGTTCTTAGAATTTAAAAAAATACACACATCGCTGCCGGTTATAGAGGAACCGGCAGTGATGTGCCCCTATCACTGCCGGTTCTAATAACCAACCGACAGTGATGCGCCATCATCACTGCCGGTTAAAAAGAACCGACACTGATGCTCCCTCATCACTGTCGGTTCTTATTACAAACCGGCAGTGATATGGGACATCACTGCCGGTTTGTAATACGAACCGACAGTGATGAGCCACCCTATTTAAAGAACTGGCGCGCGTCCAAAAATTTCAGACGCACGCCAGTCCCACACTTAGCAATTTCAACGCCGCCCGTGCTCGCCACTGCACGCCGCCGCCGCCCCCTCGACCTCGACGACCTCCCCGCCCACGGTCAAGCTCGGCGCCGGTGTAGCCCGACGCCGCTGCAGCCCGACGCCGCCGTCGCCGCCACCCACGGACGCCGCACGCTCTCGACACTGCCCGAGAGCTCGCCACTGCACGACGACACCGCCTCACTCCACAACGCCAGCAGGAGGCTCCTCCACGACCTCGACACCGCCGCTACCTCCCTCCACGACGCCGCGGGGAAGCTCGAGCTGGTATGCTCGACTCCGGCAGAGCTCCAGTGCACGCCACAGCAACCTCGTCGGGAACTCCACCGCGACGGACCCAGAGCTACCTCGCCAGGACTCGCCACCGACCTTTCCGCCACCCAGGACCTCCCCCGCGACGGCACAGGAGCTCAGAATTCGGCCCCCGACCCTCCACGGTGAGCTCCAATCGCCATGCCTGCAACCTGTTCGACGAAATGCCACAGTGGAGGACACTGCTACCTAGTTGCTATTAGGCATGCATGGATAGCTAGCTTAGAGATTATAGTGATAGATAGATTAGAGAGATTAGAGATATATACTTATATATAGAGAGAGAGATTAGAGAGATAGTACTTACAGATCGGTAGAGATATATAGGTACTTATATACTTAGAGATACATGACTTACATATAGAGAGATATAACATGACTTATATATAGACAAAGTGATAGCTAGATGGTTCATCCTTGTATATTTGAGAGAGATAGAGATAGAGAGATAGGTAGTGTCTTTCATCTTTATATGTCATCCTTGTATATATAGAGAGAGATAGAAAGATATGCTTGTATATATGATTCACTTATGCTTGTGGAGATGCATGACTTACCCATAGAAATAGATAGATAGAAATAGAGAGATACAGATATAGATACAATCATATCTTGTGGCTATGGCTTTATATTGTGACTAATCTCTATACTTGTCTATTTTGGAAGATTTTCAACTTCTATTCAAATTTTTAGATAGATATAGAGATAGAGAGATATAGAGAGATAGAGAGATAGAGAGATATAAGAGATATAGAGAGATAGAGAGATAGATAGAGATATAGAGAGATAGAGAGATATAGAGAGACATAGAGAGATAGAGAGATGTATAGCATGACTTATAGGTAGTTCACTTATGTATACCTAAATGAACCCGCTCGACTTATGTATGGCTTTTGAGTCTATCTATCTACCTATGAGCTAATACCAATAATCGAAATTCGTGTCCAGAAACATGACAATTAAGCGCCGATTCACCACCCGTCGCCCTGCGACCGAAGCCGATGACCAAGGAACTAGTGGTGGCGGTGCTGAACGTGACCAAGGAGCCGATGACAACCAGCAATGGAATCAAAGACCTTGGAGCCCTAGCCATATGCTAAACCTAGAAGAGGGCCAAGGAGACGAGGTAATAACTTAGGTCATACCTAAAACACGGTAGATATAGCCATAAAAGTTTCATGGGGACTTATTTATAAATTTTGAAGCAGGTTCCGCCGGAAGGTCCAAGTACTGGTGAGAGTTCTAGAAGGACTAAGCATGGTGCAACAAAGCTCCCTCAGACAACTAGACACTGGCACATCTCTTAGTTTGATCGACTAGGGATCCGGTGGAGCCACTTAAAGCATTGGGCCCATACAAGTGTACCATCGGGCACTTGTAAGGGACTTCATCCCGATCAAATACAGGAAGTGGAATGGAAGTGAGCAAGACCCGTGGAGGGTTCCAGAAGTTGAGAAGGAACTAGTTTGGAACAAGCTCAGAGGGTATTTCACTTTCCCTAATGATTGTGATGAAGCGACAGTCAAGAAGAGGGCCAAGGAAATCATGGGTCACTCCTTCAAGAATTTCAAGGGAAAGTTGCACAAGCTCATCAAGGAGGAAAAAGAACCGAATTTTGCGGGCGGTGAATTCAGCCAGCAGAGGGACTTCTGGGAGGATTTCAAGGCTTACAAGCTATCTGATGAGGCCAAGGCATCAAGCGAAAGAAACAAAGCAAACTCGCTTAGGTCAAATAATCCTCACCGCCTAGGATCGCGTGGGTACGTAAGGAAGATTCCAGATTGGGAAGCCCAAGTTGAAGCACTAGAGCAGAGCGGCGTTACGCCTCAGACAAGCGATTGGCAGCCCAGATTAGTGAACTACCTACTCGCAAGGGGGGCACAATACAATCCTGACGGGAGCCTTTCTGCCAGGGCTGAACCCATCACCGATCTCCTCCAGAAGATTTCCACGATCACTGAGGAAGTGCATAGAGGGGCCCGTAGGTCGGATAGAGAAAATGACGTGCTCACCCAAGCACTTGGAAACAAGGAGCACCCCAGTCGCACTAGAGGAGTCGGGGTAATTCCTTGGGAGAAAGCATTTGAAATTGAATCCGCTTCCTATAGGAGCCGGGCAAGGGCTAGAACGCAAAGAGAAGAGGAGTTCCAAAGGATGCGACATGAGCTAGAACAGAGCATTGAAGCACGGATAGCTGCTCAAGTGGCGAGCGCTATGCAATCCATGTGTTCGAGTCAAGGGCCGCATGCAATCCCGACTTTGAATAGCCCAGTGCCCGGCAAGGGCCGTAGTAGCTGTGGCTCAACCCCTATGCCTGAAGATGAAGAGGTCAATGCTCCTCATCCGGTGGACGACATCAAAGAACCTGTGAATGTCAGGTTGTACATCCAACAGTAGTGGACCAAAGACAAGGTGGCGGTTGGACAAGCATTTCCTAGACGAGAGAACATCATTCATGGCAAGCTAGTGCCACTCGGGTATGCCAGGGTTAGCATTGATAAGATATTGGACAAGAAGTACAATAAGATACATATTGATTTCCCAGTGGAGGAAGATAGGCCGCGTCTAGTTCACAACTTGGGCACTCATGTCGCTTGGCGCAAACGCTTCATCAAGCTCGATAACCAGCCATCTTCGGATGATGATGATGACAGTGAATCATCCCGGTCGCCTCCGCCAAGAGGTTTCTCTCCTCGTCAAGATCCACCGACACCTCCTCCACCGCCAAAGGAGAAGACTCCTTCTCCACCGTCAAAGGAGAAGACTCCTCCTCCTCCTCATCCTCCTCCACCAGCTTCAAAGTCCTCAGGAGTGGGATCTCGACGGCCTAGCTCTAGATCAGGTTCGACTTCGCAATAGAGGAGGTCATCAGCTTCAGTTGGTAAAGATCCCAAGATGACTAGTAAAAGGCGGCAGCCAGTGCCGACTAAGGACAATATTCTACGAGCTCAGATTGTAGAAAAGGCCGCCAAACTTTCCTTGTATGAACGATTGGCTTATAAACCTGAGAAACAGAGCCAATTTGAAAGGCAAAGCAAAAATCCGAGTAACCAAGAAAGAACTAGAGAAATACACACCTTTCAGCAGCTAGAGGTACAAAACTTGGCCGCAGACCTGAATATAAGCATGGAGGATGCCGAGAATCTCTATTTTGAAAAAACCGAATTTGAAAAGGCCGAAGTTGCATACAAGTTTGAACTAGGCAAGCCTATGGTCGCCAGCCAAGAAGAGTATAGAAATTTGCCAACAAACATGCGACAGTTGCATGATTATTACGTCATAGATAGTAACAACAGCAAAACAAGAATGCAAACTTTCAAGTATGCATCCCTCCATGTTTTATTTTTAATCATCCTGAAGAAGTTGTGCATACTATTCATTATGAAGACCTCTTTCAACTCTTTCAACGACACTCGCTGGATGTGCAGATTATGATGTTATGGACTATGTAAGTACCATACTCTAACAATGTTATAATAAACTACATGATCTGCATTTGAACATATCCATGCATGTTTATTTTGCAGGTCTGTAGTAAAATTTTGCCTTCAAAAACGAAATAGCAATTTTGACTTCTTGGACCCCATCTATGTAAATGAGATAACATACAAAGCTTGTCTCCAAGATCCGTATGTCTCAGCGAGTTTGAAGATAGAGTTTGAAAGAATGTTCTCAGTCGGCAAAACAAACGCACTGCTAACCTACAATTGCGAGTATGTGTTCTCGACCCTTACTTAAGTGTTTTTTTCTTGATATATCATTCAATAACATGAACTTTGTGATTGCAGCAACCATTACGTCCTCGTAGATATAAGTCTTAAAAATTCAACTATCGAGGTGTGGGACTCAAAAAAGAAGTCACTTAAACTTATCGAACCCCTAGTGAAAGTGCTAAATATGTAAGTGAACCCAATATCACCACACTTTTCAATCACATATGATATTGTAATTAATAATGTCCTGAGCCTTCACACTTCATTTACATTGTCACATAGAATGAAGGCGTTTCCTAATTGGAGAAATGTGGAGCCTAAGATGCAAAAGAAATGGAGAGAACCATTTAGAGTGGAGTATATGAAGAAGGTCAAGGCCCTAGATCAACCAATGGGGAACAACGAATGCGGGTTCTATGTGATGTGGGCAATGCTTTGCTACTTTGGTGCAAAACTAGGAATAGGAGATGGCATGGTATGTCACACCCTAAAATTGGAAAACAGAAATTAGATTTGAATTTGCTTTAATTTGATTTATTTCAAGCAATTTTCTTTGATCATAGAATTAAACAAATAAAACTCACCCGCGCCCGCGGTCTCTCTCCCTCTTCTCTCACTGACGCGCCGGGACCGCGTGTTAGCCCCTCCCTTCTTCCTCCCGAGACCGAGCCGGACTCTGGCGCGCTGCGACGCCGCGTCCGCCGACGCCGCAACCGCCTCCCCTCCGCGTGGGACTTTCCTCTCCTCAGCCCGCAATAAATAGCATGCCCTCGCGCCGCTTTTCCCCCATCTTCTCGCCTCGCTTTGCCTCGCTTCGCAGTCGACGCACGCCGCCGCGAACCACCGTCAAGCCGGCCCCGTTCTATGCGTCTCCGACCGCGGTAGGTCTCCTTGGCCCGCGCATCGTCTTCGCGAAGCTTCCGAGCGCGCTATCTCCCTCTCTTTTGTGCTCTGGTTCATTGGGTCGCCGTGCACAGAGGTCCCGCCGTCGCTGTTCGTTGAAGCCGGCCATCCTCGGCCGTCCTCAAACCCTCCCGAGCCCCGCTTCGGCTTCGCAAGCTCGCGAAACGTCTCCTTTCCCCCTGTTCCCTCTCTGTTGCGCTCCGGTAGATCCCGCCGCCGTACGCAGGGGATCCGCCGCCGCGGTTCACTGCCGTCGGCCCTCCCCGTCCTTCTCCGAGCCCGACCAGTGCCCTAGGCGAGCTCGCAGTGTCGTCCTCTCTCTCCCGGTGCTTTCGGTTGGGAAAACCGAGCACCATAGCTCGGGATTGCTCTACGCTGGCGAGTTTCGGCCGTCGGGCATGGTGCCCCGCCGTGCGCCGCCCTTCTCCGGCCACCGCGCCGCCCTCTCCCTCCCCCCATCTAATCTGATCCATCCATCTCAGATCCAACGAACCAGATTGCCCCGTACCCCTTCGCGTGGCATATTTGCTAAAGAGACCCTCGGGTTTTCTGGCCCTCAACCCGCAGTCCTAAAGCGGATTCCAGCAATGCGCCTTCCCCTTTGGAAAACGTATTCCCTTTTTAATCTGTTTTAATTCGGTTTTAAAAGAAAAACCCTAATTACAGTTTTGCCACTGAATTTCAAATGCTTATAATTTGCTCGTTTTAAATCCAAATCGATCCGTTCAAGTTGCGTTAGATCTGTAATTTTATGCCCTATCTAGTAGTATAGATTTCATATATGTTAATTACTTTTGAAAATCAAAGTAAATTAATTCTTTAATGCTTTAATCTTGGCCTTTTCAAAATCTTGTTTAATCTATAGTTTATTCGTTTTAGATCCGTTTAGCGTGGTTCTCGCGTCTTTGTGATCGTAGTAAAGTATAGATCTATTTTATAATCTTTATAAAACCTCTTTATTGTTTATGGTGTAATGTTCTGATCATATCTTTATTGCTTCGTGTATGATTGTTCGGATGATTGCGTGGTGATGTTGATCGAGTACAACCGGTGAGATCTTCGGTGAGCAAGAGTTCTTTGCAGCAGATCAGGATCACCAGGAGCTTTGTGATCAAGGCAAGTTTAACATGAGATCATCCTTGTTACCTATTCACCCTAATTCATCTAGTCATGATTGCATGTGTCTAATTTGATTCCTATTTAGATCTTTACCATAGCTTTGTTATCGTTTTACCTTTTCGCCCTGGGTTTTTCTATGCATATGGGTAGCTTTGCTATGCTCTACATGATGAATATTGAATCGAATCTTGACTAATGATATATGCAACTATGAGATAAAATTGGCTTTTATAGCAACATGGAATAGGACCCCACTGTAGGGCAAAAGCTGGGACTTAAATGCAACCACGAGTGCTATAATGGCTCTGGCTTTAGTCAAGTATGAAGATTCGTACTAGCATGTTGACAGTGGTAGGCCCTTTAATCTTCGGATAATGGGCCCCATATCGATCATCGGCACAAGAGCTCCGACGCTGGCCGCCTTCACGCCTCAACAGGTACCTGCGCTGACACCCACAAAAACTCAGGCTACATCGGCTGCTGCCGTTGCCCTGACACGGGTTTATGCAGTAAACTCGCTTTTACCCGTACCGATTGCGTACTATTTTATCGGCAACATTCATCTTGCATAACTTGCTTTGTATTTTCAGGCACTATGGTCATCGGCATCTGCTTCCAGCAGACAAATGCCTTCTAGCCCGGTCTGCCGATGCCCCCCGGTCTTCATCTAAGCGGGTTGGCTCCCCTGCTGCTGCACCGACAAAGAAGAGGCGCTTGAGGCTGGCTTCTCCTCCACCATCGGCTCCAACTGCACCATCAACTGCCGATGCATCACCAGCAAGACTGCTTCTAGCTCCAGTCGCACCACCTGTCGGCGGACCATCGGCAGAACCTCCATCGGCTTCTGTGCCTGATCAACCGATGGATGACGCCCCCGACTAGGAGATAGTAGCTGCTGCGACAACCGAAGCGGCATCGGCATCGGTACCGGCCACACTGAATGAAGAAATAACTCCCGCCGTAGCAGCGGAGGTAGCATCAGCATCGGCACCGTCAGCCAAACTACCCTGCGAAGGAACGACTCAACCCTTCGCAGCAGCAGCGACGTCGGCATCGGCACCGTCGACCCAAGTCCCCGATGTTAGAGCGGAACCGCCACAAGAAACTGCCACTACATCGGAGGCGACGCCGGCCACAACTATACCAGCACCAACGGCGTCGGCTGCCTCTCCAACAAGGGCCCAGTCATCGGCATCCGCTGCCGATGTTCAGGATGAAGCTAGACCATCTAGTATGCCAAGTCCCAGGCAGGAGATCCGCTTCAAGACGGTAAGTCGATTACCTTAAAGCTTATAGTTTTACAAATCGGCATATTTTAACCTCTGTTTTCAGGCCCAAGATTCTCCGGACAGCCTCTTCTCCTACAGCTTAAACCTTCAGAACGAAGATGAGCGCCAAGGCCGCCTTCAAGCGGACAACCTATTTTCTTTTGCCGTCAACGTCCCGATGACGATTAAGAAGAAAGCTCCATCCCGACTCTATCGGCAGAAGTCAAGTCTAGACTTGAAGAATTGCTCTCCTTGCTACTTCAAGACACCTCTCAACTCGTCCAGGACTCATCGGCAGCAAGGATTATATTCAAAGATATCCAAAGCCATCTTTCCACCGATGCAGTAGAAACCCTCCTCCAGGCAGCTTCTATTGACATCAAACAAATCCAGTACCAGAGGCTTACTCGTCGCATTGCCGATAGAGCGGCCCAAGCCAAGAGCGAGGAAGAGAAGCTCAAATTCAAACACCTTGCCGATGAGAAAAATAGAAGCATTGGTCAAGCCAAAGTTTCCATCGGCAACCTTGACCAGGAAATCTCTCGACTGTCGGCAAGGAAGGAGGAGCTACTGGCGGAGCTGCAAAAGGTTGAAGGGGATCTGACGGCTGCCAACCAACAAAAGACCCAACTGTCCGACTCCATCGGGGCTTTGCGGCAAGAAAGAGATCATAATGCCCGTCAAGCCATCCTACGGAAGAATAAAATCAAACCGGTTGAGGGTTCTGCCGATGCCGATGCCAAGGAGATGGATGAAATAGAGCAAATTTGCCTGCGCGCGATAACAGTTATCCACTCCTTATTGTAATGTCTGCTGTATCGGCAAGGATGTAACCTGATACTTGATCTCGTCTTGTAATATAATGCTAGTTTGTTTTTACCGATGTTTTTATAATTTTTCTTTTCATCGGCATTCGACTGAGCACTATGCATCTACCCATATGCTAGGGTAATATCTCTTTAAGTATTTGCCGTTGATCGCCCTAGAAAATGCCACTCCCTTGAGAGTTTCCAAAGTGTACGCATTACCAGGAGCAGATTGTTTTATCCGATAAGGACCTTCCCAATTAGGGGACCACTTTCCAAATTTAGAGCTCTTAGTTCCAATCGGTAAAATCAACTTCCAAACCAAATCGCCATCGGCAAATTCCTTTACCTTCACTTTCTTATCATACCATCGGGCAACCCTCTTCTTGTTCTTTTTAATACTAATTAATGCTCTCAACCGATGACTTGCCAAATCTTCTAACTCATCCTTCATCAGAGTAATATAATCATCGGTCGTCAACTGATCCTGAAAAGATAATCGCCTAGAACCAGTTTTAATTTCCCAAGGTAGGACAGCATCGTGTCCATAAACCAACTGATACGGTAAGACCTTGGTTGCACCATGACAAGCCATCCGATAGGACCATAAAGCTTCGTTTAATACCATGTGCCACCCTCTGGGGTTTTCCTCAATCTTGCGCTTTATAAGCTTAATGACTCCTTTATTAGTTCCTTTATTAGCCTGAGCATAATAAGGAGAAGAATTTAACACCTTGAAACCCATGCTGGCAGCAAAGTCATCAAACTCTCCCGATGTGAACATGGTCCCTTGATCAGTAGTGATAGTCTGAGGAATACCGAATCGGTAAATAATGTGCTCCTTAACGAAATCCACCATATTTGTCGATGTTACCTTCTTCAAGGGGATTGCTTCGACCCACTTGGTAAAGTAATCGGTAGCAACAAGTATGAATTTGTGCCCCTTGTTCGATGGTGGATAAATCTGGCCGATGAGATCAATAGCCCATCCTCTGAACGGCCAAGGCTTGATTATAGGATTCATTGCCGATGCAGGTGCCCTTTGCACATTACCAAACTTCTGACAGTCTTGGCACCCTTTGAAATAATTGAAGCAATCTTCCAGGATTGTTAGCCAATAATATCCATTCCGTCTAATCATCCACTTCATCTTGAATGCCGATTGATGCGCTCCACATACACCTTCATGGATCTCACCCATCAACTCTTTTGATTCCTCTTTGCCAAGACATCTAAGTAAAACCCCATCAATTGTCCGATAATACAACTCATTATCAAGGAGCACATACTTAGTAGCTTGGAACCTTAGCGCCTTTCAACTTTCCTGGATGGATCCCTCAAGTAATCGGCAATCTCCTTTCTCCAGTCATCGGCAACCGTTACCGATGTCGTGACTTCCTGAATCGGCTGATATCCTGAGGCATTCTGTGCCAACCGATTGGCCTCTTTATTATGCAACCTTGGAATGTGCTCAAGGCGGTATTCTTTGAACTCCTTTAACAACCGCAAACACCGCTCATGGGCTGCAATTAACACTTCGCTTCGGTACTCATATGTCCTGATCAACTGATTAATCACCAACATGGAATCACCGAAGATTTCAACAGCATCGGCACGCACTTCCCTGAGTAGTTCCAACCCCTTAAGCAAAGCCTGGTACTCAGCCTAATTGTTGGTCGAAGTAGCAACAATCGGCAATGAAATCTCGTACCTCTATCCTCGGGGTGAAATCAACAGAATACCGATACCTGCCCCATCCTTGCACGTAGACCCATCAAAGAATAGAGCCCAAGGAGCAATCTCAACAAAGCTCACCATATTCGAGTGCTGAGTGACAAAATCGGCCATCACCTGACCTTTAACAGCCTTTGCCGATTCATACCTTAGGTCAAACTCTGATAGTGCCAGAATCCACTTACCGATTCGTCCACTCAAAATCGGCATTGACAGCATGTACTTGACCACATCATCTTTGCAGACAACAGTGCATTCGGCCGACAATAAATAGTGTCTTAATTTAATGCAAGAGAAGTATAAACATAAGCACAATCTTTCTATGGGCGAATACCTGGTTTCAGCATCCACCAACCTTCTGCTCAGGTAATATATTACACGTTCCTTCCCTTCAAACTCTTGAATTAAGGCTGATCCGATAACACCGTCATCGGCAGACAAATATAACCTGAAAGGCTTTCCGTGTTGAGGTGGAACTAAGACTGGAGGATTCACCAAGTATCTTTTAATCTCTTCTAAGACTGACTGCTGCTCTTCTCTCCACATAAACTCTTGATCGGCTTTCAATTTTAACAGAGGGTTAAAAGACTTAATCTTACCAGACAGATTGGATATAAATCTTCTAATGAAATTAATCTTGCCGATCAGGGACTGCAACTTAGTCCTGTTTGTGGGAGCAACTACCTTGTTAATTGCATCAATAGACTTTCTGCCGATTTCAATGCCTCTCTGATGCACCATGAAGCACAAAAACTGCCCTGCCGATACGCCAAACGCACACTTGTTAGGATTCATCTTCAACCCATGCTTCCTCGTGCACTCCAATATTTTCCACAAATTGGCAAGATGCTTTTTGAAGTCTCCAGACTTAACCACCACGTCATCGATGTAGATTTCAACTATTGTGCCGATGTACTTATGAAAGATAAAATTCATTGCCCTCTGATAAGTAGCACCGGCATTCTTCAAGCCAAAAGTCATGACTACCCACTCAAATAAGCCAACGTGTCCTGGACATCGGAAAGCAGTCTTGGATATGTCTTCTTCAGCCATGAATATCTGATTATACCCAGCATTACCATCCATAAAGCTAATAATTTGGTGCCCAGCAGCAGCATCGATCAGCAGATCGGCGACAGGCATCGGGTAGCCATCCATCGGCGTAGCCTTGTTCAGATTCCTGAAATCAATGCAAACACGAAGTTTTCCATTCTTTTTATACACAGGAACCACATTAGAAATCCAATCGGCATATCGGCATTGTCGAATAAATCCAGCCTCGATCAACTTGGTAATCTCAGCCTTAATATCGGGTAAGATAGTAGGATTGCATCGGCGTGCCGGCTGCCGATGTGGCTGAAAACCAGACTTCATGGGTAACCAATGTTCAACTATCGATCGGTCTAAACGAGGCATCTCTGTATAATCCCAAGCGAAACAATCTTTATTCTCTTTTAATAAGTCAATCAATTGCTGCTTACATTGGGAATCTAACTTAGCACTAATAAAAGTAGGCCTAGGTTTACTACCATCGCCGATGTCGATCTCAAGCAAGTCATCGGCAGACGTAAAGCCCTGCCCCAATTTTCCGTCATCGGTGAACTGATCCATTAAGACTTCTCCTCAGGACCGACTGCTTGGATCGGCTTGATGCGGTAATCGGCAACTTTGAGGAACTCTTTATCCCAGGCCTCGCCAGATATGCACCTGGTCTGCTCATAAGTGTCCAACTCTGCCGATGCAACAGTAGATGGGGCTTCACCGCGGACGACTTCAATTCTATCCCCGATCCACTGTACCAGGCTCTGATGCATAGTAGAAGGGATACAACAATTAGCATGGATCCAATCCCTCCCGAGGAGCAAGTTATAAGTGCCTTTGCCGCTGATTACAAAGAACGTTGTCGGCAAAGTCTTACTGCCGATGGTTAGGTCAACACATACGGCTCCCATGGCGGTTGACACATTGCCTTCGAAGTCCTTAAGCTTCATGTCGGTTTCAACCAACTCCTGATCACCTTTGCCCAGCTTCCTGAACAGGACATAGGGCATTATATTGATCGACGCGCCGCCATCCACCAGCATCTTAGTCATCGGCTGACCGTCCACTTTGCCTTTAACAAACAGAGCCCTCAAGTGCTGCCTCTCATCTTCAGCGGGCTTTTCAAAGATAGCCGTCATCGGATCCAGCACCAATTGCGCCATATCGGCAACTTCTTCATCATTGCTGACGGGCGCCATGAACTCCATCGGCAACATGACAACCATGTTTATATCTGCCGATGGGCCCCTGTCCTTACGCTTTGGCCTCCATTGCTTCTCTCCCGAGGGTTCTGCACTGTCATACAGGTCGTCGTGGCGCTGGCGTTGAATCCTCCTCTTCTGGGTCTTAGTCAAACCCTTAGGGAACCATGGAGGAAGCTTGGTCTTCCAGACGGGTTGGTGTCGCTTCTCACTGCTTACATCGGCACTTCTTCCGATGTTGGGATCTCTGGAGAATATCTCTTCGTCGGGCACTCTAGCATTAGCCATCTCCTCCAGCTCCCTCTGGTCAATACGCCTGCCAAGCCAATCATGGGCACTGAGCTTGCCCTCCAGTCGGTCATGTGCCGACCTGTCCTCTCTGAGCGGCCTGGCGTGCCTGGATGCCTGATCATCAAAACAAGGTCGCTTACCTGACCGATCGGCTGTGTAGTACCCATTGCATTCTGGACAGTTATCGGCAGTGGGCAGCTTGATGCCTTCTTCCCAGCAATGAACGAAGAAGGGACACCTCCAGTGGTCCTTATGTCGAAGCCATTCCCGATGCTCCTCTTCTTCTTGCCGATACTGTTCTTCACGTGATTGCCGATGATATCGCCTTGGCTGTTTGTGAGTAATCACCACTCCAGGAGCCCTGTTGGCGCTGTTACCCTCATCGGCAACCTTCTTACCCTTTCTGTCATCGGCAAACCTCCTTGCATCGTGCTCAGGCACTTGGTAGTTAGGGTCTACCGATGAGTTCCTTCTGGCAGCTTCCGATGTCAGCACTTTGGTTTTTTCACTGATCTCCACCATGTTGTTCGGGAACGGGTGCTGATCTATCTTCATTGGTTTCTGGACTTTAGAGTTTTCGAACATGATATGCCCAGATTCGATCTCCGACTGCAACTGCTGCCTGAATACTTTGCAGTCATTGGTACTGTGTGAGGTTGCATTATGCCACTTGCAGTACCTAATCTTCTTGAGCTCTTCGGTCGATGGAATCACTTGGTTGGGCGCCAACTTAATTCGGCCCTCTTGCAGCAACAAATCAAACATCCTATCAGCCTTGGTGATGTCGAAGGTGAACCTTTCAGTCTCCTTTTGGCCGAACGGACAAGACACCGGCTTCTTATCCTTCACCCATTTGGCCGCATCGACACTCATCTCTTCATCCGATCCAGAGTCTTCTTCTTTCCCGATGAAGGTCACCTTCTTGTTCCACGTCTTCCTAGGCTCAAAGGCTTTGATACCCTGATCGGCAATCCTCTGCACCAGGTGACTTAGACTCTCAAACTCCTGGGACGCGTACTTGTCCTTGATGTGCGGCAGTAACCCTTGGAAGGCCAAATCTGCTAGATGCCGATCATCAAGCACCAGAATGTAGCACTTGTTCTTCACGTCCCGCAGCCTTTGCACGAAGCTCTCTACCGATTCGTCGTTGCATTGTCTCATTTTGACCAAATCGGTAAGCTTCTTTTCATGTATGCCAGCAAAGAAGTACTTGTGAAACTGCCTCTCCAGATCGGCCCATGTAATTATAGAATTTGGAGGCAACGATATGAACCACGTGAATGCTGATCCGGACAATGATGAAGAGAACAATCTCACCCTTAATTCCTCCCTGCTGGCAGCTTCCCCGCACTGGATAATGAAGCGGTTGATGTGCTCCATTGTTGACGTGTCGTCTTGGCCGGAGAACTTGGTAAAATCGGGCACCTTGTACCGATTTGGAAGAGGAATCAAGTCATATGCAGGCGGGTACGGGGTCCGATAGGAGTATGTGTTGACCTTGGGTTTGATACCGAATTGATCTTTCATGATTTCGGGGATCTTACCGACCCAGTACGCGTCCTGCTCTTGCCGACTCATTGGCTGATTGCCGACTGGTGGAGTTGGCTGACGCGCCTCTTGAAGATGTGCAGTAGTCGCGGGCGCAGCACCAGTCATCTGGATGCTATGCATCGGCTGACTTACCGATGGATAGTTTGGCATACTTGGCGGAATTGGCTGAACCGTCACATTCATCGGTTGTTGTACCGATGGTCCGCTCTGAGTGTAAGTTGGGCCTCCATAATAATACATCGGCGCGCCAGGCTGCTTAGCTGGTGGCTGGTTGACCCATCCAGGATTATAAAGCATTGGCATATGACTTGCCGATGGCTGATAGCTGACCGGAGCATGCGGCTCTTGGATCCTAGAGCAATTGATCACCAGGTTACCTTGGGGAATCAGTACTCCAGCTTGAGAGTTTGCCGCCAGAGATTGACTGCCGGTGGTTATAATGTGTTGCATCGGCACGGAGCTTGCCAATGGTGGCATCAGGGGTATCTTGGGGATTACTTGGAGATCATCTGATGGCACTTGTATGGTTGGAGCAGGCGCAGAGTTGTGCATCATATGAGCCATCGGCTGTGACTGTGCTACCGATGCCGTAGAGTTCTTCCAAGCTGAACCGTCTCTCTGCACCAGATTAGAGCCAACATATAGATTTGGAGGCATACCGTATCCCCACCATTTAGCGGGGGCTGGCCCTGAAGTTGCCGATGCGGCCGGATCTGCATTGAACTTGATAGTGTCGCCAGCGTTCGGCCTTGGTGATGTAGCCACATCGGCAGATGGTTCCACAGGGGTGGAAGACGCCATTTGGGCCGCCGATGGGCTTGTAGATGCCAATCCAGGTTGATGGTACGCCGGACCGGCATATCGCGGTGCATGTCTTTCTTTGAATGTTTGTGCGACAGCATTGTAGATAGTATTGGACCAGGGTTTTTAAAACCGAACCGGATCCGGTAACCGCCGGGGGCTGGTCGGGCGGTTACCGGTCGGTTTGACTGGTTACCGGTCCAAACCGAACGGTTTGAATTTTGAATTCAAACCCCGCAGTGCAATCGGTTTTGGACCGGTAACCGGTCGGTTAGGGCCGGTTACCGACCGGTTTGAACGGTAACCAGTCCAAACCGCCAGGTGTCTTTTTTATTTTTTTTTTGCTTGAAAAAATCAATTTTTTTTGCATGACCTTTGTGCATAATGATGTAAATAGAACACACAATTCATGTAAAATAGTGTGATACAAATGGCCAACCCCACAATAATATCATAGTGATGCACTAGCCACAAATTCACGACGGAAATAACGTAGTTCACCGTTGCAACAAGAACAAATCGTCCATGGAAATACCTCGTTCCGTAGACATGCGAACATCATGGTCACTACTCACTGGCGTCGCATATAAGGGAAGATCCCGTTTCGGCGCCCCTCCTCATACTCCGCGGTGGACATTAGAGCGATACCACGCGACTGTAGCCCGGCTTTGTACTCTATCCATGATTGGCCCGTCCAATGAGCTGTGGTCTCCCATTCCTGCACTAACATGTTGTAGAAATCCGGGTCTTGCCATTCGTAGACCCATCTAGTGGCCGGCTGCGTGCTGATGTCAGGAACGGGGTAGGTATAACCACCACCGTACGATGTATCACTGTACGAGGAAGAGGAGTACTGTGGCCTGTCGTAACAGTCCGTCGGGTCGTACGCTCTCCTCTGCGATTCCGGCTGCCCATGGTCGCGGTCCTGAGTAGCATGTGTGAAGTTCGTCTCGCCTGCAGCCGACCATAATTAGTACTAGTGAATAGTCATATACATTAAAAAAATGTCTGTAACAATCCATACCTGTGAAACGAAGTCCACCAGCATCACCAGCACCACTACCAACAGCACCATCTACAGAACCCCCAGCCACACCACCACCAACAACAACAGTAGCTCCAGGGTCATCGTCACCACTATGACCGTCTCCACTGTCAGTTGCTGAGCTGCTGTCATCGGACTCCTGGTACCGTGGACTTTGCTCACCCTCCTCGCCATCATCTGTCGAATCATCGCTGGCGACAGGTTGTTGCACTCGCTTCCCCTTTTGTTTCTGGATTATCCCATTCGTAAAAGGACATCTGCGTGAACTGGTCAATGAAGTCTTCTTCCTCACGCCTAGGTGGTCCGGATGCATCCGCGAGTCGCAGCCGAAGGTTGTAGTTCACATACACTAGCTTGTTCAGTTTTTTGTGGGACAAGCGATTCCGAACCTTCGTGTGCAGCAAAGAAAATGTACTCCAGTTGCGCTCGCATCCACTGGAGGAATACACACTGTGCAACAAGCCTCAGCGTAAGTTTTTGCAGATTTGGAGTGCTCCTGCCGAACAGCATCCACCATTGAGCTGCAAAGTGGAACCCATTATGTTAGGTACGCGCTGAAAAAGACAAAAAAAAATGAGTTCAAAAGTACTCTTACATGGGGTTGTGTTGGGGTCCGAGGCCATTTTAATGGCCAGCTCGCTGCCAAACTCCCCAAGGTGTCTGCGGAATGATTCTGCCTCCTGTAATGCCAAGATAGCGGAGTGCACATCCGTCATTTTCCCAAATGCTTCCTTGAGGCCAGCAAACATTGCGGGGTTGGATTGAAACGGTATACAAGCCTTGGGTTGAGGACAGCTGCTGCAACATACGATGCACGACAAATTAGCAAATGGTAAATACTCAATATGTAGAGACGACTATTTTAACAATGGTTGTGATCGCACCTGGGCCCACATGCGTGCCTGCATACACGTCCGCAATCCTGGCATCCATGATAGCCTTGTACTCATTCCATGTTGACACATTTGTTCCAAAGAACTTCTCCATCTCGGTTTTGCACTCTTAGAAGTTGTAGACAACCTCACACAGGTTAGGTCGCTTATCCTGATCAGCGAACCGAAGGAACCTGTAAATTGGTGCCACTGAATCGATGATGTATTTGAGTGTGTCCCACCACTGTATGCTAGACAGCCTTGCGTGAGCATAGTGACCTTGCTCGGATTTTCCCCACCTACTATGCAAGAACTCGGAAGATCCCATCCACTGCATAAAACGATCACGCTTCCGATGGAAGCTCTCCATGAACATGTAGTTGGTCCCAAACCTAGTGGCATTCCATTTGACCAACTATCCACCAATGGCTGCCCTCATCATTGCATTCAACTGGCCATGGTTGTGCAGCCAAGCTGAAATTCGCTTGCATGTTGAGATCATAACTTCATGCTCCGACCTTTTGCCAATGTCCTTCAGCATCAGGTTGATGGTGTGTGCAAGGCAAGGTGTCCAAACAATATGCTTGTACTCATCGTTCAATCTCTAGCATGCTCTCTTGAAGTTGGCGTCGTTGTCCGTGACGATATGCACGACATGCTCAGCACCTATCTCCTCAACCACCTTGCGAATCAGCTGCACAAGTAGGCACAACATTTAGTGGAACCGAGAAAACATAGTGCATGTGAACTGGCATAATATTTTGGACGTACCCCCAGCAAATAAGACGAATCTTGGCTCCTGCCCGTCGCATCAACTGACTTGTGGAACCACATGACGCCATTGCAATAGATCAAAAAATTGATGACGTTCATTCTTGTCGGGCCCGTCCACGAATCACACATCAACGTGACCCCAAACAAGGGCCACTCCTCCTGAAACTTTGCATACCGCACCTGCAGGTCCTTCTCGTTATGATCGAGGTACTTCCCGTCTATATCCTTTCCACTGGGCGACGCGATCCCTTCACCTGCAATCGTAAGCGAATCATGAGAATAGAGAAATATACGTAATGAATTGAAGTCTCCAAGTATATCTACTTACCCCACTTCTGCGTCTCCCTGACCGCACTAACAAAGTACGGATTGTCCGCCTGTTTCCCGGGGATTCCTGCAGTATGGAAAAACTTTCCCCAAGCTTTCCCAATTGTGTCCTTCGCGTTCCTTCCCCTCTACGTCCATGCCCCTGTATCAATCCGGGTCTGCTAGAGTCCACCCCTCGTACCCGCTGCCAAGTTGTAGTCCTCCACCACCGCAGGGGTCTGCCTCTGTGAACTAGACCTCCGAAACATCCTCTGCAAAGGATTGCCCCCCTGCGAAGCAGTACCACTACCACTGCCACCTCCACGCTCGTAAGCGCCTCCTCTCCGCTGCACCCCCTCCTGGTACTCATATTCTGCTCTGGACTGATCCAGGGCTGCCCGCAACTGAGCCTCGTACTCGTCATCGCCATGGGGGTGGTTGCCCTCCGCTACAGCAGCCTCTCGTGCAACCCTCTGACGAGTGCGATCACTAGTTGCCTGCCTAGTTCTGTCGATCTCCTGCTGAAAGTACTCCCGGACGTCTCTGGGCACCTTGGTGCAGTGGATCACCTCCGTCCCGCGCGCAGCCAAATGCTGCTTCAACCGGGAAGCACCACCCCCGACTTTTTGTTTAAGACAGTAGTTGCATTTCCAACCGGGAGCAAGATTCTCACCATGCTCCCATACCACGTCTCTGCGGTCTCTCGACATCTTCCTGCACAAATGGACAACACAAAAAAATCCAACACATGCATCAAATCATACCGCAAATATATAGCAATACAACAAATATATTTTATAAAGAATCTAATGTTACTTATTTACTATACTAAATATTAAAATCTTAGTATATAAACTCAGCTAAATTTAAGACTATTTGATTCAGCACTATTTAAGAATAATATCATCTTTAGGACGGAGCGAGTACTATATTTATTATAAAAAAAGTTTCCAAGGATGCACCTTTTGTTTACCTTAACATATTTCATGGGAATTACATCATGTGTCAATATGGACCCGTACTAAATCCTAAATCCTATATCAATAAAATCCTAAATCCTAAATCCTACATACATCCTAAAGCAAATCCTACCGCAAATCCTAAATCCTAAACCAAATAAACCTAACTCCTACCTAAACCCTAAGTCAAATCCTACCTAAATCTTACAATGAATATTTTCTACATCATATACTCCATCAATACTACATATTAGAACTAAATCCTACAACTAAAGCAACTACAAATGCAAAGAAATGAAAAAAACAAAAAAAAAGGACTTACCGACCAACCGAGCGGTTACCGAACGCAACGGTCGGTAACCGACCTGTCCGAACGGGAACCGCCGGGGGGAGGGCTTGGTGGCGCGCGGTCGGTAACCGACCGAATCACTCGGTAACTGACCCCGACCGAGCGGTTACCGAGGCTCGGCGGCGGTCCGGGCGGCGCGCGGGCGGACTGGAGCGGCTGCGGGGCGGATAGGGTTCGGATCGCGTCCGGGATCCCCCCCCCCCGACAGCTCTTTAAATAGGAGGCGGCAGGAGCGATTGGGCCCTTAATGGGCCTCACGGTTTTTTCTTTTTTCTTTTTTTTCAAACTTAAACACGTCCAAAAAAATAGCAAACGAACTCCAATTTGAAATTTTTTTACACCATTGGACTCTATAAATCGTGAACTATTTTTAGGAATTTTTTCAGAATTTTTTTTTAAAAAAAATTCAAATTTGAAATTTGAATTCAAACCGGTCACCAAACCGAACGGCTCGGCGGCGGTTGGTCGGTTACCGGTCGGTAACCACGGTTACCGACCGGTTTTGAAAACCCTGTATTGGACAGCACGCTGGAGTGGTTAATCAATGCTTGACTTACAGCGGCATTAACCATCTCTTGCAGCTTACCAGGGTTTGTGTTGACACCGTTTTTCGACACATGTCAAATGGGTTGAAGCTTGACTGGTCAATGACCGTTCTCCATCGGCCTCGGTAGAATATGCCAATATTGCCGATGGAAGAATGCTGCAAAAGGGCAAGTGTGTTGCCAATGGAAGCTGGATGATCTTTGCCGACAAAGGTTAATTGGCGGTCTTGCCGATTACCGATGGGCTGTTATTGCCGATTGCCGATGAAAGGGCCTTGCCAATTGCCGATAAAGGCTCGTGGCCGATTGCCGATAAAAGACGGTTGCCGATTGCCGATAAGGCTCATTGCTGGTTGCCGACAAGGAGATGTTGCCGATTCCCGATCGGGAAAGTATTGCCGATGCCGATGGGTCTGATTTAGCACTGGGTGGCGGCAGAAGTTTACAAGTGGCCAAAGAAGGAAAGTGCGGATTAAAGGGATCTGCCGATGGAAAGTTTCCATTGAGAAGAAGTATAAGGAAACTGGTGTTCTGTGCCAGTATTATTATAGTAGTTTGAGTCCGACTCTTCCATGAGTCATTTATTTTCCATTAAAATAGGTTGTGTTTGTTTAGGAAATAAATATTATTATCCGGCTCCTGCGCGAGTCAGTTTCCTTTAAAGTAGGAGTTTGTTTTAGGAAAGGATATGTATCGTGTCTTTGTACAACTCTCCATGTGAGAGTATAAATATGTGCCCGAGGGCTATGGAATAAAAAAAATCCAATTCAAACCAAACCAATTTTATCTTATTCTACCTTTTATCGTAATTTACCCTTTTATGCATTAGTTATAGCTATCAACGAGTTCTTCAAGCTTTCGACGGGCTGCATCACCCTGATCTTCGTCAAAATCCTTGCTAGTTTCGTGTGGGAGTACCTCTAGGCTTTGGCAATCCGGGCGCATCGCTGTTTGCCTCGTCTAGCTCTGCTCTAGTTATCCGTGATCAATCTGAGCTTTGACGTCCGGGCGCATCGCTATCGTCTCGTTCAGTTTGTCATAGTTATCATCCTTGTCGATTGATTGGTCAAATCGACTGGCACGCCCTCGACATCGAGCTTTGGGTAATAGCCCGAGGTGTTCACGGATCTGACGCTTTTTGTGTCAACACCTCTTTTGGCACGCTCGGTGGGACCCGATTATATAAATATATTTATCATGACTAATCCCAGGAGTGTCATTGAAGTCTCCACAGCAGATCTGATAGGTCATTAGAAACAGGCTCTGGAGCAGGCAATGGAGGAGTACAAGCGTTCGTATCTTAGATCCTTCAGCCGAAACGGGATCGGCGAGGCAATACAAAAGCAAGATCCGCCGTCTCCGCGGTAGACCACTTTCAACGCTGATCCCGGTAAAACACAAGAGATGGTTAATTCTGCGTTCAATAATGCATTTATTAGCCAATCCAATGTGCTGTCCGAGGCTGTATGCAATGCCGTCAAGCAAACTTTCAAGGGACAGGTACCATATTATGTTGGTCCAGAGCATCGTCAACCCGGATCGGCATCTGTTGCGACTCCATCGGCGGTTCCAAAGGTGTCTTCACCAATTACGAGCCGAGCTGTCGATGAGATCGCGCCACCAAGATTGAGCCCAACAAGCAGTATTCAGGTGAACGCAAATCTGGTGGCATCAACAATATCTGGACCTGTAATCCAGAGTCAGCCAACTTCTGCCAATTGCTGGGGATATGGTATGTCTCCATGTCCATCTGCTGATTCCGGATTGGTCCAAAATAACCATGCAGGGTGGAAGGCCCCCATGGCATCGACAACATCTGTACGGCCGATGGTCCCAGTGATGCATTACACTACGTCTTCTCCAACGATGTAGTCGTCAACAGGGAATCTACAAACGGCAATGCCCAGAGTGTCGTGTGCCCAACTATCGGCAGGCCACTTGCCGATACAACAAAGCCCAGCAGTTGCAAGTCAATCCATGGCGGCAATGGTTCTTCAAACTGGGACGCCTGCTAATCAAAATAGTTATGTCGTTAACTGTCCGACGCCTCAAAAGCAGCAGGCATCAGCCGGCTGGCAGCCGTTGGCAACTTTTGGGCCGATGCAACAAGGTACGCTAACTGTCAGTCAACCTGCATCGGCAATAGCTACTCAAGCTACGGTACCCGTAAGTCCAAGTGATCAATCAAGGGTACAACAAGGACAAACACCCGCCGGTTATTGGTTATCGGCGAATGCTTGGCCGATGCAATCAACCATATCGAACGTCAGTCAGCCTGCATCGGCCGTAGCTGTTCAACAAGCCTCAGCTGGCTATCAGTCACCGGCAACTACTTGGCCGATGCAACAAGGTGTGCCGATTGCCAGTCAACCTGTATCAGCAATCACTGCCCAAGTTGTGGTACCCGTAAGTTCGAACAATCTTCCAAGGGTACAACTAGAACAAGCGTCAGCCGGTTATCAGCTATCGGCAAATGCTTGGCCGATGCAACGAGATATGTCAAGTGTCAGTCAGCCCGCATCGGCCGTAGCTGCTCAACCCTTGGTACCTGCAAATCAAAGCTATCATCCAAGAATACAAGGGTTACAGGAATCAGTTGGCTGCCAACCATCGGCGAGTCTTTGGTCGGTGCAACAAAACATGCCGAGTGTCAATCAGTCTGCATCGGCAATCGCTGCCCAGCTCATGGTATCCGTAAGTCAAGGCTATCATCTGAGTATGCAAGAGCTGCGGGAGTCAACTTGTTGTCAGCCATCGGTAAGTCATGTGCCGATGACACCTAATGAAGGTTGGATCAGTCAATTGCCGATTCAGCAGCAATATGTGCAGCCTGAGCGCCAAGTGGTAAGAACTCTACAGTACCATCCGGCGAGTTTATATAATGAAGCATCGGTGCATCAACCGATAAGTGTTACACCACAATACTCACAAGTGTAAAATGAGACATCGGTACAGCGGCCGATGGATATAACGCCACGACGCAAATCAGTGACCGTGCAAGACGGCCCATCGGCAGCCCTGCCGATGCATGGTGTTCAAATAACTGGCACTGTGCCTATTCCAAACACTTCAAACGCTTTGACGTCAAGATCGGAGGAAACACGTCAACCTAATCAGCCAGTGGACGTTCAAAGTTGCCCATCGGTCGAACAGCCGATGCATAATGTCCACCAGATTGGTGTTGTGGACATGTCACTTGCCTCAGCTTGTTCACTACGGAGACACGAAGGGGAACATCAACCCGCTCAGTCGATTGATCGGCAAAATCAAATCACGAGGGTGGTTCCAACTGAAGAAATGGAAGTCCCAGACTCCGACAGAGAGCCAAGTATCGGCAATGCTGAATTGGAAAGATTCACCTTTGATGTCACAGAGGCCGATCAGAATGTCGAATCATTGGAGCCTAAGGGGGCTTGGAGCGCCAAGGTGCTTTTTGTTGGACAGGAGAGCTATGAATCAGACGATGAGATGAATGTCGGCACCGTTGAATGGGTAAATGATGAGGAGCCGACGCCTTGTGCGTTCGACCAGAAAAGGGTTAAGAAGTTCACCTTCGATGTCACGAAGGCCGATGAGATATTCGACTTACTACTTCAAGAAGGGCGAATTAAGTTAGCCCGTAATCAAGTGATTCCATTGGCCAAGGAACTCAAGGATACCAGGTACTGTAAGTGGCACAATGCAAATTCTCACAGTACCAATGACTGCAAAGTGTTCAGGCAGCAGCTGTAGTCAGAAATTAACTCTGGACGTATCCAATTTAAAAGTCCTAAAGTTCAGAAACCGATAGACCAGCACCCGTTCCCAAACAACATGGTGGAGATCAGTGAAAGGACCACAGTGCTGACATCGGAAGCTGCCAGAAGGAACTCATCGGTAGATCCTGACTACCAAGTGCCTAAGCATGACGCGAGAAGGTTTGCCGATGACAGAAAGGGTAAGAAGGTTGCCGATGAGGGTAGCAGCGCCAACAGGGCTCCCGGAGTGGTGATTACTCACAAACAGCCAAGGCGATATCATCGGCAATCACGTGAAAAACGGCATCGGCAAGAAGAAGAGGAGCATCGGGAATGGCTTCGACATAAGGACCACTGGAGGTGTCCCTTCTTTGTTCATTGCTGGGAGGAAGGCATCAAGCTGCCCACCGCCGATAACTGTCCAGAGTGCAACGGGTACTACGCTGCCAATCGATCAGGTAAGAGACCTTGTTTTGATGATCAGGCACCCCGATACGCCAGGCCGCTCAGGGAGGATAGATCGGCACATGATCGACTGGGGGGCAAGCTCAGTGCCCATGATCAGCTTGGCAGGCGTGTTGACCAGGGGGAGCTGGAGGAGACGGCCAATGCTAAAGTGTCCGACAAAGAGGTATCCTACAGAGATCCCAACATCAGAAGAAGTGCCGATGCAAACGGTGGGCAGCAGCACCAACCTATCTGGAAGACTAAGCTTCCTCCGTGGTGCCCAATGGGACTGACCAAGACCCATAAGAGGAGGATTCAGCGCCAGCGCCGCGACGATCTGTATGACATTGCAGAACCCTCGGGAGGGAGGCGGTGGAGGCCAAAGCGCAAGGATAGAAGCCCATTGGCAAACGCCGATGATTCGCCGATGGTCTGATTGAGGTCAATCTTGGACCTGTCAGGTTAGGGGCTGTATTCGGCAAAACGGCGATTCCAATTATTATACTTTGGGCACTTACCGATGGTTTGTGTGTGGAATGCCGCACTGCCGATAGGTTCGTTAATTGCCGGGAGATAGTTGTAAGAATGATTCTGCTGCGCCTGCGCATGATAACTAAGTGTGTGTTGCGTGCGTCCTGGGGGTTACATGCTTTGTGGTGGGCCTATCGGCATTGTCCTAATTCTGATCCGATGGAAATATGAAGCCTCGTCGCCGATTTGCTGTTACAATCAGACTAATACTAGGGTCAGTTAATTGGGTTGCTCAAGATTTTAGTTGATTCGATGAGTTATGCTATCGGTAATGATTGCCGATGACTGGGTGAACAAGTTTGCCGATGGTGCTCTAGCATGGAGATTGATTTTCACCGATCAGGATTGAAGTCTAGGTCAGGTGTTTCCTAATCGAGTTCCTATCGGATAAGATAGTCTGCTCCTAACAAAACATACATTCCAGAGACTCTCGAAGGAATCGACGTATGGCGTGTTTGTTTGGGTGCCGATGAAAAGAAATTATAAAACATCGGTAAAAACAAACTAGCGTTGTATTACAAAACAAGATCAAGTATCAGGCTACATTCTTACGGATACAACAGGCATTAGAATAAGGAGTGGATAACATTTATCGCACGCAGGCGAATTTGATCTATTTCGTCTATCTCCTTGGCGTCAGCATCGGCAGAGCCCTCAACCAGCTTGATTTTCTTCTTCCACGAGATGGCTTGCCGAGCGTACTGATCCCTTTCTTGCTGTAACGCCCCGATGGAGTCGGACAGTTGGCTCTTTTGTTGATTAGCAGCCGTCAGACCCTCTTCAACCTTTTGCAGCTTTGCCAGCAGTTCCTCCTTCCTTGCCGACAATCGAGAAATTTCCTGGTCAAGGTTGCCGATGGAAACTTTCGCTTGGCCGATGCTTCTGTGCTTCTCATCGGCAAGGTGTTTAAATTTGAGCTTCTCCCCCTCGCTCTTGGCTTGGGCCGCTCTATCGGCAATGCGACGAATAAGCTTCTGGTACTGGATTTGTTTGATATCAATAGAAGCTGCCTGGAGGAGGGTTTCTGCTGCATCGGCGGAAAGATAGCTTTGGATATCTTTGAATATAATCCTTGCCGCCGATGAGTCCTGGACAAGTTGAGAAGTGTCTTGCAGCAGCAAGGAGAGCAATTCTTCAAGTATGGACTTGACTTCTGCCGATAGAGCCGGGATGGAGCTTTCCTCTTCATCGTCATCAGGGACTTTGACGGCAAAGGAAAATAAGTTGTCTGCTTGAAGACGACCTTGGCGCTCATCTTCGTTCTGGAGGTTCAAGCTATAGGAGAAGAGGCTGTCTGGGGAATCTTGGGCCTGAAAACAGAGGTTAAAATATGTCGATTGTAAAACTATAAGCTTTGAGGTAATCGACTTACCATCTTGAGGCGGATCTCCTGCCTGGGACTTGGCATACTGGATGGCCCAGCTTCATCCTGAACATCGGCAGCGGATGCCGATGACTGGACCCTTGTTGGAGAGGCAGCCAACGCTGCTGGTGCTGATATAGTTATAACTGGCGTCACCCCCGATGTAGTGGCAGTCCCTTGTGGTGGTTCCATTCTGACATCGGGGACTTGGGTCGACGGTGCCGATGCCGATGTCGTTGCTGCTGCAGAAGGTTGAGTGGTTCCTTCGCCGGGTAGTCTGGTTGGTGATGCCGATACCGATGCTACCTCCGCTGCTACGGTGGGAATTGTTTCTTCATTCAGCATGGCCGGTGCCGATGCCGATGCCGTTTTGGTCGTCACAGCAGCTACTATCTCCTGGGCGGGGGCGTCATCCATCGGTTGTTCAGGTACAGAGGCCGATGGAGGTTCTGCTGATGACCCGCCGGCAGGTGGTGCGACTAGAGCCGGAAGCAGCCTTACTGGCGGCACATCGGTAGCTGGTGGTGCAGTTGGAGCCGATGGTGGAGGAGAAGCCAGCCTCAAATGCCTCTTCTTTGTCGGCGCAGCAGTAGGGGAGCCAACCCGCTTGGATGAAGACCGGGGGGCATCGGCACCCGGATTGGAAGGCGTTTGCCTGCTAGAAGCAGATGCCGATGTCCATAATGCCTGAAAATATAGAGCGAGTTATGCAAGATAAATATTGCCGATGAAGCAGTATGTGATTGGTACAAGTAAAGATGAATTTACTGCATAAGTTTGCATCAATGCAATAGCGGTAGCCGATGTAGCCTGAGCTGTTGTAGGCATCGGCGTAGGTACCTGTTGAGGCGTGAAGGCGGCCAACGTCGGAGCTTTGTTGCCGATGATCGATACAGGGCCCATTATCCGAAGATTAAATGGTCTACCACTGTTGCTTGTTGTGGGAACTAGATCATCGGTCTGTCAAGTACAAAGGTGCAAAGGAGTTAAGTGTTGATACCGATGACAAATAAAGTAATGAAAGTGCATCGGATAGCAGACTTACTGCGTCATCGGGGATGACGTAATCGGCGTCGATCAGGTGCCGATAATAATGTGAAGACTTGGCGAGTAGCTGGCACTTCCATTCTTGCCACCAAGACTTGAATTCGTTGGTGATGAAGGAGGTCGGTGAC
Organism: Microstegium vimineum; assembly: GCA_022036555.1. Classification (NCBI taxonomy): domain Eukaryota; kingdom Viridiplantae; phylum Streptophyta; class Magnoliopsida; order Poales; family Poaceae; genus Microstegium; species Microstegium vimineum. The sequence continues at coordinate 50,724,776 of CM039132.1, forward strand.
CAGGAGGACAAGTCAAGATCCGACAGATCAGCATCGGCAGGAAGGCTGATGACTTTATTCCAATCCAAATTACTGGAGATTGCTTGCCTGGGTCTTACTACCTTAGAGTAGCAGAGTTTTATCGGCAGTTGACCAAATCCCAGTTGTCTTGCTGCCGCCGATGGATAGTAGAACTCATAAGATGGTGGGGCATTCTTCCCAGATCCAAAGATGTTTACTGGAATAGCTCGGGGAGTCATGCTGGCCCTCATGATTGCTGGGTTCTCGGGCAGGCTCACATCGGTTAAGTTGAACAGCAGCGGGAAATGATTGTTTTCATCAAGGTATGGCCACCAGGTCCGTTCTGAAGAGGGGAGTCCATTGTAGAACTTCTGGAAGTAATAGCCGAAGTGCTCTGCATCGGCATCGGTACCTGGCAGTACTATGATGGCTTCTCCAAAGTTAAGCGGAGAGCGAGTTGCCGATTCGTCATCCCCGTATCGGTAATCCTCTGATATTTCCCTTGGGAATTGTTGGGCAAATAGGTCAAATCCGAGAGCCTTGTGCATATGTGCATTCAACCAGAGGTTAACAAACCACCAGGGACCTCCGAGATTGCCGATGGGTTCTCCCAGCAGTAGCTTGTTGGATACTTGATGCAGCAATCGGTAAACTGATCCAAGGAGATACCGACCTAAAGGGAGCTTTGTTCCATCGGCAAGCATTTCAGCCGCTGGGAGATGCATGGTGGTTGGGCCGATCGTTTTGCCACAGAAAATGAATTTTTCGAGCCATATGTTTAAGAAGATGGCATGCTCCCGTTGAGTTACCGACCCGGTCTTCTGGTTCTCTTTAATGTTGCCTGTCCAACCGCTGATATTCCGGGTGTTCACCTTGTGTTCGGGTTTTCTGTTAAAAAGGGTGAACGTATCAGCAGAAGTTATGTCTAAGCCGGTCAGCATGTAGACGTCGGCAAGGGTTGGGGAAATTGGTCCATGCCTAAAGAGAAAGGCGTTCATGCTATCGGATCAGAAGTATGAGGCTGCCATCATCAAACTTTCATTCTTCTCTGCATCGGCAATTGACAACCTAATACACTGATCTAAGTTACGCTCTTGCCAGTACACTTGTTGAGATCTAGCCACTCTCAAATACCAGTTTTTCCATCCTTTAGTGTGCTTGGGCCATGAACGGAATGTGTCCTTCCACAGTCCCAGGTCAAAACGTTCAGATCTGAGCGGAATCTGGTTGGTTTCTGCATTGATTATTAATGTGGGGTCTGGATTGCCCATGGGGCCTAAGCAGCTCAGGTTGGAACCAGCGAGAGGGATGATGACTTTGTTGTACAGCTCCTAGGGTTCGAAAAAGGGATGAATCAGAAGGAAGAACGGGGATGAAACCAGGTTTTTGCGGAGAAAAGAGCTGTGCAGAGAGGTTGGATTGGATGGAGAATGAATCTTACCTTCGGGATGTCAACTTGGATCGCCATTTGAAGTCGGAGAAATGCTTGGTTCGTCCTCGGAATGCGAAAGTACTGTTGCTCGAGCCTGTGTTCTTCGGGGCAGCCGGAGGTTGAAGACGAAGGCAGGAAGGTGAAAGTGAAAATGGGCTCAGGTAAAAAGGCAGTGTGGATCCCGGTAACTTTTATAATCCTGTTCAGGGGCATTTTGGGGTTCTGTTCCACACTGTGCAGGAATGTAGAGAGGCCCGCGGTAGATACACGCGGTGATCGAGGTGGTCTGTCACTGTTCGTGCTACAATCGAGGGATTTTATTATTAAATTGCAGTTCCACATGCGGGGATCAAGGGAACTGTACGCTTATCTCGGGGGTAACGGCTACAGCAACAGCTACAGTGGAGAGAATTTCAGCACGTAAAGTTATACGCTCCGAAACTGGGGGGCATGTGTTGACACCGTTTTTCGACACGTGTCAAATGGGTTGAAGCTTGACTGGTCAATGACCGTTCTCCATCGACCTCGGTAAAATATGCCAATATTGCCGATGGAAGAATGCTGCAAAAGGGCAAGTGTGTTGAGGATGGAAGTTGGATGATCTTTGCCGACAAAGGTTAATTGGCGGTCTTGCCGATTGCCGATGGGCTGTTATTGCCGATTGCCGATGAAAGGGCCTTGCCAATTGCCAATAAAGGCTCGTGGCCGATTGCCGATTACCGATAAGGCTCATTGCTAGTTGCCGACAAGGAGATGTTGTCGATTGCCGATTGGGAAAGTATTGCCGATGCCGATGGGTGTGATTTAGCACTGGGTGGCGGCAGAAGTTTACAAGTGGCCAAAGAAGGAAAGTGTGGATTAAAGGGATCTGCCGATGGAAAGTTTCCATCGAGAAGAAGTATAAGGAAACTGGTGTTCTGTGCCAGTATTATTATAGTAGTTTGAGTCCGACTCTTGCATGAGTCATTTATTTTCCATTAAAATAGGTGTGTTTGTTTAGGAAATAAATATTATTATCCGGCTCCTGCGCGAGTCAGTTTCCTTTAAAGTAGGAGTTTGTTTTAGGAAAGGATATGTATCGTGTCTTTGTACAACTCTCCATGTGAGAGTATAAATATGTGCCCGAGGGCTATGGAATAAAAAAAATCCAATTCAAAACAAACCAATTTTATCTTATTCTACCTTTTATCGCAATTTACCCTTTCATGCATTAGTTATAGCTATCAACGAGTTCTTCAAGCTTTCGATGGGCTGCATCTTTGAATATAATCCTTGCTAGTTCCGCGTGGGAGTACCTCCAGGCTTTGGCAATCCGGGCGCATTGTTGTTTGCCTCGTCTAGCTCTGCTCAAGTTATCCGTGATCAATCTGAGCTTTGATGTCCGGGCGCATCGCTGTCGTCTCGTTCATTTTGTCATAGTTATCATCCTTGTCGATTGATTGGTCAAATCGATTGGCACGCCCTCGACATCAAGCTTTGGGTAATAGCCCGAGGTGTTCACGGTTCTGACGTTTTTTGTGTCAACAGTTGGCGTCGTACGTGACCTGCCGTGGCAACGGCGGATCTTGCTTCTGAATTGCTTCGCCGCTCCTGCTGAGGCTGAAGGACTTGAGATACAGCTGCCTGTATTCCTCCATAGCCCGCTCCATGGCCTGCTTCTGATCATCTTTCAGATCGGCCTCAGACACTTCAATGACACTCCTCTGGTTGACATTGACATGATGAGCCATACCGAATATGTAGATTTGTATAATCTGTCCCACTGGGCGTGCCAAAAGAGGTGTTGACACAAAAAGCGTCAGATCTGAGAACACCTCGGGCTATTACCCAAAGCTCGATGTCGAGGGTGTGCCAGTCGATTTGACCAATTAATCGACAAGGATGATAACTAGAACAAACTGAACGAGACGACAGCGATGCGCCCGGACGCCAAGGCTCAGATTGATCAGGGGTAACTAGAGCAGAGCTAGACGAGGCAAACAGCGATGCGCCCGGATTGCCAAAGCCTAGAAGTACTCCCACGCGGAACTAGCAAGGATTTGACGGAGATCAAGGTGATGCAGCCCGTCGAAAGCTTGCAGAACTCGTTGATAACTGTAACTAATGCAGTAAAAGAGTAAATTGCGATAAAAGTAAGATAAAAGTAGAATTGGTTTGTTTTGAATTGGATTGTATATTTTTTCCATAGCCCTCGGGCACATATTTATACTCTCGCACAGAGAGTTGTACAGAGACATGACACATATCCTTCCTAAAACAAACTCCTACTTTAAAGGAAACTGACTCGCGCAGGAGCCGGATAACAATATTTATTTCCTAAACAAACACACCTATCTTAAGGGAAAATAAGCGACCCATGCAAGAGTCAGACTCAAACTACTATAATAATACTGGCACAAAACACTAGTTTCCCTATACTTCTTCTCGATGGAAACTTTCCATCGACAGATCCCTTTAATCCGCGCCTTCCTTCTTTTGACCATCGGTAACCTTCGGTCACCACCAAGCGCTAAGTTATGCCCATCGGCATCGGCAACACTTTCCTGATCGGCAATCGGCAACATTTCCGATTAGCGACCTTGTGCTGGTAACTTACCAATCATCCCCAATCGGCAATCGGCAATAACCCTCATCGGCAATCGGCAATGACCCTTCATCGGCAGTTGGCAATGACCCCTTATCGGCAATCGGCAAGGACTCTTCATCGGCAATCAGTTTTAGCAAGACTTCACCGATCTTGTCGGCAAAGCTCATCAGCTTCCATCGGCAAAACACTTAGTCTTCCCGCAGCATCCTTCCATCGGCACTATCAACTCCTGATACCGATGGAGAACGGCCGCTGACCAGTCAAGCCTCAGCCCATTTGACACGTGTCGAAAAATGGTGTCAACACAGTGAGATTCGCAGTTTTCTTGCTTTAGCTGGATATTATAGAAGGTTCATCGAAGGATTCTCTAAGCTAGCTAAACCTATGACCGTGTTGCTTGAGAAGGATACCAAGTTTGTTTGGTCAGAGAAGTGTCAGACTAACTTTGAAGAATTGAAAAAGAGATTGACTACATCTCCTGTGTTGACCTTGCCAGACTTGAGTCAGAAGTTCTCTATTTATTGTGATGCCTCTCGTCTTGGTTTGGGTTGTGTGCTTATGCAAGAAGGAAGAGTTGTTGTGTATGCTTCGCGACAACTGAGGAAGCATGAGTTGAATTATCCGACTCATGATTTGGAGTTACCAGCTGTGGTTCATGCATTGAAGATATGGAGACATTATCTTATTGGTCATAAGTGTGACATCTACACCGACCATAAGAGCTTGAAATACATCCTTAGTCAATCATATTTGAATTTGAGACAATGCCGTTCGTTGGAGCGGATCAAGGATTACGACTTAGATGTTCACTATCATCCTGGTAAAGCCAATGTTGTGGCCGATGCTCTTAGCAGGAAGAGTTATGCTAATGAGATTCGGACAATACCTATGCCTAAAGAGTTGTGTGCTGAACTTGAGCATCTCAACTTGAGCATTGTTGCTAATGCTATGGATATGGTAGTGGAGCCTACACTAGAGAAGGAGATTCGTGAAGGTCAGTTGCAGGATAAGAATCTGCAGTTAATAGTTGAGAACATGAAGGAAGGAAGATCACCAGGCTTCCGTTTAGATGACAATGGTACATTGTGGTATGGAAAGAGGATCTGTGTCCCCGACATCAAGTCTATTTGACAGACGATTCTGCGAGAAGCTCATGAGTCAACCTACTCAATACATCCTGGAAGCACTAAGATGTACTTAGATCTTAAAGAGAAATATTGGTGGGTTGGATTGAAACGTGATGTGGCAGAGTATGTAGCAATATGTGATACATGTTAGAGGGTTAAGGCAGAACATCAGAGACCTGCAGGACTGTTGCAACCAATGAGGATACCTGAATGGAAGTGGGATGAAGTTGGTATGGATTTCATAGTTGGGTTACCGCTTACTCGGAAAGGTTATGACTCAATCTGGGTCATAGTTGATCGCTTGACTAAGGTAGCTCACTTCTTGCCAGTTCGAACCACTTATACGGGAGCACAGTTAGCGGAGTTGTACATGGAAAGAATAGTATGCCAGCATGGAGTTCCAAAGAAGATTGTGTCAGATAGAGGGACCCAGTTCACTTCGCACTTTTGGAAGAAAGTGCATGAGTCCCTTGGAACAGTGTTGAATTTTAGCTCAACCTATCACCCTCAGACAGATGGACAGACAGAGAGAACTAATCAAGTGCTAGAAGATATGTTAAGAGCTTGTGCTTTGCAGTATGGTACCAGTTGGGACAAGAGTTTGCCCTATGCTGAGTTCTCATATAACAATAGTTATCAAGAAAGTCTTAAGATGGCACCGTTTGAAGCTTTGTATGGACGGAAGTGTAGAACTCCGTTGTTCTAGAATCAAACGGGAGAAACCCAAGTGTTTGGACTAGATGTTCTGAGAGATGCAGAAGAACAAGTCCGAGTAATCAGAGATAATCTAAAGATAGCACAGTCCCGATAGAAAGAGTTACGCTGATAACCGAAGAAGAGATTTGTCTTTTGAGGTAGGTGATTATGTTTACTTAAAAGTGTCACCTATGAGAAGCGTGAAACGGTTCAATATGAAAGGAAAGTTAGCACCCAGATATATTGGTCCGTTCAAGGTTCTTGAGAGACGTGGAGAAGTTGCTTATTGGTTAGAGTTACCAAAAAGCTTGTCAGGAGTTCACGATGTGTTTCACGTATCTCAGCTCAAGAAGTGTTTGCGAGTACCCGAAGAACAGTTACCGTTGGAAGAACTTACAATTAAGGAAGATTTGACTTATGAGGAATACCCAGTTAAAGTTTTGGACACAACTAAAAGAATTACGAGGAGTAAGGTCATCAAAATGTGCAAGGTGCAGTGGAATCGATATACCGAGAAAGAGGCCACTTGGGAAAGAGAGGAAGATCTAAGAAAAACCTACCCTCAACTCTTTAAGTAAGTAAAATCTGGGAATCTCGGGTCAAGATTCTTTTAAGGGGGGTAGATTTGTAACACCCTAAAATTGGAAAATAGAAATTAGATTTGAATTTGCTTTAATTTTATTTATTTCAAGCAATTTTCTTTGATCATAGAATTAAACAAATAAAACTAAATTAAATATCACATGCTAGGGTTTAACTTGTTGGTGCATTTCATGCCTCCGCATTTTCTTGTGTTGGTTGAATTTGCAAAACCTAAAAAGGATTTCAAAACCCTTTTGGAAATCAATTTGAAAATCAATTTGCAAAAAGAAAAAGAAAAGAAAAATGGAAACCCTCTCTCTCACTCTTTCTGGCCCAGCAGTGCGGCCCGGCCTGCTTTCCCCTCCCTGTCACACCCAATTTCAAGGACGAAATAGGATGCATGACATTATGTGTGCCCAGGAAGTAATCCACACATAAGTTCACAAATTACAAAGTACCATCACAGAGTTTACACATAGCGTACATAGATCCATTACATAAATAAATAAAACAAACGGAAGATACAACTAGCTCTCAAGGCTCCATCTCACAGGGAAGGCCAACTGGTTGACCAAGCCTAGAAATCTTCAGGAAACTCCTCATAGCCTCCTGCTTCTGTTACCCATCCGGGATTTTTATCCAAAAAATAAAAAGTAAACAAGCGTGAGCACATTCGTACTCAGCAGTATAACATGGGGTTATGAAGCTCAAAAGGTTGACACTAGCTTACTGCATTTAGCACTTTTAGTTGGTCAAAGTTTTATTATTAAGTAACATCAGGTTATGCTTAAGCCCCAAATGATCCCACTTATATCATTGCCAAAGTTTAAAAGAACATAAACATCATCATTATAGTGGCAACAGGAACATAAAGATTGGTCAAGTTAATTAGTTAATAAATCGTCAGTTTTTCGGGTCGCTCGTAACCGTGAGCACGGCTGATATATCAGTTTTAACACTCTGCAGAGGTTGTGCATCTTTACCCGTGAGTCATGATGCCCCGAATGCCCGGGTTAATTACTCCCATAACACTGCCAAGGTGAGTGGGCGGGGTTCACTATGAAACCTTTCATAGTATCTCGTCTAACAAGATTAGGGGCGCTAGGATTGGCAAGGGGCGATAGAGCCCCCCTTCCGAGTAGCATAAAGACCGCAGCCTACGCTGAAACTCGGACAGAGGCCGCACTATAACCAGCTCGGCAAGAGCCTACTATGCCCTTTCGGGTAACCGCTAATGAGCTAGAAAAGAGCCTATTACTGAGTTAAAGCCAGAGCCATGTAGTTCTCACGGTAGCACTGTCAGTCCCAACTTTTGCCAACAGTGAGTTCTTATAAAAGGGTTATGTTCCAATTGCCATAAACAGGTTCACCAATTCATTCAGAGCATTAAATCATTTGGCAGGGATCATGTATCATTTCATAAAGCACTAGCGTTCTACCCATATGCATAACCCATAGGAGTCAAGGTAAAGGATTTCAATTCTATGGAAATATACTACGGGTATCAAATTAAACACATGCACATGAAATCATGATTATGGTGAATAGGATAACAAGGTAGGTCCCATGCTATACTTGCCTTGATTATCAAACTCCTGCAGGTCAAAGCACTCCTGATCAAAGAACTCCTGGTCACAACCAAATTCCTCACCGTCTGAACTCGATCAAGGCATTGCAACAACATACATTCCAATTTGCATACATGCAAAGCAAACAAAGCTACTATTAGAACAGTACACCAGCAACAGTAAACAGAAGATAAAAGGTTTATAAAAAGATACTATGCACTGCTACGATCATTTCAACACGAATTTCACGAAAATCGGATTTAAAACGCAAAAGTTATGAATTAAACTAGTTCTCTAAGAGCATTTTATTATTTAAACTTAACCTCGAATTTAAATATTTCAAACATGACTAACAGAGGGTTTAACATGTAGAGAATTTCATTACGAATCTAACGCAATTCGAGTCGCTCAAATCAGATTTAAAATGCAAATTTTAAAGCAATTAAAAATGGATGGCAAATCTGTAATTACTTTGAAAAGATTTCGAATTAAAACAATTTTCTTATTTCCCTGAATTGATTTGCAACGTGGACCGCGGGTTCATTTAGTGAAACAACAGGGTCTCTTTAGAAAAAGATCCCGCGAAAGGGTATTGGACGATCTCGGCCTCTGATCTTGCGATGAACGGCCATAATAGAAGAGGAGGGGAGAAGAGAGGCCAGCCGGTCGGGGAAGAAAACCCCACGGCGGTGCCATTGCTGCAGGTGGCGATTCCTCGCCGGAGAAAAAGGGGTGAAAGGCCTTAGGGACCTCGGATTTCCCCAGAAATGGCACTGGGAGAAAGGTTAGAGTGAGGCAAACTCGCCAAGGCAACCAACGCGGCAAACTACTCTGACAGCGGCGGTCCTAGCCATGGCCGGCGGCAAGGGCTTGCTGGCGCACGCGGTTAGGGCCTTAGAGGACACGGTTCGGCTTGGCGAAGGCCTGGTGAGGAAGAGGAGGTGACGGCGAATTCAACAGAACAAACAATCGAGCGTGGGGAGTAGCGGAAAATTGGCCGCGGCGAAAGCTATTGTCGGCGTCGTGCTGAACACGCGGAACGACTCACTAGATCCTCGATTAGCCAAAGTGGCTACTCGGGAAGGGAGAGGGGAGGGAGGCGAAGCTTACTGAGTTGAGAAGGAGGTCGGAGATGTCTCAGAGCAGACGGATGACGGTGACCGCGGACGGTGAGCTCGGACATGGCCGGCGATGTCTCTGCGGCCACAGTTAAAGAAATTGGGGGTCGGGGTTAGGCTTTGGTGGTTCACCGGAAGGGCACGGATGCGGAACGTAACTCACCAAGGCAGTTCCAAGGACGGAGAAGGTTTGAGGACCTCGACGTCGTGGCAATGACGGTCGGCGTCGAGCGAGAGCGGCGGCGACGTCCTCACTATGAAACTGCCATGGTCAGAAAAGGGAACTCAACGCCAAAACGATGGGGAAGAAACCATTGTGCGGGCGCTTACGACTCCGACGAGCTCGGTATGAGGCGAATTCCGTCGGCTCGGAGTCAATGTTGTGGCGGTGCTCTGCTGTGCAGTTGCGGGAAGAACAGAGCGGTGAAAAAGAAGAAGAGAGGTGGGCGGCTCCTTTTATCGGGCTTGGAAGGTTGCGGTATACGAGCCGAACGCCCAGAGCCTGAGGAACGGGGGCGAGATCGTGGGAGCGGGGCGAGCGGAGAGGGGTGTGCGTCGTGCGGCGGTTGTGGTGCTCTGTGTCGCGTGAGGCAGAGGAGGTTGGGGAGAAAGAGCTGACAGGCGGGGCCAAACGACAGCGAGAGAGAAGAGAGAGGGAGAACAAAGAGGGATGGCGCCGACAGGTGGGACCCAGTGGCAGCGAGAGAGAGGAAAAGGGGGCGGTTGGGAGGCCTGCTGGGCCTTGCGCTCTGCTGGGCTGGGCAAACAGCTGGGCTGAGTGGGAGAAGAGGGGTGGATTGGGCCTCCTGGCCGAAACAAAACAGAAGGGAGAGAGGGAAAAGAATTTTATTTTATTTTTATTTTTCCAAACATTCCAAAACCTTTTCAAATTGGATTGATTTCATTTTCAAAACTTCTTTGCACCACACTCATCACAAAAAGAGATGCAGCAACATGTATGCAGAAACATGTTACTAACTAGGATTAATTTTATTTCCATAAAAATTATTCTTAAACTAAATTCAATGCACACATATTTCTTGAATAAATCATTTTCATCTATTTTTGAATGCATTCAAATTTGTAGGTGTTACACTCCCTCTTCTTTTTTTTCTCCCGCGTGGGCCGGCTCCCTCGCCTCGGCCCAGTCTGCCTGCAGGCCCGCGGCCTCTCCTCCCTCCTCCCTCTCACTGACAGCACGGGCCCGCCCGTCAGCGCCTCCTCCCTTCTCCTTCCTTGGGTCCGAGCCGGACACGACTGCGCGCCGCAGATCCCGCAACCGCCGCACGCGCGTTCCCCGCGTTCGCGTCCACGTAGGACTCTGCCCTTGCCTCCTATATATAGCACCGCGCCGCGCCGCCATTTTCCCATCGTCCTCGCCTCGTCCTGCCTCGAAGAAGCAGCAGCAGAGCCGCCGAGCAGAGCTCCGCCGCCGAGCCGCCGTTCCGCGCCTCAGGCCGCTCCAAGCTCTCCATCGAGCATCGCACCGGCTTCGCGTACGTGTGGAACATCTTCCCCCTCTCTTTTTCCGTTCTTTTGCTCTCCGGTTGACCTCGCCATCGCGTCACAGGAAGCCGCCACCGCTGTCCCTCGTCGCCGGCCGTCCACGTTCCTCTTCGAGCCCTACCGTTGCCCTAGGTGAGTTCGCCTCGAGCTCCTCTCTCTCCTAGTGCTCCCGGATTTGAAAACCGGGCACCAGAGCTCCCGATCGACTTCCGCCGCCGAGCACCGCCTCGGGCCGGCCATGGCGCCGCCGCCATCCGCCTCTGCTCCGGCCGCCGTGCCACCTCTCTCTTCCCCCCTTTAATCTGAACCGATCAGATCGAATCCGACGGCCTCAGATCGAAGATACCCCTTCGAGGTTCTTCTTTATAAAGAGACCCTCGGTTTTTGGGGAATAAACCCGCAGTCCGATGGCGCCTTTCAGCTTTACGCTTTTCTCTCTGGAAAGCGTATTTCCTTTTTAGATCTGTTTAATTCGGTTTTAAATAAAAATCCCTATTTACAGATTTGCCACTGATCTTTAAATGCTTATATTTTGCTCGTTTTAAATCCAAATCGATCCGTTCAAGTTGCGTTAGATTCATAGTTTTATGCTCTATCCAGTAGTATAGTTTTCATCTATGTTAATCACTTTTGAAAATAAAAGTAAATTAATTCTTTTAATGCTTTAATCTTGCTCTTTAAAATCTTATTTAATCTATAGTTTCTTCGTTTTATATCCGTTTAGCGTGATTCTCGCGTCTTTGTGATCGTAGTATAATATAGATCTGTTTTATAATCTTTTCCAAACCTCTTTATTGTTTATGGTGTAATGATCTAATTCAATATTTACTGCTTCGTGTATGATTGCTCGGATGATTGTGTGGTGATGTTGATCGAGTACAGCCGGTGAGATCTTCGGTGAGCAAGAGTTCTTTGCAGCAGATCAGGACCACCAAGAGCTTTGTGATCAAGACAAGTTTAACATGGGATCATCCTTGCTACCTATTCACCCTAATTCATCTAGTCATATTGCATGTGTCTAAATTGATTCCTATTTAGATCTTTACCATAGCTTGTTACCTTGTACCTTGTCACCATGGGTTTCTATGCATATGGGTAGCTTTGCTATGCTTTACCTGATGAATATTGGATCGAATATTGATTAATGATATATGTGTAACAAGCTAGGGTTAAATTTGTTGAAAATAGAAATTAGAGTTGAATTTTCTTAAATTTGATTTAATTCAAGCATTTTTGTGAAGCATAGAATCAAACAAATAAAATGAAATTAAATACCACATGCTAGGGTTACCACTTGTTTGTGCATTTTTATGCCGCTGCATATTTTCTTGTGTTGTTTGAATTTGTAAAATTTGAAAAGGATTTCAAAACCCTATTTGAAAATCATTTGGAAAATGTTTGCAAAATAAAATGAAAACTCTTTTCTCTACATGCTAGAAAGGGCTTTTGAAATACTTCATAGTGTTCCCTGCCCGCTCACCTTGGAAGTGTTTTGGGAGTTGCAAACCCGGGCATATGGGCAATACGGCTTGTGGGTAAAGTGCGTAACCTCTGCAGATTGTAAACCTATCATGATAATCGTGCTCACGGTCACGAGCGGCCTGGAAAACTCACAGTGTAGATGATCATGTTGTTTAATTGTTAATGTTGATTATTAATCTTATCATGTGGTTATTAATTGGGTTATGCATAACTAAAGCTAAGTGTTGGTAAAACTTGACCAAGTTAAAAGCGACCGCAGTTCAGACAGTGTCAGCCTTTGAGCTTCATAACCCTATGTTACTCTTGCTGAGTACTTTAAGTGCTCACCCTTGCTTTATCATCCTCATCAGATGGCAATGAAGACTACCGTGAGGAGTACTAGGCTAGTGGTCAACCAGTCGGCGTTCTCTGTGAAGTGGAGCTTCGTCGCAAGAGTTATCTTTATTTCTGTTGTTATGTTTAAGAATATTATTTGTTATCTAATAAGCACTCAGTGATGGTACTATTTAAAGATTTGTCGGCTTATGTGTGTGATTGATCTCTAGGCACACATGAGTTATTCGCATTCAATTTTATTCTTAAAATTGGGTGTGACATGGTACGTACGCGTCGCATTTTAATTCTATTGTTTTGTCTTACGTATGTGCATCTCAACATCATCTTGTATCAATTTACAGCGCAAAGATCAGGGCCACAATAGGTTGGTGGATTTTGAGATAAGAGGATTTCAAGAGGAGATAGCAGCTCTTATTCTGGACGATATAGTGTATAGAAAAGGATGTCTATCCATTGTGAAGAGTAAGGACTTCAAGAAGAACTATGGAAAAGACGGCCTCGAAAGGCTATTGTAATGCGACAATTAATTCGATACTTTAAGTTTTGTTTGGATGCTTTGTAATAATTATTATAAATGTGTGATGGGTTTGTATTGTCGCTAGTCCACAACCACCTTCAATTCACATCGATATCAAATGGTTTGATAGCAAACACCTCCACGATCTCCCACCCCACCACCTCTACCATAAACCCTAAACCAGACACCCCAAATGAAAATAAAACAATTAAAAAAATACAATTTTTAAAAATAATATCACTGCCGATTGGGGTGTCAAACCGACAGTGATGGATCAAGCATCACTGTCGGTTGGTGTTACAAACCGATAGTGATGGCTCAAACATCACTGTCGGTTGGTAAAACGAACCGGCAGTGATGCTTGAGCCATCACTGCCGGTTTGGCATAACCGGCAGTGATGGCATGAGCTCATCACTGCCGATTTACCAATGCCGGTTCAAAAACCGCCACTGAAGGGGGGTTTTGAACCAGCACTGTTTGTCGTTTCTGTAGTAGTGTACGAAACGTTTCAGCTCCGAATCACTCAGTAGAAATTTGTTTGGCAGCATTTCTCCTGTTTCCCACTAGAATCGGAACTGATTCTAGTAACCAAACGGGGCCTAAATAGACGCCATTGCACTAGTGTAAAAAAGATATGTGGTCCCTTGATCAAGAACCGGGGGTGCAAATGGCTTCACACGGGTGGTTTCGCTAAGAAAACCACTATTTATACGGGCAGTTGTCTTAACTACACCGTCAGTATAAATACATACAATATGGTTTGCGCTAGTAGTTTTTGGATCGATGAAGTTAATGTCAGTATAAATACATACAGTATGGTTTGCGCTAGTAGTTTTTGGATCGATGAAGTTAATGTCAAGAGATTCCCTATATAGAATGGATGATTGAATGTCAAATTTTCTTTTCTATCCCCACTAGTTTTTTTTCGACGAAAGAAGAATTATATTATATAATAGTTGGGTACATCAACATATTACAAGCACTCTGTATTACACTAGATATATCCAGAAACTGATTTTCATCTAAAATATACCCACACCGTGAAAAACTCCAAATCTCAAAACCAAATCTTTTTGATGCTTCGTATAGATGACCGTACAGGCAAATACTCGGCACCAGCAATAGCGGCAAGCCTGAGAACAGATGCCCAACGGACGACCAACATTCTTGTAGGTGGAATTCAGGATCTTTTTCTTCTTGCTGGTGTCTTCCTTCTTTTTCTTTCTGTCACTGAAGAATGAGGAAGACTGATCTGAAGGATATTCTCCCTAGTATTTCATTGTGGCCAGATCTAACCACAACAAAACGAAGAAAAGACCGGAGAAAATTATTCCATGGCGGCGACATCATCTCCGAACAAAACAAAGATCTCCATGTCGTTATATCGATGAAGATGGTGACACCGAAGTTGTCGCCCTCGTCTTCAACGAAGCCGCCATGGACAAAACGATTCCACCCTTCTCCTTCACCATTGCCGGAGAAGAGAAGAATGAGGAGATAAAACTCCAATACCAAGAATGGAGAAACACTAACTCTAATGACTCGATCTACTAGAGAAACTTATTAAAAACAATGGATCCCCGCTCCCTTCAACCCCTGGCGAGATGCCAGAGGGGAAGGGAGGGGACCAGCTGTGACGGCGGAGGGCGGCGGCGGCCCTGTGCGGCAGGTGTGGGTCTTGCTCCTCGTCCTTGAGTTGCTACCAAGACATTCCCTGGGCCTGGCTTCTATCCCCACTAGCTAGGTGGGGCAACCAACGCCCTGTTCGCGCTGCTAAAAAAAAATCTGCGCTCTCACTTTCCTCTCAAAAAGCCGTCGTGCCTGCAGTGCACCAGTGGAACCCACCTTCTTTATAAACTGTAATTAACACTCTTACAATTCCTTGTATTGATGAACCATACCACAACTCTTTTACCGCTGTCCAGCACAAGTGTTTCTATTTTATTGAGGTTGATCGAATATATGATCCTTCGTTTTATTAGTAGACTGACTTTCTTTTCATTTTTTATTTTTATTAAAAGATCAATTATCGACGAACATTATGGGCTGATATCTTGTACTAATATATTACCTATTTGTAAATATGATCTTAAAGGCATAATATTTCTTAAGACATATTAACCGATATTTATAGATCGTAATAGACTGACTTTATTTTTATTAAAAGATCAACTATCCACGAATATTATGTGATGATATCTATATTACCCAGTCATAAACGTGATCTTAAAGGCATGATATTTAATAAGACATTAACTGATCTTGTTAAAGATCGTAATAGACTGACTTTATTTTTATTTTTATTAAAAGATCAACTATCCACGAACAATGTAGGCTGATATCTTATACTATTAATATACTACCCAGTCGTATACGTGATCTTAAAGGCATGATATTTACTAATACATATTAACCGATCTTGTTATAGATCGTAGTATCTATTAGATATTAGATATTCTATTTTATTAATTAACGACACATTAAATATTTCCTACGGTGCAGCCGATGTTTTTTTGCAATGATATTTTAGGCTTACCATTAACCGTGAGGAATAATATTTTAGTAATATATTAACCAAGCTTTAAGGTTATCCGACCTATTGGATATCCCAACGGCCATTCAATATTTTTATCCGGTGTAGCCAGATTTTTAGACTAACTTCTTTTAAAAAATAAAATATATCTAACGGTTATGGATAAACAAGGTCTTTCGATTAATGGCTAGATGTTTCTGATTAATGTAAGAATTTCTAGCCTTTATCTTTTTTTCTAGAGCATCTGGTGAGAATTAACGTGGAGCCTTCGTTGAGGCCTCCAATTAGTAATAGTAAGATAAGATTGATGCAAGGCCACACAACAGACCTTTTGTGTAGAGAGAGACCCAAGCCCAAATTGTTTTTGGCCATTAAATCGCGAATGTTGTACATTATCTGCCAAATCGTGCAGTCCACAGCCCAGACCACACAACGTAACAGAGCTGCACCGCATCTGCCAAGTTTGATTGTAACCTCGGCCCCGTCCTGGTGGGAGTCCCTGTATCTTCGCAGTCGCGGTCGCGGTATCACACCGCATCTTCGGATCTCCTCGATCGTGTGTACCCTGCTGCCTTCTACGACGTCGCGGCGCTGGCCTTTGTTCGGCTCTATGTTTTCCGGCCGCCATGCGCGCGAGTGCTCCTCCCCCTTCGGCGTTCTCGGACGACCTGCTCAAGAAGGTGCATGTTCTGCTATGATATATGTCTCGTGGAAGCTACAATTTGTGAAGAAATAAATCTCTCTGACTTGCCTTGATTGACGATATAGAAGCAATTCACACCATTTGGACTTTGGAGTATTAACGAACGACGAGAAATTGATGCGAGACCACTTATTAGTTATTACGTAGGAGTTCATTCACTTGGCAAGCTGGAGATCCAGACGTACACACCCTAAACCAGCAAGCTGAAAGAAGCAGTATCATAATGTTTGTTTAATAACGACTCAACTTATTGTATATATACATGCCTCTCAATTATCAAGTGGCAGACTGCATCAACAATTAACAGTAACACAGATGCAAATCACTGAAAAAAAACGAACAAATTCATATCACATTCGTCTCCTGTTATTTGCAATGCCAAATATCTGACTCCCTCAGAAGTCAGAACAACCCACAGGCTAAAAAAACGGAATAAATCCACACACCACAAATTCTGTATTGCTGCTTCTTCAGTCAAAGCCATAGATATGATACTCCAAGGTTCCTTCTGTCCATGTAGCTCACGGACTGGCACTCCTACAGGAAGGGTTCACCGGCAGTGTCAGACGCCCCTTGACGAAGAACTAATAACTAGCACTGTGTATGTAGTAGTAATAAATTAATAATAGCCTCGGAGCAGCATACTTGATTACTCCCTCAGTTGTTCCACACTGACACCTTCTTGGATTTCAGCCCTTGAAATTTCCTCCACTTCGTCCAGCAACACTTCTGCCGTTTCATCCACTGAAACTAAACGACACATCCAGTCAAGTGACGAGATATTTCCATGTATGTAACGTAAGCAACAATTGTGTAGATTTACCTGAAGCGTCAGCAGAGGGGCTGATGTTTGTCTTAAAGCTGAAAGGATCTCTCGTGTACTTCACGTGCCACTTCCTTTGAATGTTGTTGCTGTGATCATCTGCATATGCCTTGACCTGCTTGATATGGCAGAACTTGTCCCACTCGGGGCTAGATTCCCCTTTAGCTATGGAAGCGAGCAGCGAGACATCGCATTCTAGACCCAAATCCCTTGGGTTTACACCCTTCAAGTATCCGGGGAGTGTTTCCATGTCGTAGTCCCCCAGACCGAGTTTCTGTAGTGCAGACAAACCATCTAGTACCATCAACTCTAGGCATCCTACGATGTTGAGGTTCTGTAATTTTGGCACGTTGCTGATCCTCTCGAGGCCAGGACACGCAATCACCCAAATTTCCAAACCAGAACCAAAGTTCTCGATAGCGCTTGGGTGCTCATGATGGTGTGGCTATAAGAACTCTGGCCCAACACGCTTGATGCATGGGGCGCTTTTAAGCTGTAGGAACTCCAAACTGGGGAGCTGGAACAAGCCATCAGGTAGCTCCGTGATATAAGGCAAGTCTTCCATGTCTAGAATCCTCAGGTTTCCAAGGGACGCAACTGCTGTCGATGTCATCCACTTTGGAAGTCGTTGACTGAAGTACCCATCGATTGTAAGAATCTCTAAGCAAGGTGGGGGGCAGAGCTCATCATACACCGTCTCGATTTGTTGTTGCTGCTCTTACTGTTTCACCAACCGGCGGGGAGCACCTCCATGTTTACTAGTGCACCGTAACCACAGACGGCTGAGGCACACCTTTTCACCAAGCCTAGCCTTTGTAGCAAATGAGGAAGAAGATACATTCTCTAGGCCATGTATACTAAGACGTATAAGCTGGTTAAGAGGTCCTAACTCTTCCAAACTACACCAAGCACCCTCCACGTGTGCTGGAAAGCCAATCAATATCCTTAAATTAGTTAGGCCGCTGAAACCCCTGGGTATATTCTTTATACCTGAGCCAACAAGGTTTAGATGCCTCAGCTGTTGTAGCTTTCCAATGTCACGAGGAAGCTTCTCCAAACTTTCACAATTAGCAAGGTCAATGCACTGCAAGAATTTTATCTTGGCTATTTTTTCTGGCAGCCTAGATGTGTCAGTGCCATTTAGGCACAAATACCTCAAGTGTTTGAGTTGGACCAAAGATTGAGACAATGCATCAAAACTTCCATCTTCTATATGTAGGGTCCGCAAACATGAAAAACATGATAGTGAATCACCTGGACTGATCTTTGTTTCCCCAACTAAAATCAGTGTCCTTAGTGATATATGTGCTTGTAGAGAACTCCACTCTAGCCCATTTGACTCTGATTCTTTGGTTGTTAGTGATAACCGAGTAATATTTTGTGGATTAATATTATTGGTAAGGCCAGTTTCACTTTTGTAAGCTAAATACTGAGCGAATGAGCGAACGACGTCATGCATACTGCAAACTGCCTGGTCCATGTACCTTGGATCTGGCTCTAGAAGGTTCCTAGCTATTAATTTGTCATAGTACTTTCTTCCTAATACTTCTAAATCTTGTGAGTTTCCATGAACAAATCCTTCACCGATCCACATGGCAACAATGCGGGCATACACGAACACTACGCCCTTAGGGAGGAGGGCGTAGTGTAGAAAGCAAGATTTCAACTCAGGATGCAAATCTTGATAGCTAAGGTATACCGCATAGTTCAGCTCTTCAGGCATTCGGGATACTGAACATGTAGAATCATTTAGGACCTCTCTCCAGTCGCTTCGCCTAATCTTTTTCTGGCGGAGGAGACCTCCTATTACTTTGACAGCGAGAGGCAAACCATCACATTTTGCTATAATCAACATTCCAATGTCCTTCAGCGTATCAACCTTTAGTTCATCATTATTTTCATTTCCGACCACCTGCAAGCCGCCAGGCCAGTCAATTAAATGGACATTGTGGATGATATATACACATTTGGTTATAATCAGAAGCAAAATCAAGTGCTAGTAAAGGATACTACTATCAAGTACGACGTTGAAAATTTATGACGGATTTATCATTCACGTGATATTCTGGTAGTATCTACACAGCAATATTAGTTTATAGTAGTATACAATGATTGAAATTTAATTATTAGTCTTGATATGACATAATATTGCAGTCAAAATTTATAAACTTAATTTAAATAAAAACCTACAGATTTTATTACCATGAGGTATCAATGTAATTTTTAATAAATTGTGAGTATCATTATTTATTTATGGTTTATTAAGGAAGATTTTGAGCGCCTCATTAATTATTAAATAAATATACTTTAATTAAGTAGTCCCTGCATTAAAAAATACAATTCTTGCTTTTAAGAAATAAAAAATTTATACTTTGACTAAAATTATAAAAAAAGTACTAACATTCATGCAAAATAAATATCGTTAGATTAGTTATAGAATATATTTTTATAATAAATTTATTTAGAGATATAAATATTAATATTATTTACTATAAACTTGGTCGGACTTGATCTAGTTTGATTGGCATGGTTGTTATAATTGTCTTCTGTTATAGATGGAGGGATTATGTTAATTCTACTTTACGCTAATAATTATGTTGTTTCAACCACTAATTTATCAGAAATTGAGCCGATTGTCAGGCCTAGTTAAAGGCTAGAAGGTGTATCAAAACAAATGATTTTCTGTGACGTGAGCTCAAGCTACATCACAAGAGATTAGAGGTAAAATGGTCTCTCATCAAGTCTATATATCAACGGTGTTATCTTTACAAAGTGTTAAATTGGACACAGAAAAAAACAGTATCGTATAGTAATATAGTAGGAAGTCGGTTTTTTTCAGGCTCAAATGAAAAAACATTTCATATTTGGCTGGCAAATATGAAATTTTCTTTATCCCGCAGCAAAGTACACACTAGCTCTTGACCCGCGAAGATAAATTATTATATCTTATTCATTCTCTCTTAGATGAAGGTAAACATACCCCTTGTATCCTTAGCTGATATGGATTTGCTGGGACAATCTTAGTTTTCTAAGCATTCAAGACATGAGACTAGCTAGTGAGACAAGTTACATGAATAATCGTTTTAGAAAAAGTTACTCAAATGTTCATGGTAAAACCTATAATTATGGATTTACCAAGGCTTCATGAGTACTTTCCTTCACTTTTTAAGTAATTTTCAAAATAGAACTTTAAATAATTTTTTTATTTTAATATATTTACATGATCTAGTAAAATCATAATATTATGAGGATGCTACTAGAGAAAAGGATAAAGTTACATATGGTAATTTAATGTTTAAACTCAATTATATATTCAAAAAGTTAACACAATAGAATATGATGGAATTTTTAAAATCATAATTTTATTTTAATGTGTTTATAGACCGAATAGCTAAATAAATTGTGAAGCAAATGTACTGGACTACCGACTATCTAGATAGTTTGTGAAGCAAATCTGCACAAACCTGCTTCTTGAGCAAAGACCATGCATCTTCTTGCTCTAGTTTGTCAACACGGTGGTAGGGCACCTCTGCCATCATCCCTCGAGCGACCGTGTCATGTCTTGTTGTTACGAGAACACGACTTCCTCAGGCAACTGAGTTCATCAATGGAGGCTTAAGCACCTTCTCCCATGCATTGTGGTCCCAAACATCATCCATCACCAATAAGATCTTTCTCCCCTCCAAGGCTCCCTTAAGTGTCCGCTCTAGTGCGGCCTTTGTGTTTCTAGGTGCTTGATGGTCTCCTCGTGCTTCAGTGATAGCTCTATCTAATAAATCCATGTCACTAAACTGTTTATTGACACTCAACCACATTCTCTTTTCAAACTCAATTTTGATTAAGTCATGGTTGAAGATCTTCTTGGCAAGGGTGGTTTTGCCAATCCCTCCAACTCCCACAATAGCATAAACCATAACTTTTTTGTGTTCATGTATGAGAGAGAGAGAGAGTACTCACCTCAATTGACTGGAGGCGTTTCTTGGGATCTCTAGATGTTTGCTCGATCGAGGTACGGTCGAGGAAGAAAGGACCAGTGCTACTCTGTTTGCTGTGCAAGAAAGCAGAGTTGTTAGTTGGTTTGGTTTAAATGAACAAGAGAGCGAGAAACTTGCATTGGGATATGACTTAAGAGTGCATGGTGTGGGTGGCGCATGCTCTTGCAGTCTTGCTAGGCGCATCGTGTGGGTGAGCTGATCCGGCAAGTCGCCGCTCCCCAGTGGCTGGCCCAGTAGCATAATTGAAGTTGGTGAAGCATCCAACTCGATGGGCCCACATGCAGGATATGAGAGAGAGGGAGGTACATGTACAAGCGGGGGCTGCTACTTCCCACAACTATGTGTTGTGACACCTGCTATCTCAGCCTTTCACTCTGCTTCAAGATTTGTGCCACAATGAATACCAAGAGACAGGGCTGGTCAACACAGGGACATGTGGCTCACAGGAGTGGTACAATTGCAGAGAGATGGAGGGGAGAGACAACCGGTACTGCAACACATAGTTGCGAGATTGCTTTACCAGTACAAGCGGGACATCGCATGCATCTGTGCACTACTAATCCTAAACTTATCGTTGGTTCACCCAATAGAGGCGATATGAAGATTGCCTCGGTTAATGATTAACATAAACATATATCTTAAAGAGTCCACCTCCGTTAATGCTAGAGACGTAGGTAATGGAGACCGTTAGCTTAAGGTCGGTCACCGCACAAATTTGGTCATGTTGTTGGTTTCTAAGGCCCTGTTTAGTTCCTCCATTTTGAAAAATCTTTTTGCGTTTTCGGCTACTTTTTTGTAAAATGGAACTAAACAGGGGTAGTAAATTTTGCAAAAAGTAGCCCCCCAAAATATTTTAAATTTGGCACCCAACACACCAAAAACCAAAATATTTTGCATCGTTGCGCGTGCCACTCTTCTCTTTCCCCATGTTTTGCAAAATATTTCATGCAAAATATTTCATTGTATCTAAACATGTATGCAAAAAGTTTTTGCGTTTTGCATTTTGGGCGTAATAATTTTTTTCAAAAAACTTTTCACCTGTTTTCATAATCTAAACGCGGTTTAAGGCGGTTTTTAATCTGCGAAAACAAAAAGATTTTGGTTCCACGATCTCTAAAAATTTATAAATTATTTTTTCCCTTAAAAATAATTAATTTAGTTTAAATCATGAGAATGTTATATTATCCTCTTGTGAGGTAAAGCGAGCTTTATTAACCCGACAGAGGGATTACAATCATTGTTCAGTTGATCAAGCTAGGATGTATGCAAGCGCTTGGCTAGAGCGCGCTACACACAACTGTGTAAGTGCTCTGTTTAGGTAGCTCATGTGCCACACATTGTTCCATTCTCTCTTCACGTACGTGGTACTGGTGAGAAGGCCTACTAGATAGGAGCCTTGCAGAGATCGTCGACGACCACCGTGTGGCTGATGTACCACCACGTCACGTACCTGTGTGGGCGTCGATCGGTGCATCGATTCATTATTGAGCTCACCCCCCAGTCCACACTAGCATAATTAATTGACGGATATGATTGGCTGCTTGTCTGTTGCGTGGGCCATACCGGGCGCGGCAGCATGCGCGAGGAAAAGCCCTCGCGAGGATAATGGCTTGGAAGAAGAGCACGTTCCCGTCACGGCTAAATAGTACTCCTTCACCTGTTGGGTTGAATAGACTAAAAAAAAACTAAACATTATTAAATGCAACTAACAAAGACTATATTGCCCTAATCAATGCAGCGAAGAAGCTGAGGGGGGACGGACGGGAGCAATTATGAGGCGTATGGGGTGTCCAGGGGGGCCAATAGTCCCAAATAGCAGCCCCCCTTGAGACTAATGACTACTAGTCACTAGTCCCACTACTAGTCCAAGTGTTTGGTAAAATAGAGACTAATTTAGACTAATTAGTAGTCACTAGTCACTCCAATCCAAAGAGGCCCCAAGTCATGATAACTCAATCACTAGGTCTGTTTTCAACAGTACTAGTATTTAGGGCTTGTTTAGATCTTCAAAACTTACAAGATTTTCCACCACATCGAACCTTTGGACGCATGCATAGAGCATTAAATATAGGTAAAAATAACTAATTATAGTGTTTATCTGTAATTTGTGAGATGAATCTTTTGAGTTTAGTTACTTCATGTTTGGACAATAATTATCAAATACAAACAAAACGCTGCAATACTTTATAGAGTAAAGTGTTTGATCTAAACGTGGCCTTAGTAATAGCTTAATAGCATGATTAGGTTCACATGTTATTTTCACACGACATCGAAATATGTGTATAAGCTAGCTCTTGATCAAGACCTAGTTTTTGATCTAGAGCTAGGTTTTCTATCTCTTCTATTAGAATATAAAAATAATGCCTAGTGTTAGCTTATGAGCCAACCATTGCATGTGCCCCAAGATGAACCGAAGACAAGAGTTGGTGGGAGCCAATGCAACAAATGATGGGATACTCCAAATCTCTCACAAATATCTCTTTTGTTGGTCGATCAAACTGGTCTCTCTCTCTCAATCTCAATCTCCCTAACCTTAGCTCTCACTCTCACTCTGTTTTTCATGAGCTGGAATAAGCAAATGAGTTCACTGTGTTGGGAGAAGGGGAGCACACAGCCCCTTTGGGCTGGTTTGGTCCTTTTTTCTAAAGAGCCCTTGAGGTTACTGGATACGACAAAAAGAGCCCACAAATATATATCCTAAATATATGGAGATGTGCGCATTTTTTTAAAGGGACCGGAGGGGTTTACACCCCTACAACAATTTATTGGATAAAAGAAGAGAACAAAGTTCTCAGGTAAAACAAGACTAAAGAAAGGGCGGGAACAGGAACACAATTCACGGTGAGCAATACAAATATGTATGTAAACAACATACTGCGTATAAAATAATAAGTGATAATATTCCAGCTGATAGACATGGGCATTGATAAATACAATCCATTAGAAACACACACATACACAGAGAGATCGTAAAGATATGAACATTATTGTTACTACATAGATACTAAACATGACCAAGCTGCCCTTATTATTACATTGATAATATATGATGGTCTGGTAGTGGTGACAAGCAACTAATTAAGCAAGGCAGTGCACATAAAAGTAAGAATAATAGAGATGAGTTCACAACATATCCATGTGGACAGCCGGAAATGAACAACAACAACATGCATATATATGGCCTTGTCAATTATTAGCTAGGCCGGACGGTGAGGATCTTTTTGCCATGCTAGCCCACATCATGTGCCCATATGGCAGGTAGTGGCAGACTGGTGCGCCACCAGGCTTGGTGCCGAGGACCTCGAAGGAGACATGCTCCGGGTTCCAGTGGGACGTATCATTGTGACAAACAGCACCAATAGTGATGCCAAGACCACCGGTGCTGGTGGAATCCATGTCCACCATGTACGCCCTCGTCGTGCCCGTACCATGGCACATGTACACAGTGTAGGGGTAGTAGTCGTCCTCGTGGCACGACAGGAAGCTGGATCCGTCCACCCTGCGTACACCTCGGATGGTGTATGTCTGCAATAATGGCGCCCCTGAGCGTGGCAGCTCGGAGGTCACCGGCCTGATGGCGGTAGTCCCGAGCGCATCCATGGCGCCCTCCACTAGGGCTTCCAGCGACGTAGTGCAGAAGAGTTTGGCGTCGCCGTCGCTGGTGCCGTCGTCGGTGGACTCACACATGTGCAACGTCTCCTCCATTCTGGCTGCCTCCACGGAGCCCTCGGCGATGCCAAGTTGAGCGAGGGCAGCAGGCAGCGAGGACATCGAGAATGGGATGGACTCTGCCACATGTCGCGGCAGTAGCCCGAGAGGTGATCTGGCCGCCGCCGGGAAGTATAAGGTCATGTTCTTCACAGCTTCCATCGCCTGCTCATGGAAGAACATCCACCGGAAAAACGCTTCTTCTTCTCCCATGCTTGCGGCGTCGTCACTGGCGGCGGATGGCCTCGTCGGAGGCGAGTGCTTTTTTTTGTTGGAAGAAGTAAAAAACTTTGACAGCCATCCAGTGCTGTCGCTTGCTGCACCGGACGACGGTGTGTGTTACGAGTGCTTCTGAGCACTGGAATAGGGGCGAAACGGATGTCGGGACAGCTTTGGGGCTTGTTTTTGTAGGTCTGAGCTTGTGTCATCAGGACAGTAAAAAAGCTTTGGGGCTGAATCGGTTGACATTGTAGGTGTTTGATGACCGGTTGCGAGTGATTCTTTTCGGAGAAGCTGAAGCTCTCCCAAACAGTCCTTTTGAGACGAGTGCTGCTGGTGAGAGCTGTCTGATCAATACAGAAACAAAATCTGCGGGACGAATTTTTCGGAATTTGGTTTGTTTACGGAGCTGGTTTCTGCAACATAATAGATAAATGTTGACAGACGATCAGAATAAGCTAAGTAGCCGTGTGCGTGTTCTTGCTTAATCATCTATCATAGCTTAATTAGAGAAAGCAACTAATTGATATACCGGGGTGGAGAAGATCGAGGACAGCTTCCGGCAGCGGATAATCCGGCAGGACGCTGCGCCAGAACTCTTCGGCCTCCGTCGGGGCTGTTGCTGCATCGCTCAGTTGTCCAACTCCAACCTGAACCGCACAAAGTGTGATGAAATTGTCTGACCATATGCAGCTAGCAGTCAACCAAAAAACAAGACGAATTATTTACACCGCAGGTCACAGTTGGTTTTATAGTTTTATGTAATATATATATAGTAGAGTGAGGCGTGACATGGAAAGCAAGTCCCGCATTTTTTCGTGTAAAATTCGCTCGTGTAAAATTCGCGAACGCGCTCCGTCGGGGATTCGAACCGGTGACCTCACCCTCGCATGGTACCTTTTCTACCACTCCACCCATGACTCACTTGTGTCTAGATTCAGCAGTACCTCTTCATATTCAATACTAAACCGAGTGTAAATTGATTGTTTGAGCCACTAAACGAATTCAAATGAAAAAGTTGTGAACTACAAAGTTTCATAACTTTTCGAGATCTACAACTTTCATGTAGCAAGTTTTTTCATCCGAGGCCATTTACAAAAATTTGAATTTCAAATTTAACACATTCAAACGTATTTTTCGGCTACTAAACGATTTCAAATGAAAAAGTTGTGAACTACAAAGTTTCATAACTTTTCGATATCTACAACTTTCATGTACAAAGTTTTTACATCAAAGGTCGTTTACAAAAATCAAAAAAATCAACTCTACCGTGCCGGTTCTAGCCACGAACCAGCACTGAAGCTTCTCATCACTGCCGGTTCGTGGCTTGAACCGGCAGTGATACCATGGCAAGCTTCACCTTCGAATTTAGCAAGCATATAAAAAGTAGACGAATAAAGGAAAGGGGCATATATATATATATATATATATATATATATATATATATATATATATATATATATATATATATATATATATATATATATATATATATATATATATGCTTTGGGTCCGCATGCATATATAGATAGATGCCAATTAGAAAGTAAGAAAGGGGCATGAATAAATAAAAAGTATAGAAGGATAAAGAAAGGGGCATGCATATGTAAAAAATAAAGGCGTGGAGCCCAGTACGTAGTGGATGCCAATTGATTGAGCCTAAATAAAGCAAATATTCCAATTCCAACAAGGAGAGCTTTTTGTGTTTGCTGGTCATCATCGATTTATAAATTATTGTACGCTCACCGAGCATCCAGGCGCCCTGGTGTCACGATCGATTTAGATAATTTATTTGAGCTTCGTTATGGTGCTTAGAAGGAACCGATGGTTCCTCCCATAAAATTTATTTTTACGGCCTCTATTAATGAAAAAAATAATTAATTATGTGTAAGGATAGTTTAGTATTTTTCCTCTCACGTGTACATCATCATCTCCAACTTCACCCAATGCCCCCCGTCGGATCGTAACCTCAATCCGTTCTCCACTAGCTGTGTCATCCCCAGCAAGTCATCCCCACTCCCCACTAGCATAATTAATTGAAGGATATGATTGGCCGCTTGCCTGTTGCGTGGGCCAATATCGTCGTTTTCATGTAGTGTTAAGTCTATCTCAAATTCATAGGGTGAGGGATGTAAATTAATTCTATAGATCATCATTTCATATTTCTATTTGCAACTTATAACATGTTGTTCAAACTACCTCTCCTACGATAGAAATACAACAAATACATATGTCTCTCATATAGTGAACAATAATATACAATTATAATACATATACTACAATCATATTAGCTTAATTAATATGTCTCTAAATTATGATTATTAAAATGAATTAAATTGCAGGGATCCAAATTGGGCTGCTGATACAGATGAGTATGAGCCAGCGGGACAGCCCACGTGCTCGTACAAGAAGGGCTAACCTCTAGCATACTAGGCTTTGTTTAGATGCATTTAAAATTCAAAACTTTACAAGATTCTTTGTTATATCAATTTTTTAGACGCATGCAAGAAACATTAAATATAAATAAAAAATAACTAATTACATAATTTATCTGTAATTTATTTGCGAGATAATTTTTTTGAGCTTAGTTACTCCATGATTTGACAATAATTACCAAATACAAACAAAAGTGCTACAATGTCCGTTTTTCCTCCCTAAACTATGAAACCTGAAATCTTCCCTCTCCCAACTTTGAAAACTGTTCGTTTTATTTCCTTGCCTGGTTTTAGACAGTGGTTTTGTCTTTTTGTATTTATTTCGGTTGAATTTTTAAAAAATCATAGAAAAATCATAAAATAGAAAATCTAATTTTGTTGAACTCCACGTAAGTACATATATACAATGAACATATAATATGACATGCTTTAGTACAATTTTTTTTCCAATTAATTAAAAAAAGTATAGATTTGAAGCTACAACAAAAACTTCATACTAAACCATATCATATTATTATTCAGTGTATAGATCTACCGAAATGAAATCCAACAAAATTAGATTTTCTATTTTATTATTTTTCTACAATTTACTATCATTTTTTGAAAATTTAGACGAAATAAAAAAAAAGACAAAACCACCGTCAAAACCGTCCAGAGGTAAAACGAACATTTTTCAATATTAGAGGAGCGAAGATTTCTGATTAATAGTTCAGGGAGGAAAAACAAACGTGGTCCAAAATCGAGGGGGTAAAAAAATGCATCTAAACAAGGCAAGATCAGTAGAACAGGCCCACATGTGCTCTTACAGACCAGCCAGCGGCACAGCCCATGTGCTCTTACAGATCAGAGCTAAACTCTAGCATAGAATAGAACAATAGAACATGCCATGTGCTCCTACAGCCCACAACGTGACCAAGCCACTAAAAAGAGAGGAAAAAGAGAAAGTACCGTACTACGTACAGTTATTATGCGGGAGCGCAGAGGAGGCCAGCGAGCTCCTCTTGATCCCACTCGAACCAATGATTGAAAACAAAATTAACTAGTGTGATAAAACTAACTATGTATACATTTTGAGAAGTCGATAAGAACGAGCTTCATGAATCATATGGTACATCATACATACACTACAATTTTAAAATACAACACAGTCCTCACTCAATTCCGTGATCAGAACGATGCAGATGTAACCGGAAACGAGCTCGGGGCTAGGCGCGATGTGAAAAAGTTCCTGTGGCTGTGGGACGGAGGGGTAGTAGTTGTTGTTTTTACCGAACGCCCACCAACGATGCAGATGCCTTGCCACTGCCCCCGGTCAAATCTACAGTACTTAGCTTAATGAATCAATTATTAGCTTATTTTTACACTGTAACATCATATTGTTAAATATTGGATTAATTAGAATTAATAGAATCGTCTAGTAATATACATACGTAGAATTAGTTTTATAATAAGTCTTATGTTTAATAGAAAATTAATATTAATGTACAATGCCGACTGCAGAGTGCCGACCGACGTGACCTGACTCGTCATGATTGACATGACCGACATGACCTAAAATAGTTGTTGTCTTATGCATGTCGGAGAAGCTAACAAAAGACTGGCTCCATTAATTATTGAGTGCATCTGATTTATTTACCGCACTCTATTAGAAAACTAGATTTTTGGACCTCCGATCCTTCAATTTTTAAACCGTTGAATTTACCTCTTCGATCCGAACGGATTTATCTAACATGGTGCCATGTTAACCACGACAGAGACATAACATCTCTTCGAACAGTTTTATCTATTGTGGCATCACAACAACTGTTCTACATGATGCCATGTTTACCACAACAGAGAGATAAGGGCGCCCTCAATGGAATGAATCAAAACGCTAGCGAGATGAGCTATGGAAATAATAAAAAAAAGGGAACAGGCGTGTGGCCTGTGAGAGAGAGTTTCTTGAGAGACGTGCGAGACCAGCGATTTGGCCGTCGCTAGCGCGTTAAGGTTCCTCTCTCTGGACCAATAGGATTCATTTGTTGCTAGCGATTTGGCTTCCGTTGTTGACGCCCTAAACTAGACTTTTCAAACGGTCTTATCTAACGTGTGGCATCACGTCAGCTGTTCTACATGGTGCTATGTTAACCACGACAGAGAGATAAACTAGACTTTTGAGATAGTTCTAGAGATTAATTTGACTTTATAGAGAAATTATACAAATATTTTTTCAAAACATTATCTACATATTTTTTTCTAGAATAAATATTCATTGAATAATACTAAAAACAAATTTAATATTACCAAAATCTGAAAAAAATGATTGAACTCAGACCAGTATGACACCTAAAATCATGCACTACCTTTTCTATTCTTGTTTACAATTATTTGAATCTTATATAGTCTTCTAAAATTTGAAACTGGGCTCTGGCTTACGAAATGGAGAATCCAAACCAACACATATTCTTGCAGATTGCAGCTTAAATTACTGCACAACACGCTATCATCAGCAGCAGTGTTTTGCTTAACTATTGAGAGAGAAATTCAATATAAAAAATTAAGCGTGATTGCACATTAGCAACATGTAGCATGTGATCTAACTTTATAGCAGACACTACTAAAGATTTGCACATCAGTGCCAGCCATCACTGCCGGGTCCGGCAAAACCGACAGTGATGAATCTTCACTGTTGGTTCGTGGCAAAACCGGCAGTGAAGCTCCTCATCACTGTCGGTTCGTGGCTGGAAAAATCAGTGCAGCGTCTCTGCCCTTTCACTGCCGGTTCGAGCTTCACTGCCGTTTGTGGCTGGAACCGACAGTGATATACCTGTACACTGATTTTTTTCATTTTTTGTAAACGACCACGGATGGAAAAACTTTCTACATAAAAGTTGTAGATATCGAAAAGTTATGAAACTTTGTAGTTCACAACTTTTTCATTTGAAATCATCTTGTCATCGAAAAATACGTTCGAGTGTGTCAAATTTGAAATTCAAAATTTTGTAAACGACCTCGGATGGAAAAACTTGCTACATGAAAGTTGTAGGTCTCGAAAAGTTATGAAACTTTGTAGCTCACAACTTTTTCATTTGAATTCGTTTAGTGGCTCAAACAATCAATTTACACTCGGTTTAGTATAGAATATGAGAAAGTAAAACGGAATCTAGACACAAGTGAATCATGGGTGGAGTGGTAGAGGAGGTACCGCGCGAGGCTGAGGTTTGAGGTTCGAATCCCTGACGGAGCATGTTCGCGAAAAAATGTGCGACTTGCGACGGAGACGGGCAGGTTTCTGGTGGCCTTCTCCCATAATTTGAATTTTTTTTTCGATTTTAAAGACACGATTTCTTCTGGACATCCATCACTGCTGGCATAACCCGCAGTGATGTCATCACCTCATCACTGCCGAAGTTGTTGTGCCGGTTCAAAATCTGACAGTGATAGGGGATTTTGAACCGGTACTGTTTTCGTTTTCTGTAGTAGTGAGAATTGTCTTCTTTGGATGGCATCATGACCATAATTCTCGTTCTTGCAGACACATTAGTCCAAGTTGTATCGATCGTTCACTTGGTAGTTCCATGGCTAATATAGTTGATCACAAGCAAAGCCTAACACTTGGGCGCCACAAAGAACTCATCATCATGTGAGGGTACTCAATGACATGAGCAATGTATTAGAGTACCTTCTAGCTCTTTGCTGGGATACGGTCAAGAACTCTCACAAATCATCCGGAGCCGGGCACAAACAATCTCCAACTTATGTCTAACCTTCAATGCTGCTTCAAGACATCTAGATATCAGCAAACACCAAGAGTAACAAGAAAATTGCATCAAATCATTCCGCAAGTGACACTAGATACAATCATACAAGCACAAGCACAAGCACAACCACTCAATCTCATTTTAATTAACTCTATGTAGCAGGAAGGTGAGTGGAAGGGAGTATGCTTAGCTCAAATGGATGTCAAGTATGTCAAAATACCAAAAGAAACTCCAAAGGTGGCCAAGAAATATGTTTAGAGTTCCCTCAAAAGACTAGCCGTTATGCCCCTTCATGGGCTGTCTGCGAGTTGACCAGATTCGCTGATCGAACATGCCGATTCTGGTTAGGCAGCGTTTGGTCACCTTGATGCTGACATGCATCCTTCACATTCAACATCGACCACTCGTTCTCAACACCTGTCTTTGTTTACTCGCACGTTAATGTTGCACTAGACGCGTCTCACCACATAGACAAGTTCACATCCAGAGAGCATCCACTAAGCTCCTAGAGCGACCGGACACGTCTGCACGTACTTCATCGAATGCCACCAAAGTACAGTCCTTACACTACCGTTAGCTGACGCGCCACATCACTCTGACCACATGCTGCATAGTCATATGCCCAGTTGGGCTGAAACACTAGAGTCCGGTCGTTACTCAGAGGTGTTATAGAGAGGTCATTAGCTGACCTAACCCTGACACATCCGTTCTACTCAAGTCAATAAGACTAAACCTAGGGTTAGGTATCGGACGCATCCGGTCCCATGGGGACCAGCGTCCGGTCACTTACAGTGAATCCTATCTCTTTTGTAACCTCTTCACTCTTGCTCCCATGTACCAAGCACAATATGTATTATTTGTGTGCATGATGTGTGTTAGCATACTTTCAAAGTATTTTCAATAGTGTTAGGATATCACACTAGGTCCTAATGCATAGCATGTATGAGTTTACCTAGTGGCACTTGATAACCACTTTAACCGAGGTTGTCCATCTTGACTATCAATTATAAACATACCCATACCCTCTATGGTATCTTGAATGCCAACACAAAAACATATTTGATATATTTATTGTGATCATCATGTTTTTTATTTTTCTCTTTCTTTTTTTCAAGTTGAGGAGCACTTAATCCATCTTTTGACCATCATATTCACCATGACCATCATCTATCTCCATCACTTGGATTAGATCATCCTATCTTGATCAAACACTTGACAGCAGATTAGTCTAATAGATTTTATCAGTTAGCCAAAACCAAATTATAGCTTGTTTAATCTCCTTTTTTTGGTAATTGATGATAACATGTTACAAAGATATGGAATTGAAATATTTTGAGAGTTCTAGTCACTACTGGAGACGGGCCCTTTGCCAAGTGTTGCACTCGGCAAAGGGCACACGGTAACGATGTTAACGGTAAAGACCCTTTGCCGAGTGTTTTTTTGGGCACTCGGCAAAGCGTTTGCCGTGTGCACGGGGACACTCGGCAAATCAACTTGGCACTCGGCAAAAAAAAGTGCACGGTAACGGGCGTTGGCACGGTGATGGAGGGTTTGCCGAGTGTCAAGTACGGACACTCGGCACATGTTACCCATTTGCCGAGTGTTGTTGACTGAGACACTCGGCAAGCTTCACCCGTTTGCCGAGTGCCCCATGCACGACACTCGGCAAATCTGCAAGATGTGCCGAGTGCTATGGTCAAGGCACTTGGCACAATGTAGACACTCGGCAAAGGGCCTTCTCAGGTGCTCTGGAATGGTTCCTTTGCCAAGTGTCATGACCAAGACACTCGGCATATCAAGCCTTTGTGGAGTGTTACACTAGGCAAATCGACCAGAAACCGTCTTTTTTATTTGATTTTTCAATTCCATCTAGACAAACAGAAGATATATATCACAAGCAACTCATATATATCACAAACAACACGTATCACATCACAAACAACACAGATATCATAAACATCACATATATCTCACAATATATGCCAATTCATCCATAGTTCAATATCACAATGCATCCACAGTTCACAAAACATCCAAAGTTCAATACAAAACAGTCACGACGAGGGTCCAGGGTCACGAGGCCCACAACCTGATCCCGGTGATCCTCCCAAGCCCGGCGATCCTCCATAGCCCGGCGAAGCTCCATAGCCCGGCGACCCTCCCAAGCCCTGGAAAGGTCCATACACCGGTGAAGCTCCCAAGCCAGCAGACGAAGCATTATTTGATGCCGCCGATTGATTCTGCACAAAGTAAAAGAGGTTGCATGTGTTACACAAGTGAACTATAAGTTTCTAACATTCGAAGTAAGCTAGGTTACAAGCGCTATTGTGCTTTGAACCAAAGTATATAGGTCGAGGTATATAGGTCGAGGTTACAAGTGAACTATAAGTTTCTAACATTCGAACCAAAACATTTATACTCACAGGAGTGCCGAAGTATATAGGTCGAGGTGGAGGTGGAGGTGGAGGCAACTCCAAAGCCAGAGGAGCCATACCCTGAGCAGCGCCAAGGCTCTGCATGTACTCAAACATCTTTTGCAGACTCTGATGGTCGAGTACTCGCTCTTCCGCCATCGTCTGCCGCTCAACCTCCGCCGCCTGCCGATCAACCTCCATCCTCGCCTCCAGCTCCTCCCGTCGCCTCCTCTCATTCTCGAGCTGGGCCTACACCATTTCATTCAAATGTTAGACGAATGCAAAGCTAAGGAAAATCAATGAACGGCAAATAAAACAGAAATAACCTAGAGTGCATGCATCTGCTCCTGTGAGGTGTTTGGGCGCTCGTGTATGACCGGGCCCGATCTGCCCCTCGCTTTAATCTGGTTGAGACTAGGCGTGCTGGCTGTGTCGAGTGCACCGTCGGCAATCCAGTAACGCCCATGCTTCTTGCCGCCTCCAATCCTCATGATGACCGCCCCATCAAGATCCTCGGTGGTCGGATCGTAGTCTGCTCCATGGAGAATCTTTACCGCTGAAGTGTACTCTGTAAGGCGGCTGTGGACGCTCGGGTTTGTGTACTTCTCTGGCGGGTCATCCGGGTTGTAGTCGACGTTCGATGATGCCTTTCCCTTTTTGGACAAGGCAAATGTCTTGAACAGATTGCAAGGCTGGTTGTCATGCTTTGCCGACTGCGAGAAAACCAACAAGATGATTAGAAACCATACAAATTAACTGTTGCACTAAATTGTAGTGATTGACGTACCCAAGTGGATGTGTATGCCTCTAGGCTCTGGCTTCCTTGGTAGTGTGTTGTGTCTGGCCTCATCAAACGCCGCTCTCGGCAAGCGTTATGCGTCTCCTCCCAATCGGGGCGCACTACCTCTCCACTATCCTCTTCCAGCACTGGGTATGATGGGAGCACCACCATGGAATCGTCTACACACATCAAGTGACATTATCATATTTAGCCTACTAAATCTTAAATAAAATCAATAGTAAAGTTGTATACTTACATCTTCGTACTACCGTCGGGTGAGCCTCATGGTCCTTGCGTCAGCTTTGGAGACCTTTTCCTTAAGGATGTCGCCGTGGTAAGTCACGTGGTCTGGACACGCGCCTCGTAGTGCATGTCCGACATGAGTTTCTTGCAAACTCAGCGAGCCACAATGTCTGCGTGGGCCTCGTGTCCCTCCTGACATCTATAGAAATCCTGCACACGTACACAGAGAGAGAGGCATGATGTATCTATTATGTATTTTAAGACTGTACAATAAATGTGTGCGATACAACTTACCCACAGCTCGCCGATTACCCACTTCGCTTTGTTGGCAAACGTCCTGCCATTCCGATCTGGAGCATCGTTTGCCACGGTGTAGTGGTCAAACGTGTACACCGGAGTTACGACGCCAGCGTACTCTATTAAGCCAGGGATGTGCTCCCTGTACAAGAGACCCAAGATCTCATTCACCGAGCGTTTGTGAGTACCTGGACTCACAAACGCCCAACTCCTGCACAAGAGAACCAAGAATGTTAGTTGTAATTGTGGTTCGATATTAAATGAAATAGTGACAATATACAAAAGTACATACTTTTCGACCCCAGGTCGAATCATCGGACGACCCGACAGTGGGATGGGTCGCTGAGGGAGGATCGCTGGTCCTCGCAAGTAGATAGTCGGCGGAGTAGCTGAAGTGGAACCCCCTGCTGGTGCTGAGCCGTCGTCGTCGTCCCCCTCCTCCGCCTCAACCCCCTGTGCCTGCTCGTGCTCCTACAGCTGCTATTGCTCTTCGTCCCCCTGCTCCTCCTCCTGCTGTGCCTGCGCCTCTGGCTGTGGGTAGGATTCGAGCCTCTCCTGGGGGCGCTCCTCCTCCTGCTCGACGCGGCATAAACCGAGAAGAGAGCCCTCATTCCGCCGCCGACCATCTTGAATTACCTACATTTAAAAGAATTAAACCAATTAGTCTAATAACATAATTATGAAAGACATGCAGAATAATAAACAAAATAACAATGTATTACATGTATTAGAAATACTCTTCATGGTCAGGAGTAGCGGGATCATAAGTGTCATCATCACTATCAACCATGTCCAAAGGCTCAACACTATCCGAAGGAGCAATGTTATCCTCATTTCCGTTGCCTAAACGTAATCTCTCAAGTAATTGTAAGTCCTTTACATTTTCCACCTCATCTCCAGCATCCTCGGCAGATACCCTTTCATTGTCTATTTCCATTTCAATGGCTTCGGTTAAGTCATCTAACATGTCTCCTATACCAGCATCAGCATCATAATCCTCGACGCGTGGCCTAACTAACTCCTCTCTCATAC
This sequence comes from Microstegium vimineum, assembly GCA_022036555.1. Classification (NCBI taxonomy): domain Eukaryota; kingdom Viridiplantae; phylum Streptophyta; class Magnoliopsida; order Poales; family Poaceae; genus Microstegium; species Microstegium vimineum. The sequence continues at coordinate 50,760,651 of CM039132.1, forward strand.
ATGGTTCTTCACCATGTAGTGTCCACCGGGTATAGTCTGCCATGAACCTATTATTGCAAAGATGCTGCCCCATTAAATCCTTTGTTTGTCGATGTCTGTTAGCGCACTTGCTGCAGGGACACCAAGTTGAGCGCGCTTCTTTCTTCGGGAAAGACAAATTCCAAGAAAGCATTGGTCTTCTCAATCCATTCATCGGTCATCGCACCTTGACTTGGGCGGCCCGTGCACATCCATGCCCGGTCATCCATCCTCTAAGATATATACCAGCGAGTAATGTAAATAGCTATTGCATGTACATGGTGTTCCTACTGTCTAATAGGTGATGATAGGTCCTAATCCCACTCGTGGTTGCGTAGAGGAGGTTAGTTTCCATGCTCTACCACTACCACTACCACTAATATCTACCACTACCACTACCACAACTACAACTACAACTACAACTAATATCTCTTCTAATTCATACCTTGGGCGGTGGACAGCGGTGACGGTACGGGACGTGGCAATGTTGTCACGTCCTCCCCGGCCTTCTCCTCCTCGACGTCCTAGTCTCCTTGTCGGCCTCCTTCTTCTACCTCCTCCTCTCTTCCCCTTCTCCCTTCTTATCCTTCTTCTTTTCTTCTTCTTCTTCTTATTCTTCTCCTTCTCTTTCCCTACTCTTCCTTCTCTGTATGTTGATCGGTGGGAGTGGGTGGGGATGGGGACCTCGGTGGGGGTGGGGTGGGGGGCCGCGCCGGCTGGGGAAGGGTGGAGGCGGGGTCGGGGCTCGGGCCGAGCTCTGGCGGAGCTCGTGCAGGGTGGGGGTGGGGGCCTCGGTGGGGGTGGCGGCAGGGTCGGGGCTCGGGTCGAGCTCCGGCGGAGCTCGGGCAGGGTGGGGCTGGGGCCGGCGCGGCGGCGGGGGAGCAGTAGGGTGGGGGCGGGGCGGCAATGGTGGGAGAAGAGGGGCACGACGGGGGAGGAGTGGGGGTGGTGGCGGCGGCGGCGGCGGGCGGGGTGCTGCGCGGCGGCGGCGGCGGGCCGGATGCTGCGGGCGTGTGTGTGCGTGTGTGCATGTGTTTGTGTGTGTGAGCGCGCGGCCGAAAAAACGGCTAAGTCTGGCACTCAGATCCATGATTTGCCGAGTGCCTCCGATCTGGCACTCGGCAAAAGCCTCCCTTTGCCGAGTGTCTTAGGGTTGACACTCGCCAAACACCACCCTTTCCCTAGTGTCTCCCTTTTGACACTCGACAAATGTTTCATAAATGTTACTAAAAATTTATAAAATATCAAACGGTTTAAAAAAATTACCAAATCTTGACATCACACCATATATGTTTTGTATTAGCTATACGAAAAGTTTTGAAGTCAAATTTGAATTTTAGCTTCGATTTCAATTCAAATCCTACTCAATCACTCTAAGTGATATGAAACATTATCACAGATGATGGGATTGACACGTATGTGACAACTTTTGCGAAATCCTCCCAATTTTGTATCGCATGTTCTAAGTATGCTCCATGATAAATTTTTTCGCACGTATGTGGCAAGTCACGCATTTTTCGTGTAAAATTCGCGAACGCGCTACGCCGGGATTCGAACCGAGACCTCACCCTCGCGCGGTACCTCCTCTACCACTCCACCCATGACTCACTTATGTCTAGATTCGTTAGTACTTCTTCATATTCTATACTAAACCGAGTGTAAATTGATTGTTTGAGCCACTAAACGAATTCAAATGAAAAAGTTGTGAACTACAAAGTTTCATAACTTTTCGAGATCTACAAATTTCATGTAGCAAGTTTTTTCAACCGAGGCCGTTTACAAAAATTTGAATTTCAAATTTGACACATTCAAACGTATTTTTCAATGACAAGATGATTTCAAATGAAAAAGTTGTGAACTACAAAGTTTCATAACTTTTCGAGATCTACAACTTTCATGTACAAAGTTTTTACATCAAAGGTCGTTTACAAAAATAAAAAAAGTCCACTCTACAGGTATATCAGTGTCGGTTCCAGCCACGAACCGGCACTGAAGCTCCGCATCACTGCCGGTTCGTGCTGGAACCGCAGTGAAAGTGGCCATGATATCACTGCCGTTCCAGCCACGAACCGGCAGTGATGAGGAGCTTCAGTGCCGGTTCGTGCTGGAACCGGCACTGATATACCTGTAGAGTTGATTTTTTTTATTTTTGTAAACGACCTTGGATGGAAAAACTTTGTACATGAAAGTTGTAGATCTCGAAAAGTTATGAAACTTTGTAGTTTGCAACTTTTTCATTTGAAATCGTTTAGTGGCCGAGAAATGCGTTCGAATGTGTCAAATTTTGAATTCAAATTTTTGTAAACGACCTCGAATGAAAAAACTTGCTACATGAAAGTTGTAGATCTCGAAAAGGTATGAAACTTTGTAGTTCGCAACTTTTTCATTTGAATTCGTTTAGTGACTCAAACAATCAATTTACAAATATGAATTTTCAAATTATGAACCGGCAGTGATGAGGACCTTCACTGCTGATTCGTGGCTGGAACCGGCAGTGAAGATTCATCACTACCGGTTTTGCCAGACCCGGCAGTGATAGGCCGGCAGTGATGTTGAAATCTGTAGTAGTGACTTCTATCTTGTTGCACCTTCAATTTGCATCCATGTGTCATGTTGTTTTTCCATATATACGTACAACCCGTTTTTCCATATATACGTACAACCCACTGCTGATTGTACTCCCTGCAACGCTTTGTCTTCAGTGTAAGAGAATATAATTGGTGGAATATTGCATATATTGTATTGGGCCTCATGGGCTGATTATATAGGGTACATAGGACTAACATCTCTTGTAGCTAGACAATATGGTACTATTCCTATTACTCTAACATCCCCCCGTAGTCACAACGGGAGCGCTACAGACGGTGAAACTGGAGAAGAAGCAGAGAAGCTAACATCCACTCGCAGTCAGAACAGTCGATGTGTCGTGTATGATTTGGCTGGAGAAGAAGCCGACGAGTCCTCATACAAGGCGGTAGCTCTTTGTGCCGATGTCGAGGTAGCCGAGCGCGAGGACGCAATAGCCGTGGTCGAAGAAGTCGTGCTGAAGATTGCCGAGGTCGACGCAATCAGGGCCATCGAAGATGTAGACGAAAGGTGACGATGCAATCGAGGCAGACGGGGCGGGAACGGGAGGGTCGATGCCGATGTCGATGCAGTCAAGCCACCTGTGCGCCGATGCGCTGGCTGGATTTGCCAAACCTAGCAGCGCGTCGGGGACGAAAGCACGCGTCAGTGTTGCCAATACCGGGCGTACAAGGGAGAAGACCCCAACCACAGTAACTTGGCGTGGTTGTGCTGGACGAAGAAGAAGCAATGTGGTAGAGAACACGTCGGCGAGCATGGCTCAGCGACGACGCGAGGGGTGTTCGGCGAGCAGGGCTCAGCGACAGCGCGGGTAGTGGCAGCTCGATGATGAAGACCCGATCATAAAGAAAAAGACCTTGTGCATACGGACAGCATAGCAAAGATTGCACAGCACAGACGTCGATGCACAGGGGACGACAATGTAGATGCAACGGCAAAGTGGACACACGGGCGGTGATGCTGCGGCCCGAGGAGGTGACACAACAGCAAGCATGCGGCCCTGTTGCTCGGAGAAGATGCGTGTATGACTCGGCGCGATGCTGGAGTAGTACGCGCGAGGTCGACGGGCAATGGGCGACTCAATCCCAATCAGTGATCGGGCAAACCAAAAAGATACAGCAGCAGGAGATCGGGTGTACCCAACCTTGATCGGACCGCGCGGAACGCATGGCGTGTCATGGACTCGCACGGTCGAAGACGCCGACGCAGATGGAGATCTACCCAATAGCGGCGGCACACTGGATCTGACTGCCTCCATGGCAGTCAGGGTTGGGGCGTGTGGCTGGTCCTGGCCACCACCACGGCGGCGGGACGGGGCGAGATCCATGTGCCTCCATGCGACGAAGATCAGAAAGGCGTTGACGATGACAGCCCGACGACAAGGCAACGTGGCCCGACGACGAGTCTCGGAAGCGGCGACAGCCCGACGACGAGTCCGGGGACGAGGCGGCGACGACGATGGGAGATCCCGATCTGCTGCGTGACGACGACGATGGTAGCCGGATCAATAAGATCCGGCGCCTAAACAAGGGAGCTGCCTCCGGCGGAGATCGATCCCTCCCCGGGGGTGCGCGGCGGAAGCGGCGGCGGCTAGGATTAGGATCTAAACCTTGGCGAAAGATACCATGTAAGAGAATATAATTGGTGGAATATTGCATATATTGTATTGGGCCTCATGGGCTGATTATATAGGGTACATAGGACTAAAACCTCTTGTAGCTAGACAATATGGTACTATTCCTATTACTCTAACATTCAGATCAGTGTTCGATCATCTATGTAATAAGGGCATCTTGTGCTTGTTTTCATTTACCCATATATATGATGTTATTTGTGCCTATATTTAAATCTAAGAACACGCTATGCATGAGTTACACAGTTACACTACCGCAGACTCATCTTCTGATGTCAGACTCAATGGAGTTTCATCTGAGTTTCATAGGCATTAAATATACTGATGTGACAATGTATTGACGAAGAAAGAGACAGTGAAAGTTTCATGAGAATAGAGATAGTTTCATGGAAATGAAACTACCGTGCACTGTTTCCCAAATATTGATGTGTTAGAAACTAGGACATGAAATCCCCATTGAGGCTGGCCTCACTAGGGTTCGCGAGCAGTTATCTCGGCCCACCGCCTCCACCTGGGGGCAGGGGAGCTCGATATCCCCCACGTGCGACACAGTATCGTCTGGGATGATCACTCCTCGTCCATAGTAGTCCATGGAGCTTCTGCACGCCATTCTATTGCCAAGATTGGTCGCCCATGCTATAGCGGTTCACGGTGGCCCACCGCCTCCACCACCAGTAGCGCCGCTCGCCGTCCCTAGCCACCAGCCACCATAGGCCCACCGCCTCTGCCACCACCACTGCCTCCCCAGCGATTAGCACCCATCGCAGACCACCAGACCCGTTGCGCCCACCCCCAACTACCAGATCGGCCGCACACTGCCCTCGCCTAGCTTTGGCCTGGACCCTAGCCTCTGGCCGTCCCCATTCCACTAGGTACAGATTTCATGTTTATCCTCCCCCCTCAACTCATCCCCAAAGAAGTGCTTCAGATCTGAATATCCATAATTTATGCAGGGTTTGTTGCTTATTAGGCTATTGTGGTGACCATGAGGAAATTGATGCTGGTGTACGCAAGACAATGGCTCCACAACATTGATAGTATCTGACAAAAATTGTTCTTCTATTTATGGGAGAATTTTTTTTTGGTCTGAATCAAATTGCATTGTTTAATTTACATTAGTTGTGAGACGGGAAGTATTGTCACGGATAATTTCTTGAGCATCCACCATTACCGTCGTGCAAGCTTCCATCCTACCGTTCTCAAGTCCTAATCATTGTTCTCAAATCCCAAATCTGGCCCAGTGGGCCCAGTCAGGCCTACTCAACATCGACCGTTCAGCTCTCAAATCCCAAATCTGGCCTAGTGGGCCCAGTCAAGCCTACTCAACGTTGACCTGCCAACAGTCAACTGGGCAGGTCAACGTTGATCGATCGCTGACCTAGCCCCACCTGTTAGCCTTTGTAGCTCAGCCCCAACTATCAGTGACTGTGACGCATCGTCCAACCAGAGACCGCCACATGTCAAGCTCATAATATGAATCAAGTGACCATATTTTCCTCAAAATGAGCTCTAAGTCATAGGCTTATATTTGAGTGCATTTGAATCATTTCAATTTCTCTTACCTCTTTGTGAATATCTATAGGAATCAGTTGTCTCATTTGTAGCCCGGGAGGAGCAGCAGCATGAGGAGGACTATGACTACACGAAGAAGCTTGGAGACAACCGATTTGTAGGTGCGACGTCCACCCAACCTCGTATGACCAGGCCTCACTACTACATAATCTATTTTGCGAAGCGGACGTTTTGAATTTACCGTGGCGGGCAATCGCGTCCGCTGCGGTTGAAAGGTCACGATAAATCGTGACTTTACCGCAGCGGACCCATGTGCCCCGTCATGGTAAATCGATTAACCGAGGCGGGCATGTTAGGATGTCCGCCTCGGTTAATTATTTCCAAAAAACAAAAAAAATCCAAAGCCCACTGGGGAGCCCGTTCCCGAGCCCACCAGCGAGCCCAACCCTAGCGCCGCCGTTGCCACCATCGTCGGCGGATCCGCCCTCGCCGGGGCCCGATCCGAACTCGTCGCCGCAGCCCAGCACCTCAGCGTTGCCGCGGCCCCGCGCCCGCGCCTCACCGCAGCCCAGCGCCTCTGCGCCACAGCGACCCAACGCCAGCGCCTCGCCCGCGAGGGCCGCCGCGCGCCTGGGGAAGGTTGGGCCGAGGAGCTCCTTGCGCTGTCGTGGGCGGAGCTCCTTACGCTACCGGGGGGAGCGAGCGCCGCCACGCGCCTCTCCCCCGAGCGCCGCTGCGCGCCTCGCCCTTGAGGGTCGCCGCAACTAGGGGAGGGATGGGGGAGAGCCGCCAGCCGCCATGGGAGGGGAGGGGGAGTGCCGCGAGCCGCCGAGCCACCGAAGGGAGGGGAGGGGGAGGGGGAGGGCCGGGGAGCGCCGTGGGAGAGAAGCGTCGCGAGAGGGTCGTGCACCGCCAATCGAAAGAGAAGAAAGGAGAGGTGGGGGAGAGAAGGGGATAAAGCACGAAACCCTAACTTACTCTTATATACTTGACCGTCGGATTGGGCCTATCCTGGGCTGTTTGGACCTCGGCTTTAACCGTGGCGGCCCTTTTAGGACTCCGCCACGGTAAATGAATTTACCGTGGCAATTTTCCGAGGCGGACGTTTTAAGACGCCCGCCACGGTAAATCGATTTACCGCAGCGGACAAATACGTCCGCCTCGGTAAATAAATAAAGTCCGCCTCCGTAAAGCAAGGGCATTTACCGTGGCGGGTAAAATATGTGCCCGCTTCGGAGGCCATTTTGGTGACGCTGCGCAAAATCATTTTTGTAGTAGTGCCTATTAGGCATGAAAATCTTATTAGAATGCTAGCGCTTTATTACTTGCAGTTAACTATGGTAGGTTGCATGGTACAATTGCTTGAAAGAGCTTACCTTGACGTAACCATACCCCTGCATACCCGCTGTTAGGTTACACATGTTCTTTCCTTGTTTGTTACTTACTCTGGTACGCATTATATACGCTCTTTCTAGATTCTAAACTGGTTTACAGATTGTTTGCATGTTAACTCGGAAGCAAAACAAATATAAAGATGTGCCACCCGCTGCAATCGATCTTTTCAAGGAATTGCACTGCAGTTGCAAGACATATTTTTGTGCGCGTGTGAAAGAAAAGATTGTGAGTACATGTTCTAAATGGATTGTTCTAGATCTCATAAGGCTACAATATATTCTGATGACAACATAGTAGTACCCTTCTTTTTGAAATTCAAGAGATTAAACAATATCACACTTACTTAAGATTGGAAGTCACCAGTAGCCAAAATCTGCTCCATTGATAGGAAGTACTACCAGAATTTAGTTTATTCATGACACTGAAAAATGCAAACCATGTGTATCTGCAGAACTAAAATTTGGATGGAATGGTTTCTAGAAGTTCACATCCCCAGGGCCAAAACTCAATTGAGCCCTACTCTAGAAATTTGGTCAATGATGTAACTGGGAAGTTAGGTGTTGTGAGTTTAATTATTTAAAGGCATGAGTTCGTGCCCGCCTTTATTAAAAAAATTTTGTGGTTGAGTTTGGTCCTTGGGAGGGGCTCTAACAAGGATTCTCGGTACCTCAGTACCTCAGTAAAAAAATATTAATGTAATTTTGCATTGTCAATGAGGATTACGTTTTTTATATGTACTTTTGGGTTAGTTATTACTCACCCAAATCCAGCTTGCGCATCCATAGGACTACTATATGAAAGCAAACAATGTTAGTCCTAGCAACCTTGTATTTGTCGTTGAAAGGCAACCGGTCCGTGCCCTCCGCGTTGCCTCACAGGGCGACGGGAGCAGCGACTGCCGCCGCCAGCCCAAGCGCCCCCACCGCAGTTCATCATCGGCCGCTGCCGCTACCGTCTAGCGCGTGGTGACGGCGGCCCGCAGCTGCTCCAAAAAACTGGTGCACTGCGACCCTTTCTCGCCCCCACCTCTCTCTTTGGTTGTCCACATCCTTGTCGCTTCCGGAGTCTCTCCGAGAGATCCATGGCAGCCCGGCCCGGATCTGGCCGTTGCTGCAGCCGTGTGCCCGGATCTGCAAGCTGCTCGTGGTGGCATCTCTCCTTCTTCGGGCAGATGGATTTGGGCGCTGCTGGTCGGCCTGAGATCCAGATCCACTGGATGCGGTGGTCCCGTGCCCTCCCCTACCCAAAGCCCCTCCTCGGCCGTCTTCGTGCTTCAGCGTTTTGGCGGTCGGCGGCACCTGGTGGGTGGTGGTGCGGCAATGGAAGTGGTGGAGTCTCTGATCGCCGTCTATCCGGATGCGGAGGTGGTTCACGTGGTGGTCGTTGGCCGGCCCTTCTGGGGCAGCCGGCGGCTGCACGGTGGCCGGCTTTGTCTGGCGGCGTGGTGAGGGAGGGACGGCGCTGCTGCGGCGGATCCACCATCCCCCCAACCGGCGACTCCGGGCTTGGAGAGGCTGGTGGCAGTGGCTCCCTGACATCTTGTCGGCCGCCGGCTGGTTGTGTATCGGGGGCCGGCGGCGGCGGTGCTCCCTGCGGTGAATCGTCGGTGGCGCTGTTGTTGTGGCAGCCGACCTGGCAAAGCTGCCGCCAGGAGCAGCTCGACGGCAAGGCGAGAAGAGCAGTGCCTCCCCGGATCTGTTTCGCGAACGGTTGATGGTGTCCTTCCGGTGATGGTGACGTTCCATGTTGGCCGGCTGCAGAGTTGGTGGTGACAGTGGTTTGGTGAAAACCTTGCCTGGCGTGGTGCGTTAGGCCGACGGCGGTGGAACTGGCTGTGCCACACTCCTTCATGAAGGCGTCGCTGAAGACATTGCTCCTCTGCTGCATCCGTGGGCGTTCAATATCTAGGTGAAAACCTAGTCTGGTTTCTTCGTGCCGGCGGCGATAGCTCTGGCGCGTCGTCGAAGATTTTGTTCGCCAAGGCTGGGCAGTTCCTCCGTGTGGTCACCTGCTCGCTGTGCAGTTCAAGGCAGATGTGATAATCGATGGCGTAACAGCTCGGCGCTTGGTGGCTTCTGCACCGAGTGCTACGTGTTGTTGCCGGAAAAACATTCAATCTTCAATGGTGGTCGGTGTCCATCGTTTCAGTACGTTTATTAGGTTTGACAAGAGTGTTTGGTGACTTCATCTTGACGTTGGTTATTTTACTCTAGTGGAGTATTTATTCTAGGAGTTGATATCACAGTGCAAGTGAGAGGTCGAGTAGGACTACCTGAGCTCCTTGTTGGGATGTATTTTTCTTTGTTTTTTCTTTCCCTTTTATTTTATTATTGTAAACAATTGGTCTGATTCTACCTGTTGGTAGATGAAGCCGGGTATGAAATATATCATTTATCTAAAAAAAAACTTGTATTTGTCATTAGAATCATTGATCTTCCAAAGACGATGTCGCAGTGCTGACATTGCGTAGACGAGCACCAATAAGGTAAACTTTCCATATCAGGATACGTACGCATGAAAGTGATGGATGTAAATGTGGTAGGACACAGTGATAGTGATTTATATCAACAAGTTTGTTTTGAGTACCAGCGTCCCCTCCACTATAAATAGGTGCCAAGCTAGATTGAGCTCCCCAAGCTTCTTCTCCCAGACATCATCGATCTGAACATATATATACACGCGAATTGACCCTCTCCTCTGCTCCTTGAAAAAATCCTCATGGAGGGCAAAGGACAGGTCAAGTGTTTCATCATCACCATTCTTCTCGTCCTGGGTTTCGCCCTTGAGCAGTCCCAGCAGGTGGAAGCTAAAGCCATCTGGTGCTGCCCAAGCGCCTACAAAAAATACCATTTTAACCGGTGCGTTGAGACGGGGATCGGTAGTGTTGAATATTGTGGAATTGGTACAGGTTGCGTAGTGATGGATGTCTGCGGGGGCGAATGGCCGGTGCCTTCTCGTAAGATGAACTCCTCTCGCCCTTTCACTCTCTAGCTTCATTCTGTCACCATGCATTATAGTGTTTTATATTATTACGACTATATATATTTGACATTAGATATGGAACTCCGTTGATATGAAACGTACAATAATGCTTTTTTAAAAAAAAAATAATTTGCAGGTGATGCAATTACCGTGGATGTTGCATAATAAAGTGCATTTACGCGCGCGAGGGCGTTGGGGATTTCATGCCGAAGTGATGAATTATGAAGGCCAAACAATTTGGTCAGTGACTAGTTATTGTACGTTGTCAACTTGTCATATCCAATGTTCAAAACAAAAAAAAAAAAAAAAAAATTGTGATATCCAAATTCTCCCTTTGTCGTCCTGTGAACTACTCCATTTTCCAAAGTTTGTAAGTCTTCGAGGTGTATCTGTGTGCCTTCAGATATACCATGCATGGTAATAAAAAAAATAATGTCACCATCAACGGTGGCGACACTGTTCGTCAGTGTTTGTATTTTTTAGTCCTTTATTATTATCGTTGTGTCTCTGTAGAAAGTACGTTTTTTTCGACCAACAAAAACTGTCACATCAGATATTCTATTAGGAGCTAATTATAAAACTAATTATAGAAGCTATGACTAATTCGCGAGACAAATCTATCAGTCTAATTAATTCATCATTAGCAAATGTTTCACTACCGGAATCGTCAGTGCATTCGGCAATGCCCTAATTGCACTTGGCAAAGTGCCACCCTCGGCAAAGGCCACTCGGCAAAGTTTAAAATTAAAAAACCTCGAAAAATAACAAAAAAAAAAAGAAAATAATATGGGGAGGCCACAACTGCCCGTTAACCAGTATTTTTCGCACAAAATTTGGGGCTATGTGGCTGGTGGGATTAAAACCGATGACCTCTCCCTCTCATTTCCCCTCCTCTAACTACACTGTCATTTATGTCTAAATTCCATTTTCATTCTCTATATATTGTACTAAACCGAATATAAATTACTCGTTCGAGACACTAAACGAATTAAAAAAAATGTAAACTACAAAGTTTCATAACTTTTTGAGATCTACATTTTTCTTTTAGGAAGTTTTTCCATCTGAGGTCATTTACAAAGTTTGAATTTTAAAATTTTGAAATTCAAATGTAGTTTTGCATGATAAGATGATTTTAAATAAAAAAAGTTGTAACCTACAATGTTTCGTAATTTTCAAGATCTACAATTTTAATTAATTTGGTTGTTTTTTTCCATCCTAGGTAGTTTAAAAAATTTAAATTTTAAATTTGTGAAATTCAAACGTAGTTTTGGATCACAAGATGTTTACTGTAGCACCATATTATCAAATGATGGACTAATTAGATTTAACGATTCGTCTTGTCAATTAGTTTAAATTAGTGTCAAACATCGATGTTGACCGGTAGTAAACTTTAAAAAGGGTGTATCCAAACACCACCTTAGCCACTAGCCTAGCGGCAACATGGCTGCTGCAGGCCTGGCGCTCTGGCCCACCCGCTCGCTTGGCCGGCTGCGACGACGTCACGCGGACTTTCTTGCTGTAGTGTGACCATTTTTCGCGATGGATTCATGCAACGCAAATGTGGAGATTCCGTATAGTTTTGCAGATCTAATCCACAATCGAGTGATAGTTTAAGGATCACCTGTCTAATTCACACACATGTTTGTGTTGAATATGTTTCAAATTTTAGTTGCACGTTATATTGGTCGACTTCTGACGAAGCGGAGTGGAGGCTCGATAAAAGCCGAAGGCTGGGCCAGAGCCAAGCGGAACGGTACATATACCTTGATTAGGGTTTCACCTTGATTATGACCTTGTAAGCAGCCATACGGCATTGTAACCCGACTCTAAATAATAGTGAGGATTGTTTGTTGGCTAGCGCCCGTGGTTTTTCCCCTTATGTCCTCGCTGTGATTGATCTTTTTTTTTTGTCATTTATCCGCCGTCATTCATAGTAAATTGTTTAATTTATTATACACACGTCCGTTACACAAAGCCTGTATCGCTCCCAAAATGGTGAAATTCTGATAGAATGTCGTTTTTCGGTAATACTAATAACACTACTATTAATCATAGCACTCGAGAATCCTCGATAAAGAAAACATTTAGTAAGAAAATTTTATAATTAACTTTGAATATTAAATCAGTAGAAGAATGGTTGTAACTTTTTTTTTTACGTACTTGCAGCAGCTAGAGAACCACGATCTGTTGTCTGGTCTTATTTCACAGGTTTCCAACAACATGGGAATAAAATTAGCAGCCCATCAGCTCTGCTTTAAAACCTATTTCGTACAGCTAGCTCAGTGAATCAGGTTTTTTCTAGCTAACTTTAGCTTGAAAAGCAGCTTTGCTGGTAAAGCTGAAATTATTGTAATAAAAACCGTTTGAAATATCTTCTCCTGTAAAACAAAACAGTGGATAGTCTAGAATACTGATAATGCCTGTTTTTTTACTTGTTGTCTTCCCTCATTTTTACCTTCTTTGTATTTTATTTTGTCTCTTTTTATTTTTTATATATTTTTAATTTTTTCCTTAATTATTGTACTACCTATATATATCCTTTTCTCTCTCGGTCTCTCCACGTTATCCACACGCCTCTTGTTTTCCGTCGGTCCTAGCTCCCACCAACAGAAGCATTAAGGCAGTCTCAATGAGTTTCATCAAAGTTTCATAGACATTAAATACGCTGATGTGATACCGTATTGATGAAGAGAGGGATGATAATAGTTTCATGGGAGTAGAGAGGTTTCACGAGAACAAAACTCTTATGCACAGTTACCAAAACGTGGCTGTGTTGGAAACTGGACATGGACTCCCATTGAGGACGGCCTAAAAAAACTCTCTGGCTCATCCCAACAGAATTGAAGCACCGATGGCGAATGAGGTGCCATGCATCCCACATTCCCATGCGGATGTGCGGACGACTCTGTGTGTGGCAGAGGCCTCTCCATTGAGAGCAAGTACTATAATAGAAGGTTGCAACCTGATTAAATACTGACGTAGAGAAGAGAAGAGGAGAAGTGCTCTAATCTTATAGGCAACCCAGAACAATAACAGAAGAGAGAAGTGGGCTGTAATCTTATAGGCAACCCAGACATAATAACCAAAAAAGTTTATGAGGGGGATAAATGACCCTATATCTATAGTAATAAAGAGTAAACTATTATATGAGTAGGCTAAGAGAAAGCTATAAAAAACCTTATAGCCAAGGAGCTAACTGTATTATTAGCTTTGCTCAGCCGCTCGATCGAGAAGCTCTACCAATAATGCAAACGGCCCCTTATAGTTAGTTAACTCTATCTGTGGTTACCGTACCGTCGGCATATTAATATTATTTGTCGATCAGTGGCATGGGATCGATAGATAGAGCCGGCTATACGCATGTATCATATATATTCATATTCATATCGGACCGGCTAGCTTGTTGCACGATCAGTAGAGATGATAAAAGTGATTTTCCACGGACACCACGGTTCTCACAACTAAGCGCCTTGTTTGATATGCATGTATCACCCTCCAAACCACATGTGTTGGAGTATATTTGAACTAATATTCATTTCAATCCGACTTCAATCCATAAGGTTTGAGATAGATATATACACATCCAATAAGGCCTAAGTGTGTTAATACAGAATAATCGAGCCATCGCTTCTCGCGTGAAAAGTAAAAAACACTACGACGATTGTGCTAATTAATTAAACCCTGGTCCCGGTTGCTATGGCATGCATGCATCATATAATAAAACCCCGCCTACTCGTTCACATGCGCGCATACTTATGTGTTCCTTTTCGAGTGTGTCGTTGCCTAGCTAGCTAGATTATCGAGCTATACACTCAAACTAATTCGTATCTCCAAACAGGCTTTGGATAACGTAGTTTCATCCAATATCTAGCGCTAGTGACCGTGCGGGTGTCATCTCCGTGGAACAATGTTATTAATTTACTTAAGTTGAGATGTTCAAGAGGTGATATTCGATTTAGATAGATTAACGTGATGGTCATTGAAATCGTCTCTGATCTGCACTACCTACTAAACCTTATCTTATGGGACCGTCAGTGACACATAGTGGGCCAAACGTCTTTCAGCCTTGATTGGGTGGACTGTCCGGTTCTAGATCATCGATCAGTGACATCCCAACTAGAATATGACAGCCTCCTCATCAGACGGAGACACTCGGATCATCTGGTTATACTGACGGAGTGTCCGTGGAGCCTGGTAAACCCTCACTCTACACACAATTGTGTGCAATGGCTTGCCACATCGACAAACAATGTATTCCCTCCATTAGAGTTACATAAGGAAATTGTACCTGACCTCGAAACTAGCCATTCTTCAGGAATAAGATATCTCACACATCTTTGCCTAGATCTCATGTCCTATGTCTCATATTCTGTATTGACCTCTGTATGAATAATTGCAACGTTGAAGACACTAAGTAAATACGATATGGCCCAAGGCCATATGGTCATCATGAAAGGCAAACACCTCTACTTAATGAACTCTACTTGTGATACTTTTTTTCCCTCTTAGAGGATTATGTTAGATATGCATTCTAGAATACTCCCTCCATTACCTATATTAAGCGTTACATGTTTTTTCATTTTTGATGTTAAGTTAGGCGCTAGTTACACTAGTGCAGGGATCAGTAACAATATCGGTAGGAAAACCCCCTTTAGTCTGGGTTGCCCAAACTGGATTACGAATCTGGGACTAAAGATCGGTTCCCACAACCGGGATTGAAAGGAGACATTTATTCCTGATTTCTAATAGTAACCGAGACTAAATGTTCATAGCACTGCACACCATCTGTCACATTTAGTCCTGGTTGGTATTTCAAACCTATCCTGCGATCTTCTTACCGCGCTGCTGGTGATCTTCTGCTGGGTCATGGCTTGCTGCGCTGCTGGCCATCTTTAAATCATATTTCAAAGTTTTCAAATAATCCATCAATCTCATTATTACAGATCATCAAATCTAAGAAGTACTGAACAAACGATCGGCTATCCAACCCCGAAACTAATTCATATCTTGATCTTCATCCACTTGTCGTGTACTAACTGTCCATGTATTTCGTTGAGAACACGATGCTTCAGACACTAGCATGTAGTTTTCATCATGATCACACATATCAAAGTCCTCATTCGCCATAGAGTTGTCTTTAATGAAATTATAAAGTTTCATGGAAGCTATAATTATTTGGCTTTCCTTCGCCATCAGATATCTCAGTACTTGGTTTAGCATAATCCTCCACTTATTTATGGAAAAAGTCTAAATAACCCCCCGACGTATCATGGGTTGTCTACTTAACACCCTCACCTATAAAACCGGGTATCCAACACATTAAACTTTGCAAAACTAGTCATTTTACCCCCTGGCCGGTTTTGGGCAGCTGGTTTTGCCTATGTGGCGCTGGTTTTGCCTACGTGGCGCTCCAACGTGGCAGATAGTGACACGGTGGCTGCGGGACCCAGCTATCAGGCGGCCCTTCCCCTCTCTCTGTGCACACCTTCTCTCACTGACACGTGGTCCATGTGGTCAATGAAAACTACGACAAACTTGTCTAATTCTTCCATGAAGACCTTGTTCATCATGTTCATGAAGTAGGCGGGTGCATTAGTCAACCCGAAAGAAACTACCATGAACTCATATTGCCCATATCTGGTGACAAAAGCAGTCTTTGCAACATCTTCAGGTTTGATCTTCATCTGATGGTAGCTAGATCTCAAGTCAATCTTGGAGAAGTACTTGGCCTTTCTCAATTGATCAAGTAGGTCATCAATGCGAGGCAATGGGTACTTGTTCTTGATCGTGACCGCATTCAGACTACGGTAATCAACACACATGCGCATTGATCCATCTTTCTTCTTTACAAAGAGAACGGGTGATCCCCAAGGTGATGCACTAGGCCTGATAAAACCCTTATCCGTTAGCTCTTGCAACTGCTTCTTGAGCTCTACTAGTTCATCGGCTGCCATTCTATACGGACGCTTGGCTATGGGTCCAGTTCCGGGAACTAAGTAAATCACAAACTCAATGTCCCGATCAGGTGGCATTCCTGGCAACTCATCTGGATACTCACAGACTACTGGCATACTCTCTAGTGTCTTCTCTGTCAGAGCATGAAGTTCAGCTTTCTTCTCATCCTCCGATCTGAGCTCAATATCAACTTGCACTCGCATGCCACTTGGGTGCTCTAGATTGACTGATCTAGGGAAGCAAGATATCAAACCCTTGTGTTTGGTCAGCCAATCCATTCCCAATATCACATCAATGTCACCATCTGACTTCAGCACTATCAGGTCTGCAAGAAATTCTTCTCCTGCTATCAAGATCCTGATATTCTTACACTCTAGGGTGCAGCTGACATCTCCAATGGGAGAGCTAGTGATCAACGATCTACTTCGTCCTTCGGCAGGGAGACGTTGTTGCAGCACGAACTTCGAAGAGATGTATGAGTAGGTGGCACCCGAGTAAAAAGGACTATAGCTGGGGCTCCTTCTACATCTAGCTTTCCCAGCAGAACTTCAGGTGATTCCATTGCTTTTCTCTGTTGTCACATGATTGAGCCTTCCATGATCTCTGATTGGTACCACTTGCAAGCTTTGGGTCGATGATCGGCTCTCAAGTAGTCCCCACTGAGCAGGTTGATGTTGAGGACATACATGTGCCTTGTGACCGATCCTGTGACATGTCTGGCAAACCACAACCGCTTGCTCCTGCCCAACTCAGTCTCAGTCGTACCATAATGCGCCTGGACTCAACACTTTTCTTGCTCCAAGACCACCCTCTAGCCCTCATGTCAAATAGATGACAGAATTGTAAACAATCTTAGAATGATTTAAGCTGAGGAACATAGAGGTCTCTCCCACCATTTTTGTCATATACCTCTGGAATAGTGTTGAAATCACACGCCACTAAGCAGGAGCCTAAACCAAGTGGTTTATCTTAGCGTGCTAGCCGCTGCTTCATTTCGTATAGCGATAACGCTTTCTCTTTCTTAGCGCTCCACCCCGCGGGGAACTCTGGTTGCGCTTTGGTTGGCTTTCTCTTTTTTTCTATTTTCTCTGACTTGACTCAGCTTGACCTACTTGACTCAGCGGTTAGAGTATCGCTTTCATACGGCGAGAGTCATTGGTTCAAATCCAATAGTAGGTAAAACCGGCCGAAACCCACGCTTTTGCCAGCATGACAGCAAGCACAAACTGGCATCAAGGAGTCGAATGACCAAAGCATCGCATCGGTTGCTTCCACGAGACTAAACAATCAATGACCAATAAAAGACCAACGAAACGACGAGTGAGAAAGATAAAGAACGCGACGTGGTTCATTGAAGTAGAGGTTTGATCGAGGATTGGAGAGGAGAGGTGGAATAAAAAGCTCGGGATGGATTTTTGAGTCTTTGTGCGAGCCGTATGCGGTGAGAGTCGCACGTACGGTAAGGAGGGGGGTTCGCGTCTATACGTGTAGTGTGGTGGTTGGGCCTACCCACCCTATTTGTTCCATGATCTATGGGTCTACTGGAGCTACCCACTTCGATCAATTAGCCAAGATTTTGACCGGATCCGAAATCACTGGTGCTCGATCTAGTGGTATTTTTATGGGATTCTTTTTATCGCTGTAGGATCCCTATTCAAGATTACTGCAGTTCCTTTTCGGGCGGTTGTAGGACGGACGGCCCCCTATAGGTAGTAGGGTAGGATGGGTGGTACCGCTCAGATAGCGGCCAATCCTCCTAACTGCGCGCGGGCCGGGCTTAGAGCGCGTGAAACTCATCACTACCTCGTAAGGGCGTTGAGACCATAGCATGTTACACAAAAGCGCCGCTTTCTCTGGAGTGTTGTCACACAGCTGCCCGACTAGAAGAGCTACTCGCTCTGTAGTGTTGTCACACAAGATAAGCACGCCGCCCGCCTGCTGGCCGGGCGAATCGAAGTTATCTTCCGGTCAACTGTCCGCCCAGTCAAGTGCAAAAAACACAGTGGAATCACGCAACGTACGCAGCTGGTGTGCTTCCTGCCCACGAGGAAAGAAGAGCGACAAGGTTCAGATTTGACTGTTTGCAGCATGGGAGCTGATTACCCAAAAAATCCCTGGGAAAAAAGAAAAGATATCTCGGTAACGAAAACCATAGGAGGCTGTATTGGCGAGATCCAAGGGTTCACAGCAGCCCAAAAGAAAAACCGCCTGGAAGTCCGAGGACCTTTAGTACCGTACCGAACCAGCAGCCTTCGCGCCAAGCGACGACCACCCTTGTCCCTTTCCTTTTTCCATTCAGCCTACTTCTTAGCTTTGTTCCGTAAGTCTAAGGCAAAGTCCGTGACGAAGATATTTCTATCAATAGATAGGAATGAGTGTTCGTTATAGGGGATAGGATCCATCTGCTCTCTCTCTCTATTTTCTTTGATGCAATTTAGAGAGAAAGAGCAGTGCGAACTAAAAAAAGAGAATCGGGAGATGAAAAGATACATAGACATCTAAAGTAAAGGGATGTATATATTATTCCTATATATATCATCTATCTATGAAAAAAGTAAACTGAGTTCGTTTTTGGGTTCCCCGAAGCCCCGAATGGATTGGATCGTTTCTGCTTCTGCCAACGAAATGAAGGCCTCGCCCCTTCCGAATGCTTCTCCGATCCTGAACGCGAAGAGAATAAGATGCAGCTCCCCCTCCCTCTGTCTTTTTCCGCTTTGCTAATCTTCCCCTCTAACGCGGGCCGCGCTTAGGCGGGCGCGGGAGGAAGAAAGAAAGTCGAAGAGCGTCTTCTCCTTTGTCCTTTTTTCAGTGCAACACAGGAAAGCACCCTCTTTTTGTAATCTCTGCAGCTTCCCAGAGGCTTTTTTTTTGTATTGAACGCATGGCGTAGCTAGGACCCCCCAATCATGTTTGAGCCTATGTTCACCCGGGGCTCAAAAAGGAGAATTCCGGAATGCCTGCCGACGTTCAGATAAGGTGCATATCCCTTACCACTAAAGGAAAGGCTCGACGAAGGGGGGATATTTGCAGGGTAAGGAAAACGCTTTCGGAGATTGAGATGTCGATTTGTTTTTCATCGAAAAGGAAGAAGGCCGAGGGATAGCAGCCTTCCTTCGGGCTTTGCCTGCCGACGTTCTAATAAAGAATTCCGGCTCGGCCCGGGAAAGCGCTGGCAACAACATAAAGAAAGGGGTCCATGTAGCTGCTGCGCCCGCCCACTGAGCAGCAGGTTCGGCATCTACTACAAAAGAGAGAATCCACTTCAGATAACCACGTCTCTGCTAGGCAGCGTGTGGAATGGCCGAGAGCGGACCAAATGGATATATAATCCAAGCCGAGAGTGGAGTTACGTGAACAGCCGTCTGATGGAAAACAACTTTCACGTTCGGTTCAGAGAGCACTTTTTTCGTTGAGAATAAGTCCTTCCCTTTTGTGTGAATTCCCCAGCGGCGAATTAACCAACTTGTGGGGCCCTATCTATTCAATCTCTCGAGCCCCAAGAAAACCCCCCTCTCCCTCGGACTCAATCTCTCTTTTGACTCTATATATGTGGGCACCTGATATCTATGAGGGTTCACCCACCCCGGTGACAGCATTCCTTTCTATTGCGCCTAAAATCTCTATTTCTGCAAATATGTCACGTGTTTCTATTGTTGCTTCCTATGGGGGTACATTACAACAAATCTTCTTTTTCTGCAGCATTGCTTCTATGATCTTAGGAGCACTGGCCGCCATGGCCCAAACGAAAGTAAAAAGACCTCTAGCTCATAGTTCGATTGGACATGTAGGTTATATTCGTACTGGTTTCTCATGTGGAACCATAGAAGGAATTCAATCACTACTAATTGGTATATTTATTTATGCATCAATGACGATAGATGCATTCGCCATAGTTCCAGCATTACGGCAAACCCGTGTCAAATATATAGCGGATTTGGGCGCTCTAGCCAAAACGAATCCTATTTTGGCTATGACCTTCTCCATTACAATGTTCTCATACGCAGGAATACCCCCGTTAGCCGGCTTTTGTAGCAAATTCTATTTGTTCTTCGCCGCTTTGGGTTGTGGGGCTTACTTCCTAGCCCCAGTGGGAGTAGTGACTAGCGTTATAGGTCGTTGGGCGGCCGGAAGGTTGCCATGAGTAAGGTTGGGAGACCGAAGGCTGTTTTCCGTGCACCGGACACGTAGCTTACCGAATCAGTTGCAACACAGATGGGAATGCATGCTACGAAAGACAGGGTCGAGTCTGATACATCAACCGTTGACTCCATATCCTTGTACGAGTCCACAATCACTACACGAGATGAACCTGGGTTTGGTGAATGGAAGTTGGCCTTAGGTGTAATAGGACTCCCAGTTACTGCGCGCGATCGTATACTGAGGTGCTCCCCGTCGGTTGTTGGAACGACACGAGCCGGGCCTCGATTCCTTTCATAAAGATGAAGGGACAGAGGTGACTAATTCCCCATCTCATTTGGGGCGGAAAACGAATCGACATCTCGATGTGATACAGCCCTTTCCATTTTCGTTGGGAAAGAACGGCGAAGTCCATCCGAACCCTCCAATGAAGAAATAAGAGGAGAGCAAAGCGCCAATGGCGCGCGAAGCGCATGCGGAAGGGGCACGGAGAAATAAAGAAGTGTGGAGGAGAAGCAGCCGAGCTCATTCCCTTCGCTTCCTGGGCCCAAAGCAGTGCTTTGTTTCCTGGCCAAATCAAGGATTTGTGGCTGATTGCAAAAGATATCTGAATAGAAAGATAGATCCATCCATCTATCCAGATATCTAAAAAAGAATCGATTTTGATTTCATGAAACCTTTGATTCAAAGAACTGCGCTTAGCCCCCCCGCTCATGAAACGGCTCTGCTGCAATGGATGGCAGAGGGTCCGTAGTACCCGAAGCACTGGAGTGATCCAGTAGCCGGGAAGGGGCCTAGAAGTGCCTACTACTACACCACACTACACTTGGCTCTACACATTTACAGAGCTTACCCCTGTCCAGTGTCTGGCAGAACGTTGGGGGCTTCAATCGTCGACTCGTTATCCCCATCTCAGCCCAGGCTAACGGAGCCTGACTTATTCAGGGGAGAGAGTGGAGCCTATCGAAGCACTCTTGAGAGTAAGATCCTTGGCTCCTCTTCATTCTCTACAGGGGTCTCTGCCCACATGGAAGCGGGGCAGAGATGGATAAGATCAAACACGGGAATAAGAAGCATTTCAAATGCCTTTTTGATCATTTTGATAGAGGGGGATGGATAAAGTGGGCAAAACAGACTCACATTTTGCAATCGAAAAGATGGGTTCCTTTTTCGTCTCGACAAAGAAAGAATCATCTTGAAAACGCTCCTAACCCCTTCGTAGGGCCGTGTATAGTAAGTGATCCGAACCTGCCCGGAGCGAGCCCCCCTTAGAGGCAAGTGAAGTTGGTGAGCCGTATGATGGGCAACTATCTCCTGCGGTTCGGAGAGGACTCAGCTGTTAGTTAGTACCCCCTTGGTTTCGGGGTGGACCCTTTCACTCTATTTTATTATATACGCTTAGCGAAAAGAATGTTTTTTGATAGACCTAGGACATGGATTCTATATGAACCAATGGATCGTGACAAGTCGTTACTACTAGCAATGACTTCCTCTTTCATTACTTCATCCTTTCCATATCCCTCTCCCTTGTTCGATCTTACTCATCAAATGGCACTCAGTTCATATCTGTAAATTCGATCATTTACAAGGTTCAAAGAAAGGGTGGACTGCAGGTAAGCACTAATTCAAACCTCTGCATTTCCGTGATTCAAAAACAAGGGCGTACGTAGCCCATTGTAGATTCCAGCCGAGAAGATTAAGGAATTGTGACAGCAACCATGTTACTTGCTAAATTGTGCCTATATCTACTCCAAAACTGGAGGCATTCATCTATTCATTCAAATACTACATATAGTGAGGTTAGCCATGTTATACGCTGCTTACTAAAAGGGGGTTACACCTTCTCTCGCAGGCGTTGGTCAATACGGGATCCTACCAAGCCAGATAAATTATGGCCGATAGGCGCTTTGGATGCTGTCATAGTCGAGGCAATGGCCCGCTTGCTTTGTTTGGAAATGGACTCGATATACCATCTAAATTCCAGAGAGTATGGGGTAGCGAGGGGTGCTAGGTCTTTCTTCGCAAGCGTTTCCCGATGGCCTGAGATGGCTTGGATGGTGAAGTTTTCAATCGTTGAGTGCAGATCAGGGATAGATCACCACCTACTGGGTCATTTTCTTAGAGAGCATCTTGGTGGGAAAAAAAAGTTTGACAGGGTTGCTTGTCTCTTTTACAGATAGTGGGGGCATCAAAGTTAGGATTCCTTTAAAGATGTGGGGGAAAAGTATTAGCACTGGTAGACTGGTCCAGGAGTTTAGGGGTGGCCTTAACCGTCTCACAATGGCAAACTTCCTCAAGCTACTCAATGAACACGTTGAGGCCTACCTACGCACTTCTTTCCAATATCCTCTATCTAAAAATAAAGTCGTTACGCATTTATCGCTTCCGTTAAAAACAAGGAAATGCAACGAAAAAATAGGACGATTACGGAACTTTTTCTGTCCCCAACTTTTCCCACATTTATTCGTTTACTTTTTCGTATCACTAATTCAGGAAAGTCCCTCTATGGAGTGCCCGACTGATGTTTTCCGTTTTACGGATCCAAAAGTGGGTAACGCATTGCGATCTCTAGATTTTATGGCTGATGCTTACCCGCTGCAGAAGCGAAACCTGTTGCCATCGTCATTTCAATCACAATTAAGGGAGACCGAACGGGTTCAAGGCATTGGGCAGAATGAACGCTTTTTCCTCTCCTTTATCCGAAGCTGTTGGATTTCTACCCTTAACCAGTACGACGATAGGAAAGATAAGTTGATAAGCGAACTCAGAAAAGGATCAATTCCAGAAGAAGAGACCTCGACTCTTAGTTTAGTAGAGTATAGTCCACGGTGAACGAACGAGTCCCTAGGATAAGTGAAATTGGTAGGTCGAGCTAAGCCAGATGATTAGTAATCAAGATTAGACCAAAACAACTACCGGGGAAATCCTCAACGTGATAAAATACTATAAGATGAAAGATGCAAATGGCAAGTCCTCAATGTGGACGATCCCCAGATATACTTCTGCTCTTCTGGGAAATTAGATGGCAAATAAGCATTCATCAGGAAGGAGGGACGGACTTAGACTTTAGGTAGAGCCAGGCGGAACCAGCCTGATTGAACCTTACAATGAATCAACTATTCCCATAATAAGCAAGTGGAACAGGTACGGCTACTGAGTCGCAACACTCACCTACATTTGACCTGACTTTGATAGTCAAACGATGTAGAGGAACGGGCGTACCTGGAATCAGGTTTCCTTGACCTCACTTCGTTCCTCATCTCATCAACCACTACGATAATCTTAGGAAGAGCATAGGAAAGTGGGATCTATTCGTCGCACGCGCCCCGAATCTACAGCTTGCACTGGCGCATAAGCCTACCTTAGGAATCTCCTTTTCCATCGTACCCACACACTATCTCTCCTGGAAAGCAAGTTGAGCAGACTGAATGAAAACTCCTAATTTAGAGATTCCCTCCCAGTCAACTTCTTTACTAATATAATATGTAGTGGAGCCCATGCATATCACCTACTTTGATCTACTTTGATTCAGTGCTAGCTCCGCAACCCAATACACTTGTTTCCACCCACGTATAGTGAAGAATGACGATTAAGATGATAATGAAAACCCAATAGAAAGTACAGGACCGATCTAGCATGAAACGCGATAGAAATAGTAGAAAAACGGGCTGACTAATGACACGCACGCCCTTTATACTTTAAAATATACTTAATTAAACTGACCTTTATACTTCAAAAAATATGAGATTCTTCCCTCGACTCAACCCGTACGGTTCAATATACAAGATACCGCTGCGCGCCTCCTAGTAACTCTGTCACATTTCTAGGTCTAGCCCATGCATACCTTGACCAATCGTGACTGATCGTTTACACCTGGCGCCTTGGCTACCTATACTTACCTATCTCGGTTATTCTTTGCATCCCGTGCATCCCCGATTCTGGACTTGATGAACTAACAAAACCAACGAAAAAACAAGCATATCTCGTGTATACCTACTTCGCTAGCTCTATCAGCTTACCATTGGAACTATGCCTACACGACGCCCTCCCCGGAACGCAAATGCCCTCTTTCGCTTCGTCCTTGGTCACACCACACACGAAAAATATATAAGCAGGATATTCCGGCAAGAGATGAACGACACCGAGACGGGGATGCCGCTCTTTATAGTGGAAATCAAAGTCGTGTCAAAATAGTTCGTATGTTTAGGGTTTCCTTTCGGTTCAGCGCTACCATCGCACCTACTCGAGCGGAAAGATAAGACTCGGCAGCTACTGACTGCGAAAGATAGGTATAGATATGATTGCCTTCCGTAGGGCTAGGCTAGTTTGTGTCAATTCTTGGCTCACTTGTTGGTGGTTTCCTGGATCTATTGTTCTTGTGTTTTTCCTGGTTTAACAACATCTTTTTCTTAGCGCTGTTCCCAACAATTCTTTCCCCATCTCTTTATTTCTTAGCCCATTTGTTGTATTGCAGCGGGGAAGCTGGGGCTCCCCTTCGTGCCTCCGTACCTTGAGCAGAGCATGCGCATGGGCATCGGCAGTGTTGGCCTCAGCAACGTAACGTTGATGGAATGATCCAAGGCGTCCAACTATGCGTCTGCGTCAACCGGCATTCTCTCCAGCAGTGGCTCTGAGCTGGTCTGTCTTCCCCTATGCTTGAAAGCGATGTTTATACAGCTTAGAAAGGTGGTATTTGGAAGATTAGGCTGGTAAACGTCGATCGCTCAAGGGTACTTCTACTGAATTCGAATGTTTTCACTACGACGAGGAAAGGGAGCTTGTTATAAAGTATGCATGCGTCTCGACTCGAAAGAAACTTGGTATTCCGACTTTCAATAAGCAATTGAATCCGTATCTCCAGACTTTCCTACATCACTTATGGGAAAACGCCTGCTCGCTGGGGTTGGAACTTCAATACCATCCTCCTCTGTGACCTTCATCAATCACGAGGCACAGAAAGAGTTCGCGTGATATGGGTTGGTAAAGTAATTGGCAGCAGAACAAAAGCGTAGACTCTTTTTTTATGGTATGATTTACGACTTTCTTTCTTTAAATAAGTCAATTTCCCACGGTCGAGTCTTGTCCGCCAAGAATCGAAAACATGCTAGCGTTAACCCTGCTACCAGGCCTAGCTACCACAGAAAGGAAGGGAAAGCGAAGCACAGAGTAAAGGCAAGCATAGCTTTCTACTAGACAAGTACATGCGCCGGAAAACTTATAGAAAGTAAACCATTGATGTACTACTAATCTACTACTGCTAACGTATGATTCTATTATTTCATGCAATAGCAATGACGGGTATGCAGGCTAGAGCTTAAATAATGAGGGATTGGCGAAAGGAACCGATGCCACATGGATATGCGAGAATCTCAGAGCATCCTTAGTTACGCATTTGGAGTGGCAGTGATACGTTTACTGATCATATCTATTTGTGGAAAGGAAAGTCCAAAATAGATGGGAGTTGCCTTTGATGAGGATTCGGAAATAGCAGCAGAAGTTGGCCTGTGTAGTTGCCTTCTTCTCTAGGTTGCTTGCTTTCTTCCACTTGAGCTACTTGATCGGAAAGTACTGTTCAGAGGACTTTATCCAGCTTGCGTACTCGGGCTGTGTTCATTTCCACTTGTTACTGGATTCTGACCGCTTTCTTTAACTTACCTTTCATTCA
This sequence comes from Microstegium vimineum, assembly GCA_022036555.1. Classification (NCBI taxonomy): domain Eukaryota; kingdom Viridiplantae; phylum Streptophyta; class Magnoliopsida; order Poales; family Poaceae; genus Microstegium; species Microstegium vimineum. Next base: position 50,786,534 of record CM039132.1, read on the forward strand.
GCCGAATGCCCACGATTCGATTCGTATGAGTATGGAAGTCCAGCAAACATTCAGAGTGGAGCATCGGTACAGCAGCCGATGAATTCAATGCCTCAGTATAATCCAGTGAATGTGCAACATTGCTCATCGGCAGGTCAGCCGATGCATAACATCCAGATGACTGGTGCTGCGCCCATGCCAACTACTTCGAATCATCTTCCATCAAGATGTGAAGGGGCGCATCAGCCGACTCCACCAGTCAATAACCAGCCAATGAGTCGGCAAGAGCAGGATGCATATTGGACCGATAAGATCGCCAAAGTGATGAAAGAACAATTCGGCATTAAACCCAAGGTTAACACATATTCTTATCGAACACCGTATCCTCCCGCATATGATTTGATTCCTCTCCCAAATCGGTACAAAGTGCCTGATTTTACCAAGTTCTCCGGCCAAGATGACACGTCGATAATGGAGCACATCAATCGCTTCATTATCCAGTGCGGAGAAGCTTCCAATAGAGAGGAATTGAGGGTGAGATTGTTCTCTTCATCATTGTCTGGATCGACATTCACATGGTTTATATCACTGCCTCCAAACTTTGTAATTACATGGGCCAATCTAGAGAAGCAGTTTCACAAGTACTTCTTCGCTGGCATACATGAGAAGAAGATTACCGATTTGGTCAAGCTGAGGCAACGCAATGACGAATCGGTGGAGAACTTTGTTCAGAGGCTGCGAGACGTGAAGAACAAGTGCTACAGCTTGATACTTGATGATCAGCGGTTGGCAGATTTGGCTTTCCAGGGACTACTGCCGCACATCAAAGATAAGTATGCGTCTCAAGAGTTTGAAAGCTTAAGTCATCTGGTGCAAAGGATTGTCAATCAGGATGTTAAAACCTTTGAATCCCGGAAGACTTGGAATAAGAAGGTGACCTTCATCGGGCAAGAAGAAGATTCTGGGTCAGATGAAGAGCTAAGCATCGGTGCGGCCGAATGGGTGAAGGATAAGAAATCTATGTCTTGTCCGTTCGGCCAGAAAGAAGCTGAACATCACCAAGGCCGATAGGATGTTTGACTTGTTGCTTCAAGAAGGGCGAATCAAGTTAGTGCCCAACCAAGTAATTCCATCGGCCGAAGAGCTCAATAAGATTAGGTACTGCAAGTGGCACAATGCAACTTCGCACAGTACCAATGACTGCAAAGTGTTCAGGCAGCAATTGCAGTCAAAAATTGAATCTGGACGCATCAAATTTGAAAATTCTAAAGTCCAGAAACCGATGAAGATTGATCAGCACCCGTTTCCAAATAATATGGTGGAAACTAGCAAAAAAACTAAAGTGCTGACATCGGAAGCCGCCAGGAAGAATGTATCGGTAGATCCTAACCATCAAGTAACTGAGCGTGATGAAAGGAGGTTTGCCGATGACAGAAAGGGCAAGAGAGTTGCCGATGAAAATAGCAGTGCCAAGAGGGCTCCTGGCGTTATAATCACGCACAAGCAGCCAAGGCAAGAGTATCGGCAATCACGAGAGGAGCGATATCGGCAGGAAGAAGAACATCAAGAGTGGCTTCGGCACAAGGACCACTGGAAGTGTCCCTTCTTCGTTCACTGTTGGGAAGAAGGCATCAAGCTGTCTACTGCCAATAATTGCCCCGAATGCAATGGGTACTACACTGCCGATCGGTCAGGTAAGAAACCTTATTTTGATGATCGAGCATCTAGGTACGCCAAGCCGCTCAGAGAGAAGAAATCGGCGCATGACCGACTGGGGGACAAGCTCAACGCGCATAGCAGGCTTGGCAGGTGTGTTGATCAAGAGGAGCTTGAGGAGAGGGCCAATGCAAGAGTGCCCGATGAAGAAATGCTCTCCAAAGATCCAAACATCGGGAGAAGAACTGATGCAAGCAATGGCAAGAAGCACCAGCCTGTTTGGAAAACCAAGCTTCCCTAATGGTGCCCTAAGGGTCTAACAAAGACTCAGAAAAGAAGAATTCAGCGCGAGCGCCGAAATGACTTGTATGACAATGAAGATCCTTCAAGGGAAAAGCAGTGGAGGCCAAAGCGCAAAGACAGGGATCCATCGGCAGAAATCAACATGGTCGTCATATTGCCGATGGAGTTCATGGCGCCCGTCAGCGATGATGAGGAAACTACTGAAATGGCACAACTGGTGTTGGATCCGATGATAGCTGTCTTTGAAAAGCCTGCCGATGATGAAAGGCAGCACCTATGGGCTCTGTTCATTAAAGGCAAAGTGGATGGTGTGACAAAGATGTTGGTGGATGGTGGGGCGTCAATAAACATAATGCCATATGTCATGTTCAGGAAGCTTGGGAAAGGCGACCAAGACTTAGTCAAAACGGACATGAAGCTCAAGGACTTTGAAGGCAATGTGTCGCCAGCTATGGGAGCCGTATGTGTTGAATTAACCATCGGCAGCAAAACTTTGCCGACGACATTCTTTGTAATCAGTGGCAAAGGTACCTACAACTTGCTCCTAGGAAGGGATTGGATCCATGCCAATTGTTGTATTCCTTCCACCATGCATCAAAGCCTCGTGCAGTGGGTTGGAGACAAGATTGAAGTCGTCCGAAGTGAGATCCCATCGATCGTTGCGTTGGCAGAATTGGAAACTTATGAGCAAACCAGATGCATATCAGGTGAAGCTTGGGACACGGAGTTCCTTAAAGTTGCCAATTACCGTATTACACTGATCCAAGTAGTCGGTCCTAAGGAAGAGTTTTAATGGATCGGTTTGCTGATGATGGAAAACTAGGGCAGGGCTTCACATCCGCCGATGATTTACTCAAGATGGACATCGGCGATGGTAGTAAACATAGGCCTACTTTTATTAGTGCTAATTTAGATTCCCAATGTAAACAACAGTTAACCGATTTATTAAAGGAATACAAAGATTGTTTTGCTTAGGATTATACAGAGATGCCTGGTTTAGACCGATCGATAGTTGAACATCGGTTACCTATTAACACTGGTTTCCATCCACATCAGCAACCTGCACGCCGATGCAATCCTACTATTTTACCTGACATTAAGGCTGAGATTACGAAGTTAATTGAAGCTGGATTTATTCGGCAATGCCGATATGCCGAATGGATTTCTAATGTGGTTCCTGTTTATAAGAAAAATGGAAAACTTCGTGTTTGTATTGATTTCAGGAATCTTAACAAGGCTACGCCGATGGATGGCTACCCAATGCCCGTCGCCGATCTGCTGATTGATGCTGCTGCTGGACATCAAATCATTAGCTTCATGGATGGAAATGCTGGATATAATCAAATATTCATGGCTGAAGAAGACATATCCAAGACTGCTTTTAGATGTCCAGGTCATGTCGGTTTATTTGAATGGGTTGTCATGACTTTTGGCTTGAAGAATGCCAGTGCTACTTATCAGAGAGCAATGAATTTCGTCTTTCATAAGTACATCGGCACGATAGTCGAAATTTACATTGATGATGTGGTGGTTAAATCCCGAGATTTTGGGAAGCATCTTGCCGATTTGCGAAAAATATTGGAATGCACAAGGGAGCATGGATTGAAGATGAATCCTAACAAGTGTGCATTTGGTGTATCGGCAGGTCAGTTTCTGGGTTTTATGGTGCATCAAAGAGGCATCGAGATCGGCAGAAAATCTATTGATGCAATTAACAAGGTGGTTGCTCCTACAAACAAGACTGAGCTGCAATTCTTGATCGGCAAGATTAATTTTATTAGAAGATTTATATCCAACTTATCTGGTAAGATTAAATCTTTTAGTCCATTGCTGAAGCTGAAAGCCGATCAAGAATTTACATGGAAAGAAGAACAGCAGTTAGCCTTGGAGGAGATCAAGAGATATTTGGTGAACCCTCCAGTCTTGGTTCCACCTCAACATGGGAAGCCTTTCAGATTGTATTTGTCTGCCGATGACGACGTTATCGGATCAGCCTTAATTCAAGAATTTGAAGGGAAAGAACGTGTAATATACTATTTGAGCAGAAGGTTAGTGGATGTTGAGATCAGGTATTCGGCCATAGAAAGATTATGCTTGTGTTTATATTTCTCTTGCATAAAATTAAGGCATTATTTATTGTCGGTCGAATGCACTATTATCTGCAAAGATGACGTGGTTAAGTATATGCTGTCGACGCCGATATTAAGTGGGAGAATCGGCAAATGGATTCTGGCACTCTCAGAATTTGATTTAAGGTATGAATCGGCTAAGGCAGTTAAAGGTCAGGTGATGGCCGATTTCGTTACTCAGCATTGCAATGTGGTAAGCTCTGTGGAAATTGCTCCTTGGACTTTGTTCTTTGATGGATCCACATGCAAAGAAGGAGCAGGTATCGGTGTTCTTTTGATTTCACCCCGAGGACGGAAGTATGAAATATCGTTGCCGATTGTTGCTACATAGACAAACAATCAGGCTGAGTATCAGGCTTTAATAAAAGGGTTGGAATTACTCAGAGAAGTGCATGTCGATGCCGTTGAAATCTTTGGCGACTCTATGTTGGTGCTCAATCAATTGACTGGGTATATGAATGCTGAAGTGAAGTGTTGATTGTACACTATGAGAGATGTTTACAATTATTGAAGGAATTTAAAGAGTATCGCTTTGAGCATATTCCTAGATTGCATAATGAAGAGGCCAATCGGTTATCACAGAATGCTTCAGGATATCAGCCGATTCAAGGAGTCATGACATCGGTAATGATTGCTGATGACTGGAGAAAAGAAATTGCCAATTACTTAAAAGATCCGTCTAAGAAGGTTGAAAGGCGTCTCAGGTTTCAAGCTACCAAGTATGTGCTCCTCGATGATGAATTGTATTATCAGACAATTGATGGAGTCTTGCTCAGATGCCTTGGTAAAGAGGAGTCCAAAGAGTTGATGGGCGAAATCCATGAAGGTGTGTGTGGAGCGCATCAATCGGCATTCAAGATGAAGTGGGTGATCAGGCGGAATGGATATTATTGGCCGACAATTCTTGAAGATTGCTTTAGCTATTTTAAAGGGTGCCAGGATTGTCAGAAGTTTGGTAATCTCCAGAGGGCGCCTGCATCGGCAATGAATCCTATAATCAAACCTTGGCCGTTTATAGGATGGGCTATTGATCTTATCGGCCAAATTTATCCACCGTCGAGTAAGGGGCATAAGTTTATAATTGTTGCTACCGATTACTTCACGAAATGGGTTGAGGCGATTCCTTTGAAGAATGTAACATCGGCAAACATGGTGGATTTTGTAAAAGAACACGTTGTTTACTGATTTGGTATTCCTCAAACTATTACTACCGATCAAGGAACCATGTTCACATCGGGAGAGTTTGATGAATTTGCTGCTGGTATGGGGTTCAAGGTATTAAACTTTTCCCCTTATTATGCTCAAGCTAACGGTCAGGCTGAAGCCACTAATAAAGGAGTTATCAAGCTTATCAAACGCAAGATTGAAGAGAACCCTAGAAAGTGGCATGTGGTGTTGGAATGAAGCCCTATGGTCGTATCGGATGGCTTGTCATGGTGCAACCAAAGTTTCGCCGTATCAGTTAGTCTATGGACACGATGTTGTCCTGCCTTGGGAAATTAAAACTGGTTCTAGGCGATTATCTTCTCAAGATCAATTGACGACCGATGATTATGCTACTCTTATGAAAGATGAGTTAGAAGATTTAGCAGGTCATCGGTTGAGAGCTCTAATCAGTATTGAAGACAATAAGAAAAGGGTTGCCAGATGGTATGACAAGAAAGTGAAGGTGAAGCAATTTGCCGATGGCGATCTGGTATGGAAGTTGATTTTACCGATTGGGACTAAGAGTTCTAAGTTTGGAAAATGATCTCCTAATTGGGAAGGTCCTTATCGGATAAAACAATATGCTCTTGGCAATGCTTATATTTTAGAAACTCTCGAAGGAGTTGCATTCTCCAGAGCAATCAACGGTAAATACTTGAAAAAATATTACCCTAGTATTTGGGTAGATGCGTAAAATGCTCAGTTGAGTGCCGATGGAAAGAAAAAGTTATGTAATCAACGGTAAAGGCGTACTAACGTTATATTACAGAGCAAAATCAAGTATCAATGTTACATTTGCCGATACGATGAATTGTAATAAATTACAACAAGGATTGGATAACTGATATCGCACGCAGGTGAATTTGCTCTATTTCCTCCATTTCCTTGGCATCAGCATCGGCAGGCCCTTCAACTGGCTTGAGTTTCTTCTTTAGCAGGATAGCTTGTCGGGTGTTTTGATCCCTTTCTTGTCGCAGAACCTTGATGGTATCGGGCAGTTGAGCTTTCTTTTGACTGGCTGTGTTTAGGGCTTCTTCCACCCTTTTTAATTCAGTTAGCAGCTCTTCCTTCCTTGCCGATAGCTGGGTGATCTCTTGCTCAAGAGTAGTGCTGGAGGCTTCCGCTTGGCTGATGTCCTTATGCTTCTCATCGGCAATTTGTTTGAACTTGAGCATCTCTTCCTCAGTCTTGGATCGAGCGGTCCTATCAGCTATGCGACGAGAAAGTCTTTGGTACTGGAGTTGCTTACTTTCAAGGAACGCCGCCTGGAAGAGTACTTCCTCTGTATCGGCAGACAAGTGGCCTTGGATGTCCTTGAAAGCTATCTTTGCTACAGTGGAATCTTGGATGAGATTGGATGTATCTTGTTGCAGTAAAGATAGTAGCGTTTCCAGCTTTGCTTTGACTTCTGCCGATAAAGTTGGGGTAGAACATTCTTCATCCTCGTCCTCATCGGGGAGGTTAATGGTGAAGGAGAATAAGTTGTCTGCTGGAGCGGGGTTTTCTTGGTTTTCGTCCTCGTCCTGGAGGTTGACGCCGAAGGAGAACAAGCTGTCTGGGGAGTCTTGGGCCTGAAAAAGAAGAAGTTAAAATGTGCCGTTCATAAAGTTATACTGCAAATTTTTAGGTAACCGACTTACCATCTTGAAGCGGATTTCTTGCTTAGGACTTGGCATGTCCACTAGTAGAAAAATCATTTTTGCTGCCACGTCGTTTTTTTTTCACATCCGGTTCACAATTTCATGATGCCAGTACAAAAAATAGGGTGGGCCCAGCAAGAGAACCGCCTGTGTAAAACCATTTACACAGGCGGCTGACATTATAAACCGCCTGTGTAAATACCTGTAGAGTTAATTTTTTTGATTTTTGTAAACGATCTCTGATGGAAAAACTTTGTACATGAAAGTTGTAGATCTCGAAAAGTTATGAAACTTTGTAGTTCACAACTTTTTCATTTGAAATCATCTTGTCATCGAAAATTACGTTTGAATGTGTCAAATTTGAAATTTAAATTTTTGTAAACGACCTCGGATGAAAAAACTTGCTACAGGAAAGTTGTAGGTTTTGAAAAGTTATGAAACTTTGTAGTTCACAACTTTTTCATTTGAATTCATTTAGTGGCTCAAACAATCAATTTACACTCGGTTTACCGCCTGTACTGTGGGCCGATTAGTACTGACCCCAATACAGGCGGTGGGCTTTGCCGCCTGTACTAATGCCTCTACCACCGCCTCTAAAAACGTTTTTTGTACTAGTGGTCGGTTGGTACAGCCTCATCCTGGGGATCGGCAGCAGTTGTCGATGAGCACGCTTCTGTTGGGGAAGCAGTTGGCGTTGTTGGTATTGTTACTGGCGTTGTCTCTGCTGTTGCGATCGGTTCCCGTGGCGGTGATGTCGTCCTCTGATCAGGATCTTCATCTGGTGTGGGCGTTGGTATTGATGCCGATGTTGTTGCAGCTGGTTTCTGCAGTGGTGGCATTGCTTCCTGGGTTGGGGTTTCCTCTGGTGGTTGTTCAGGAGCAGATGCCGATGGTTGTTCTGTTGTTGGTGCATCGGCAGCAATTGGTGATGCAGTTGGGGTGGCTCGCCTCAAGCGTTTCCACTTTGGCACAGCAGTAGGCGAACCAGCCCGTTTTTGTGGCGAAGCCTGGGGGGCATCGGCAGCAGGAGTTGGAGAAGTTCATACGTTTGGAGCAGCTGCCAATGGTCTCATTGCCTGGAAATGTTTAGTGCAAGTTATATAAAGTAAATGTTGCCGATGAGCAGTATGTGATTGGTATAAGTAAAGATAAGATTTATTGCAAAAGCCCGTGTCAAAACAGCAGCAACAGTCGATATAGCCATGGTTTTTGCAGGCGTCGACTTGGGCTTGAGAGTAACCTTGGGTACCTTCTGAGAGGTGAAGGCAGCCAGTGTGGGGGCATTATTGCCGATGAGTGATATACGAGCTATGCCTGGGCCGGGAGGGATGCAGGGATCTCTAGTTTGTTTCGAAAAAAACTAAAGACGTACAGCATTACCTATTTTATTTTAGAACACGTACAGCATTATTACCTAGCTAAGAGCAACTTCAACGGTCTACAGTCTCTCCATCCCACTCTGCATATGTAAAAGTGACAGAAAACTGGCTCCAACAGCCTCGCCAACGGGTTCTCCAAAATAGCCATCAGGGTATTCCGCTCTCCAGAACAGGCGAGGGGCCTTCGCTCGCCATCCTGCTGCCCCGACGTGTGCATGATAGCGCGCTAAATACTCTTCTGCAGAGCCAGCACATGCACCGCCGCTACGGCGATCAAGAGCTCCGGTCGTGTCGCCTTGTTTTGTAGCTGCTGTGACTCCACACAACTGAGCACGGACCTATAATAGGACGTGTTGTAGTAGTCGCTGCAGCCCTGCATCGGCGTCGCCAAATCCTCGGAGTCATCACGTGCCGTCGCCGCGGGTACCTGTCCTGAATCGTCGGATGCTCACAGGTTTGCCCTACGACCGTACAGGACCGTGCGCCGGCGTCCCGGCCTCGAGCACGGGCGTCTACAGCGAAGCTAACGCTCCATATCAATATATCATCCTAGAACCCTGCGCCGGCGTCGCCAAGTCCTCGGCCTGATGGCGTGCCGTCCCCCGCTGGTGCGCACAGGTATGCGCATGTCAACATTCAACTCCAACGTCCAACCTCTCCCCGAATCGTCGATCGGATGCTCACAGGTTTGGGCTGCGTATGTGCATGGAGATGTAAAATTCCCTTGAATAGAATTCTACAAGTTACTGTCAGTATGTTTAATTCTGAAATCTGAACATTAAAATTCTGCAACTTCAAATGGAATGTGCAACCTGCCCTTTAGAAAATAAGCGGAGAGGCGTAGTAGGATGGGCAGTCCATCACATTAACTAGTATTTGGAGACTTTGGACTATGGTATTCTTTTAAGAGATTTGATTTGCATATTCCCCACCATGCCTTTGCACCTGTATATTAGATTTAAGCATCATTTATCATCAGTTTCCTCACAGAGTGGCATAGCAGAGAAAGACAGAGGGGATAGACCGATAGATACTTAGATAGTACTAAAATATGCAGATGTTGTGTGAGTTGTTACGTTGACCTGTGCAAAGCGGTGCGGTTGCTTGGCAGCTAGGACATAGGCCTCTTTGCCAGCACCGCGAACTTGGGTTGATCACTGTTCAATTTAAGTTTGAGCATCCATGTAAATCTTTATTAGCCCCTAAGGGTGCTGTTACGACATCTTGTATTGAAGTTTTTCTCTATTATTAATACAAAGACGCGCAAACCATATATGTGTGTCATTGAGAAAAAAATATATATGAATATATGGCTAGACTCCTCGATAAATTTTTATTGAAGTGTATTTCATCATGAATCTACAAACTTCCATTTTTATATTACTAATCTGTAAGAATTTTTTTTACATGGTAGTTCAAGCTAAAAAAATTAATTTAGAATAAAGCTAGATTGTATTTTACATTTGTGATTGGAAGGAGTAACCTTTTTCAGTATCTAATGGTAGTCATTTGTTGTGCTCGTGCAGCTTCAAAATTTTTGGGATGTTGTCATGTTAAGTTATATTAGCTTTTTCCTTTTTGTTGTTCCAGAATCTGGGTATTGGATTCCTAAAGGATCAATGTTCATTATCTCTTACCAGAAGAAATGCACGTTCGAAGCCCTTTAGCAACAGTACACTGCTGCAAAAAGCTAAGGAATTTAGAGATTAACAGATTAAGAGTCAGAAGAACACAACAATTTTTTTTTTATGGAACAAAGAACAAAAGCTAGATTGTCTAGGTTTAGGATTTAGTACAGATTTGTCACTGATGCATTTATTTCTCGGTTGCTCCTTCTCTGTCTGTGTTGGGCCTAGCTTGGCATTCAGACTGACCAAACACTTGATCCCTTCCAAAGCCTTCAGAGCTTCAAAGATCAGCTTCAAGTATCATTCTTCGTGGTCGTGGATATAATCGTGTTAATGAGTTGGAAAATTTTAAAAGCACGTAATTACATGATCTTTCGCTAGGTCAGTCCATCGATTCGGCTGTCAAAAGATGATTTCAGATAAGAACTTCAACTCCTGCTTTTGCGAGCAAAGAGAAGCTTTCCCCCTGGTTAAATCAATGGATAGCCAATCTTATTTAGCTTGCTTACACCTTCTTGTCACCCTTCTTTTTTTCATTTCTTTCTATGCTTCTTAATTTATTCCCCATCCCCCCCTTGCTTGTTTTGTATTCTCTGCACTTCTAGCGCCTTTTATTTTCTTTTTAGTAGGGGCATGCCCCTCATGGTTCCCTAAAAAAACAAAGCTAGATTGTCTTTTTGTGGTGCATGTTTGAGAAAAAGGACAAATGATTGAAGTCCTCTAAGACCCTAGAAGAAGCACATGCACTCCTTATTTGCACCACAAGAAGCTAGGAAGATTGGGTCTTATCTAGGAAGTGGTTGAACTTGGCTAAATTTGTTCTTGAGCTCCTGCAATAACACTAGCTGAGTCGTTGTCTCATTTAATAAAACTTTTGGGTTGTAGTTGATGTGCTGGGAGTTCTTTTGGTGGAGTATGGTTGAGTTGTGGATGTTTGTCAATTGGATGATGTAAATGTATCTTCTAGTCTTTGGCTCCGCTAAGGTTGGGGTTGCCCTAAAACTCTAAAAGTATATTGGACTCTGATGTTTCCTTTTGTTTTTGTAACATCCCATAAAGATAGATCAATATGTTTCTTTGATCGTGTTGGCAACGTAAGTCCGGAAGGTAATACCTCCATGAATGGTGAAGGAACTCAATTAAATTTTAGGAACTAAAAAGGTAATTTTCCTTCCTTTCACACTATTACAACAGTCACCTGTTATAGAGACTAAAGGACATTTTTGGGTACCAATATTACTCTCTAACTATTACATCATATTCCTAGATCTAAAGACACCAATCACATAGGGTTACATCCGGATTTATATAACATCCAATGGACCACCTTTGACCTCCATGGGACTGCATGTGCACTAGCCTAGCTTCCCGTGTTGTTATCCAAAGGCTCAGCCTTCCATGGTGCCTTCGGCCGAAGCATCCCCGAGGGATGGTTTTAACACTCCGTGTGAGCCTTTCTTCTCGTTCAGGTGCCACCTTCGAGGTTCCGCTTCCACAGGATCTTCAGCCAAGGAACCTGAACCTTTGGCAACCAGTACCTTCATAACTATCGGCTTTGGTGGAGGCCACCCAGGTGACGCACTAAAGGTTTGGGCCGATATGCAAACACATTGTTAGAGTGCACAGCGGAATTCGGCATAGCTTGCTATACCCACAAGCCGGAGCCTCTCGGGCCCATGTCCACCGGAGCCCACAACATACCCAAAAGACTAGTCTAATAGGTATATATCGTGCTTCTCCTTTCATCAATTACCGATATGGGACTAAACCTAGTAATCTCCCACGTCATGCATTGGACCCAACTCTTTTATCACACTACACCATGCCATCTCCGAAAGACGTTTTCTAGGTCCCGAGTCCAACGGGCAAAAAACAATTGACACAACCAATGAACACTAACAAAATCTAAAAGTTCTTCTAGTGAAGTGGACTTCCCCTAGTGTTTTAGTATTTAAAATTTTATACAAATTTTCACTACTAAATGTCTTCGAGAATTTCCATGTGTTGTGACTAGTGGTAGTATTTACTACTAATTTAGAACACCAGGAGTCCACCATTTTAGTAGGGGAAGATATATTGGCATGTAAGAGTCCACCACCCAGGTGACGCACTAAAGGTTTGAAGATATATTGGCCATGTAAGAGTCCACCATTCTAGTAGGGGAAGATGAAATTGTAAGCAACAGGCAATTTAAGAGTAACAAAGTTTGAAGGAGTGGTATGAAAATGAACATTTAATTGTGGGCAATCACATGAAACAGCACGTCAAATGAACTGAAAGTAATAGGTACATCATTATATCAGGTTCTCAGGATGGAGGTTTATATTTGCTACCATTGAGTCAACTCAACATAGCAATCTATTTGAACTGAAGACAAGGTGTGTTACATGGCAGCTTGACTTGTCTCACCCACTGGGAAATGCACGGAGGCAGCGGCTGCGCGGTGGCAGCTTACTTGATCTTCGCGGCCAAGGATGTGCTGGGACATTTGATACAACCCATGCGCCAAAGGAAGAATGACAATCCACCTGCAAGAATAGTCCACATATATATGTTATATAACCTCTTCTTCTAGGTGCCACTGGAAGAAACGACAATAATCAACATGTGTACTACGTTTGTTGATGCTAACTGATTACTCCGCCTATTCATAAGTACGATCGCACCCTGCTCCCCCTCTCCATCCCCTGAAACAGAACACACAATCAAGTAAAACGGAGCAGCACAGAACACACCATGGATGCAGGAAAGCAGTTCTTGTGTTACTTCACCTGAAACGAAGGCAGCGTGACTGATATTTGTCTCAAAGCTGATAGGATCTCTTGTGTATAACACATACCATTTTCTTGGAATGTGGTCATTGTCATCGTTCGCATATGCTTTGACTTGCTGGATGTGATTGAACTTATCCCACTCTGGGCTAGATATTCCTTTGGCTATGGAAGTGAGTAGTGATATGTCACAGTGTATCTGCAAATGCCTGAGGTTTATATCCTGCAGGTATCTAGGGAGTGTCTTCATGTCGTAGTCCTCTAGCATGACACTCTGCAGTGCCGGCATACCCTCCAGAACCTTTAGCTTTGGGCACATGGAAACACAAAGCCTCTGCAATTTTCCGAGGTTACAAATTCTCTGCAGTTCAAGGCTTTCAAATACCTCAAGCTCAACAATAGAACCTAAGTTCCCCGGATGGTTTAGGTTCTCATGATGGTATGGCTGTACTAATTTGGGACCAACATGCTTGATTGATGGAGCACGATCAATCTCTAGGAACTCCAAGCATGGGAGCTGACAAAGGTCATCTGGGAGTTCTGTGCAATAAGGCAAGTCTATCATCGTTAGAATTCTCAAGTTTCTAAGGTGCACAATTCCTGTTGAGATCATCCATCTTGGGAGCCTCCGGCCAAAGTAATTTACGATTGGTAGGTTCTCTATGGAAGGTGGAGGGCAGAGCTCATCAAACACCTCCTCTATTAGAAGTTGCTCTTCCTCAACATTTCTGTTATCATACCAGTGTCTACTAGTACAACTTAAACGTAGATAGCTTAGGTGCAACTTTTCACTAAGCTTGGCCTTTGAAGCAAATGACGAAGATGATACTTTCTCCAGGCATTTTACATGAACCTCAGTAAGCTGGGACAGAGGCCCCAACTCTTCCAAACTGCACCAGTCACCATCCATTTGGGCTGGAAACCCATATAATTTTCTTAAATTACCTAGAATGCCAAAACCTCTCGGTATTTGTTTTATATTTGTTCCACTAAGGTTAAGAACCCTCAACCGTTGTAGATTTCCAATGCTATCTGGAAGCTTCACAAGGCTTTTGCAACCAAAAAGGCTAATGTGCTGCAAGAATTTCATCTTGCCAATGCTATCTGGAAGTCTAGATATGTTAGTATGTTTTACAGACAAATACCTCAAGTGTTTAAGTCTAAACAAAGATTCAGCCAATGCATCAATATTTGTAGATTCTATGTGCAGGGTCCTTAAGCATGAAAAAGAAAGCAATGAATGACCAGGCTTGAATTTTATATGCCCAACTGAAATCAGGGTTCTCAGTAATATCTGTGCTTGTAGAGAACTCCATTCCAACTCATTTGATTCTGATCCTGTGGTATCTAGTGATATCCATATAAACCTTTGAGAATTAAGTTGACCAAAAATATCAGCATGAATTCTGGAAGCTATTAGTGCTTCATTTCTAGCAACATGATGGGCAAATGATCGAACAATATCGTGTATTTTGCAAACTTGTTGGTCGATATACCTTTTGTCTGGTTCTATAAGATTCCTCAATATTAGCTCCTCATAGTATTGTCGTCCTAATCCTTCTAAGTCATGTGAGTTTCCATGAATAAATCCTTCACTGATCCACATGCCAATAATTTCATCAGCATAGAACAATGTGCTCTTGGGGAGGAGGGCGTAGTATAGAAAGCAAGGCTTCAAACAAGGATTTAAGTCTTGGTAGCTGAGGTATATTGCATAGTTTAGCTCTTCAGGCATTTGAGATGCTGACCATATGGAATTATTTAGGACATTTTCCCAGTTGCTTCGTGTTGTCTTTTTCTGGCGTAGGAGACCTCCTAAGACTTTAACAGCAAGCGGCAAACCATCACATTTTTCTATAATTCCCATTCCAATATCCTTTAGCACAGCAACCTGAGGTTCATTGTTTTCATTTACAACTACCTGCATGCAGTTTTATAGGATTCCGTTGTTAGAACTCCGATCGTTTGTGGTTACCTATTGGGATTGAAAGTTCCCTGTTATTACCAGCAGGACCAAAAGCGAAAAAAATGTGAATTCTAATTTTGCTTTAGTTTTAATCTCTTCTTAGGAAACTGTGATCAATTGCCTCATGCATGTGCAGTTAGCATATGCATTCCATCTAATGAATTTTAAACAAAAATGTATAGCATTTGTCCTATTATATTGCATTTGGTCACCAGTGTAGAAGTCTATATACGTTTGCAGCAGGGGCTCAAGTTCTTATAGTCAAGAGTTCAGCTGAACAGCAAAACTATCATGATGAAGCTATTAAGCATGATGCTGAATAAAAATGAGAAAGGAATTTTCACCCATGTAAAGCATGTACAGACCTGCTTCTTGAGCAATGACCAGGCATCCTCAGGTTTTATTTTATCAACATGGTGGTAGGGCTCCTCTGCCTTCATTCTTCGAGCAACTATGTCATGCCTAGTGGTGACAAGGACACAGCTACCTTGACCTAGGACATTGACCAAGGGAATCATAAGAACACACTCCCATGCTTGATGGTTCCAAACATCATCCATCACCAGTATGGTTCTGTGCCCATTCAAGATTTCCTTAAGAGCTCGCTCAAGTGCACCCTTTGTATCTCCAACAGATTGATGGTCTCCTCCAGCTTCAGTAATGGCTCGTTTTAGTAGCTCAGTGTCATTGTAATCGTTATTTACACTCAACCATATTTTCTTTTCAAACTCTTGCTGGATGGTGTCATGATTGAATATCTTCTGAGCAAGTGTAGTTTTGCCAATTCCTCCAACTCCCAATATAGCAAAGATTGTTATTCTTTTATCTTTACGGATTTTCACCTCCTCCTTTGTTAGCATCTCCACCAGGTTTCTTGTGTCCTCCTCGATCTTCTCACCAACCAAACTAGATTCATCAAGCTCTGCTGATGTCTCACGGCTGCTAGGCCGAGAGACCACCCTTCTATTGTGATCTTCATAGGAATTGAGGTGGATGAAGCTGAAGTCCAAGCTCCGCTTCTTGATTTCATCTAGCGTCTGGTTAAGTTTCTTGATACGGTTACTGATATTGTGGGCATGGAGAGGATTCCGCATGCAAAAGAGCATGGTAGTGAAGCATCCTACATCACGCCTTGGGCCTTGCGCCATGGACTTGAGCTGGCATAGGTCGAGGATGTTGGTGGCATCATACATAGCATCCCTGAGCTCTTTTACCCATGCCTGTACGCTTTGGTCTATGATATTCTTCCTATCAGCATCAGTGAGGTAGTTCCTGAGGTCCTTAAGCTTGATGCTCATCTTATCAATCTCAGAGGAGACCCCAAGCAACATACGCACCTCCTCTGTTACCATCTCTATTAGCATATTTTGGATGTAGGAGGCCAAAACATCTAAAACACCTGCCATATGAATGCCTACTTTGTTTTGTCTGCAACAAAAAGTAAATTAAAATTATGTCATCTCCAGTGTCCCATAGTTTGCTTACAATAAAGAAGTATCATCTGCAGTTTGAGTGCAGCTATGTCAATTAGATAATTCATTCAAAAGGTTCCAAATGTTTTCTACATAGATGCAATGTTGAGCATTCATTGACATTAATTTTGTTCTTCTTATGTGCTCGTAGAACTCAAAATTATCATTGACTACATGTTGAAAGAGTCCAGGGGCAGCATCTCCAAGATTGCTTAGTTGTGCCATTGGATACAAAATTAAGGGAAGCTATTTTGGCAAGCATCCTAATAATTATTCATGGTTAAATATTGAAACATTTTTTTTTGATTTAGAAGGATCATACACTCATGCTCTTATGCTTTTTTGTTGTTGTAGCAGTGTAAAAAACATATCTTTAGGACCATTTTTAGGCATAGATGAAAAAGAATGAACCTGATCTAGAGGGAACCAATTCTAGAGCATGTCACAACTTTACCTTGCCTATTGATTATCACCTCGTATTTACAACAAATGGTGTTTCTTCCCTTTGGTTTCATTGTATGCAGGTAAAGTAGAGTGACCACATGGAAAAGGGAGCTGGGTTTTCTGCCACATGTTTCAGAAACTACCTGCCTTCTAGGCTCTAGAGTTAGATGTAAATGATTTTTGACTGTTTCTAAATCTAGGAAACATCTTTGTTAAATAACTTTTGATTGTTTCTAAATAAAAATTTCTAGGACCATAAATGATTTCAATTGAAGAAGTCGTCAACAACAACATTGGGATCTACAACTTTGATATAAAATTTATTTTTATCCAACTTGGCTTGAAAAAGTTATAAATATTCTCATGTTGTAGCATGGTTAGTACCGCCGGATCATACAACAGGCGAGTGGTGTACCATCTTCACCGCCGGTTCATACGGTGAAAGCATCTAGGCCCCTAGAGTTTCGGTGATTAACGACAATATAAAATTACTATGACTAACGTGTGTTTTGCAGAGGCAAATGAGTAAGTTAGGTCATAATAATGGATATTGATTGAGAGATCAATTGTATTCATGCCCCCAAGATGGATTCATTTCGGTTTTCAAAAGATTGGCGACAAGGTTGAAGCATAGACTAGGTCTAATTATCAATTGGAGTTGGAGAGTGAAGGACCAAAACGGAGACCAGAGGAAGTGAATGAGAGCCAACAAAAACTTATCCGAAACATTGACCCTTGTCCCAAAATCAACTCCGACACAACCACTCGAGAATAACGATGTGTTCACGACCCAACACATTGGTGGATACTTTAGGAGTTGTCCTAAAGGTACAGCGGAACAATCCAGAGAGGCCAACTAACAAGCCCCGAAGAGGACAGCTCAAAAGAGCAAAGAAAGAGGATTCCCGGACTGTCCGGACTTGAGGGCGGACTGTCCGCAAGATGGTCCCGGACAGATATGATAATTAGAGTTCACAAATGGTGATAAGTTAGAAGTTTCATACGGAGTATATATCTCGAATTTCTGGGCTTTATATATTTTCCTGGAGCGTCTTTTGCAAGCAATTCCTCGTCTTGGTTGTAGAAAAAGAAACTGAAACGTACCTGAGAGCCTGGTGAATTCAGGTTGTTCTTGCCTTCTTGTGGAAGCGGGTGCCCGAGACAGCTACTCTGCTGGACCGAGGCTGATGGATCGGAGATGGTGGTGAAGGAACACTCTGTGAGGGCTTTACATACGCGTTCGAATTAATTAAGAGCTTCTTTTTATTAATTGTCTATCAATCAATATTCTAATGGCAATAGAATTTCATAATAATGAAAGAGAATAGGTAATAATTCGGAACGAAAATAGCATTTTAATGTGTATAAAAATCCGAATTTTTTCGAAAAAATGGCCTTTCTTTTTATTTATTTTGTATCGGGTTACTAAATACTAAACAAATTCAAGAAATAAGAGAATTCAGAATAGCTACCAGAAAGACTAATCCAATCCATAATGATGTACCGGAAAATACAACGTTTTTATTGTCGCATGGAGATGAGATGGACATGAGCCTGCGGTGGCTCCTTTGTCTTCGATGACTTGGGAAGCAAATAAAGATGACCCAGGGAGAAGAAGAAAATGGCCATTAGGTGGCAAGCGTAACAGCGAGGTAATTACCTAGGTTGACCACTGCTATTGATAATTATATTTTTTCACTTTTCCTATATTTTATCAGGTTTGTAGTTTTATCTAACAGGTTTTTTATTTCTAAACCAAAAATTACAAACTGTGTCTACATAAGTTGCAACGAACTAAAACTGTAATTTTAATATAAAATATATACAATAACTGTCAACTGAAAGAAAACTAAAATTCAGAAACCTGAAGTTTAGCAAATCCCTTTTATAATATATATATATATACCTATTTAATGTCGTAAATCTTATAATTTTTTCTATAATTTTAGTTCAACTTAAAATACTTTGATTCTCTACAAAAAATAGTTAAAATAACTTATAATTTATGACAGAGAGAGTACAATCTAGCTCATCAGAGCATATTGGAGGAAGGCGACCCTGATGGCTAGCCATGTTACTAGCATTGCTCAATGCCGGCGACGCAGTGCTGCAGCAGAGACTTACCGTGGCGGGCAGGAAGGGTGTCCGCCACGGAGGTCTTTTTTGCAACGCTGCGCAAAATCGTTTATCACGTAGTGTTTGTAAACGTGATTGGCTAATGCAAGCTAGGTCAAGTAGAAGAAGGTCATTTAGGCAGGCTATATATAATGTTTTACTAACATATCTAACGTCAAGTGACAGCCCATTAGTTGACCGAACATTCATAAATCTCAATGAGTTGTTGGCATCTCACTATCTAGCTTTTGAATATATATTGCTGTTGTGCCGCGTACAAGCTGGAAAGCCCTTCGTTTATTTTGCTTAATTTTCTTATGCTCACCTACTACCATGTGCAGCTACCTCAAGCTCTCAATTCATTGATGACTGAACTATTTGTTTTATGCAGAGAAGAGATGTTTTGTTGATCATTGCGACTGCAAACAATCATGGTCATGAACAATGGAGTAGCGTGGGAGAACCCAAGCAAAAAAAAATCATGGAACAAAGTGAAGCTTGTTGAAGCCCACTCTCTTACAGTTTTCTAAGCCCGTGGGCTCCCATGCCTTTTCTAAGCCCGTGGGCTCCCATGGCCAGCCCATTGTCATCGCCAAAATAATGAAGGTCTCTTTGTGTTTTGAAGTAGTATAAGTAATAAAATACTATTACTAGTCATAACATGTGATAATTTTTACTGGAACACATCTAGTAGGAAAAGTTTTATAATTCCTCCATCCTAAATTATAAGACATTTTAAAAATCTTAGAGAGTCAAAGCATCTTAAGTTGATCAAAATTATGAGAAAATTATACAAAATTATGATATCAAATATATATACTATAAAAATATAATTGATGAAGAATCTAATGATACTTAGTTGGCATGATAAATGATATTATATTATCATATAAGTTTAGTCAAACTTGAGGTACTTTGACTTTCCAAAATTCTTAGAATGTCTCGTAATTTGGGACGAAGGGAATACTAAATATTGAATGCTAAAACTTTAGAAGACATTATTAAGGGAAGTTTTACATTCCGGTTGTGTATATGATTGAGTAACATCGGCTGGGTTGCCCACTGGAATTAAAGCTTGGCCTGCCATTGAGTCCACAACAAACGAGCACAGATCCCGCTATCCCAATCTCCGTACCTTCGCCTTTTCTCCATACTCTACGGTCTGCACTCTCTTTACTAGGGGTGCTGTCTATATACTCTATTCTATTCATAATATACTCTCTCCGTTCAAAAATAACTATCGTTATTTTTTTTTCATAAAATAACTTTGACTTATTTTATATTAAAAAAATATTAATATTTAACAATCAATTTAAGTACGTACAGAACACTTCTTAATTACCTGATCTCGGCTGGTGTGGTCTAAGAATCGTTTATCTTAAAAGGAAAAAAGGAAATGAAATACCATTGGTTCAATACATCACAGGAGCATCAGCATCAATCGTGAATCTAAGATATGCGTATAAAAACGAAGGGCCCAGGAGAATCAGTTTTTAGCACAATATATATCTGCGTAGAACGCAAACCAAATGTATCGAGCACGTCATGATCGTCAAAACTTCCTGGAGCAAATGTCTGCCAAGATGATCACAAAATTAAGCAGATCCTACTCCAATTCAAATCCGCCTCGAATCAGAGGAAGTAGACAAGTAATATGTGGCTGAACCTGAAAGCGGATTGATAATTAATCACTCAATAATTAGATTGACTTGTCAATCGCGAGTAGGACGGACCTGCCGTCAAGAACAAGTGAACCTGGCCGAGAGTGCATGGGCCTATTTAGGCCCAATGACATGATTACAAGATGCTAACTAAAGGCCTAACAGGCCTTACCGCTGAGGTCGAAGGAGTTTAATGAGGAGCTGGCCGGCGGAACGGGCGGAGGAGGAAGCTACCGGCCGGGTAGGGTTGGGGCAGCAGCGACCATGGCCATGGCAGATGCTAGGGAAGGGTAAAAAGGAGTTCACCACGGGCACGGCCGGTAGGGTCTCGCCGGAGGTCCGTGGGCGTGAATCTTGAGGCTGTCGATGGCTAGCATAGGCCTGCTCGCCACACCTACACGTGAATCTTGAGGCAGTATATAGATCGATGTCACGGGACAAAATTCTAAACTCTGCTATACTAGCAAAGTAGATCCACATAAGCTAAACAACCCATTGGCCTTAAGGCGAACTACTAAACGCTTTGGCCTTGATGAAAAAGATAGGCCCACAAAGAAATAACGGTTCACCTCAAAGTTCAATTTTTCTCCCTGAACTCGTCCGTTTTTCCCCCCTCAACTGTGAAACCAGAAATCTTTCCTCCTTCAATTTTGAAAACGGTTCGTTTTACCTCCATGAGTGGTTTTGGATAGTTGTTTTGTCTTTTTTCTTTTTTTATTTATTTTGACTAAATCTTTAGAAAATCATAGTAAATCACACAAAATTCATAAAATAGAAAATCCAATTTTTTTGGACTCCGCATGAGTAGATCTATACATTGAACATATAATATGATATACTTTAGTACAAAGTTTTTTAATTAATTATAGAAAAGTGTAGATTTAAAGATAAAAGAAAAAAAATTGTACTAAAACATACCATATTATATGTTCACTGTATATATCTACTCATGTAGAGTCTAACAAAATTGGATTTTCTATTTTATGATTTTTGTGTGATTTACTATGATTTTCCAAAGATTCAGTCAGAATAAATAAAAGGGAAAAAAGACAAAACCACTGTCCGAACCCACTCACGAAGGTAAAACGAACGGTTTTCAGAGTTGAAAGAGGAAAGATTTCTGGTTTTATAGTTCAGGGAGGAAAAACAAACGCGGACGATAGTTGAGGTAGGAAATATGAACTTTTTCCAACTTTATTTCTCCTGTTGCGTCTGCACTTAGATTGGGCCTTTGCAGCCCATGTTCGCATGATGTCACCTGCCTCCCACCGACCCCCCCCAGCCCCACACCCAAGATGAATTGGGCCTTTGCAGCTCATGTTTGCGTGCAGCGAGCTCGAGTAGTTCGTGCGCTTTTTTTCTTCTGTTTTTGTATTTTGTGCCTCTTCTATATATAGTGTTAGAAAAGTTAAAAAAATTGTATTCTCTAAACCAAATTTTAAAATTAAATTTTAATTTATATATATTTAGAAAAGATTGTTTACATACAAAATACAATAATTACATAGCAGAACATCACATTAACTTTACATGAACATTATAAGAATATAGCATAGAACATAATATGTATGCTACGTGATTATCATATATATTATAAAATACAAAAAAAATGTGAAGTAATTAATTATAGACAATAAATAAATAAAATATACATGCTATCAAACACCACAAAATATATTCTAGAACATCAATATATAATACAGAACATCACAAATCTATCGAAGAACATTACATTAGCACTACACGAACATCACATAAATATAGCATAGAACATTGTAGGTATATATGTGAACATCATAAAATATAGAATAAAATAATAAAATTAGTGAAGTAATTAATTAGAGTTAAATAAAAAGAAGAAAAAAAATACCAAACATCACAGAATATATTTTAGAACATCAA
This sequence comes from Microstegium vimineum, assembly GCA_022036555.1. Taxonomy (NCBI): domain Eukaryota; kingdom Viridiplantae; phylum Streptophyta; class Magnoliopsida; order Poales; family Poaceae; genus Microstegium; species Microstegium vimineum. The sequence goes on from CM039132.1 coordinate 50,808,785, forward strand.
TATATGTTTACTGAACATCACAAATACATCGTGGAACATCACATTTCTACTCACTAATATTAGAAAAACATTATAGAACAATAAATGTATATAACTGTACATCATATATATACTATTGGACACCAAAAAATATTATAAACATCACGTATATACTATTGAACGTGACAAAATCTAACACAAAACAACACATATTGACACATAGAACATCACAAATCTATCATAGGACATCACATGAATAATGGGTCAACACTATATGTATCTTATAAATTTAAATATTAAAAATAAAACTAAGTAATAGAAAAAAAACAATCTAGAAAAGGAGAATACAAAGAGAAAAAACCATATAACAAATAAAGGGAAATACTTAATTATAGAGGAAGAAAAAATCTAAAGAAAACATAAAATGTAAGAGAAATAAAAACTAAAAATAAGAAATAAAAATGATAACAAATAATGGAAATAATTAATTGCAATAAAATAAATATGAAAAATAAAAACATTAGAAATAAAAAGAAAAGAAGAATAAAAATTGTTGGTAACAAAAAATAAAATAAAAAGGAAAAATAAATAGAATCAAACGAACAAAAAAAGAATTGAATAAGAAAAGAAAAAATGAGGAAAAAAGAAATAAGGCTATCTGTACTGCGGTGCTGGAAAGGTAACTGAAGTACTATTTGCAGTAAAAAATATACGTAGAGCTATACTCTACCAGCTACGCTAGGCGGCCCCGAACGCTATTGCCAGCGGCTTTGCGGACCTGTGCAGACGCAGGTAGAGGGATGCAGCAAGCATGTGCCCTGGGTCCTCAGTTTGCGTGCATTGTCATTTAAACTAGTTAAGAAATATTATATTTCACAAACTAAAAAGTCAAATTAAATTTTATTTGCATCATTAAATTCATTTTAATAAATACTTCAAAATTAGATCCCACATAATATATTTAAATAAAGTGATAAGTGAGCTTCACTGTTGTTAGTTGGTATAGAGTATAGAATATAGTGAATAATGAGTGTGGAAGAAATGTGTATAGAGAAATTTTTTTGATGACTAGAACGGATAGAGAACGGATTTAGAGTAAGAGCATGATGGATAGTCTAACGCGCTTGCATGGGTCGTGCTCTTGGTTGTGGCTCGGTCACCATTCACCACGATTAAGCTCCCCTGGAGTAGGGGAGGTCGGCGCATAGATCACAGCAGACTAGTCCGTGGCGAAGATTTTTGTGAACCCTTCGCTCCTTTTTAAAATTAGAGCATCTCTAAAGAGAGCCCTCAGATCAAGGTCCATGCTTTTGATTTGAGGAGCTCCTATTTTCTAAGGTTTGTTTTTTACATTTACTACAAATATGAGCCAATAAATTGATCAAAATGAAAAATGACACATGGGGCCACTCATCATTGTAATTAGCATGTTGGAATGTGATCTCATGCTAATTATGAGATTAATCTCGTGTTGATCACATTCCAACATGCTTATTAATTGGCATTCATGATCGATGGCAATGTAACACCCTAAAAATATGCATTATTTCAAATAGATTAAAAATGTTTTAATGCACTTTGTGTGAACATTATAACATAGGAAAATAACTAATATTTCATAAAATAAAAATGATCATAATAGTAGAAACACTTTTGTTGCATACATGCTGGTGCATAGTGTTTTGTATTGCCTGACTTGTTCAATCTTCAATTTTGAAATTCAAAAGTGCATTTGCAATTTGATTTTGAAAATCCAGAAATAAATGAAAACTGCATTTTCATTCTCTCTCTCTCTCCCTTAATCCTATCTGGCCCGAGGGCCCTCTCTTCCTCCCTCGGTCCAGCCCAGCAGGCCCCTCTTTCCCCCCCCCCCTCTCTTTCCCTGCCGCTGTGGGCTCTGCCCGGCCCAAGCAGCGTCGGCCCACTCTAGCACTGCACCACCTTCCCCCCCCCCCCCCCCGCTGACAAGCCAGTCCCGCCTGTCAGATCCATCCCCCTCCTCTTTCCTTTCTTCTTTCCCCCTCCTTCCTTTCTCCCGCGTCGGCAAATCCTCCTCGGCCGAGCACGAAGTGGAGTAGGGAATCCTTCCCTTCCCTTTCCCGCGACACACCGAACCGAGCGCCGCACACCCCACCTCCCTTTCCTTTTTCCTCCCCCCTCTTCTTTCCTTTCTGGCGCCGCCGCCTTCCATCCCCGCCGAGCTCGAATCCGAGCAGGAAATCCCCCTTCCTTCTCTGCGGATCGCCCCGGGCTATTTAAGCCGAGGCCCCTCACTCCACCACCCCCACCCGACCCCCTGGAAGCACCTCAGAACCACCCGCCGCCGCCGCACGCCGAGCACAGAGGCACCGCCGCCGCCTCTGCGCTGCCGACCTTCTCCGCTCCATTCCGACCGCCCCGAGCCTCGCATCGCGGTAAGAAGAACCCCCCGAACCCGCCAACCCTCTCCATTTCCTCTGTCGCGCTCGCAGAACCCCTGCCCGCAACCGCCGGCGATACAGAGCCGCCACATTGCGCGGACACCTCGCCCCCGCGCTTAATCGACTCAACCGAGTGCCCTAGTGTGTTCGCCGTCTTCCCCTCTCTCTCGCAGACCAATCCGCATCGAGTTTCGTGCACCACAGCGTTGGATTGCTTTGCGCCACCACTGTTCGGCCATGGCGCTGCCGCCTGCCCCGCCTCCGGCCGCCGTGCGCCACCACCCCTCTCTCCGATTTAATCTCTGCTGTCCGTTTTGAATCGGATGGATCACGGAGCCCCGTACCCTTTCGGCCGGCACTCTTGCAAAAGAGACCCTGTGGTTTTTAATGTATCAACCCGCCGTCCCTTGGCGTATTCCGAGATCACGTCTTCTCCATTGAAAGGCGTATTTCCTTTTCTGTTTTGTTTCAATTCGAAAATAAAAAGAAAGTCCTATTTACAGAACTACCACTCAATTTCAAATGCTTCTAAAATGCTCATTTTAACTCCGTTTTCATCCATTCAAATTGCATTAGATTCGTATTGATGTAATCTATGTGTTAGTTAGTTCATAGTTCATGTTAGACAACTTTTAAAAACATCTAATCACTTAATCTCTTTTGATCTTTAGTTTAATCTATAAAACTTGTTTAGCTCATATCTTCTTCGTTATAGCTCCGTTTTTCGTGATTCAAGCGTCTATGTGATCGTAGTGAGACGTAGATCAGTTTTATAAACTTTTAATCTTGTTTTATTATGATTGGTGTACTGTTCTAATCTATAGCCTTTGTTTGTTTGCATGTTATGCCTCTGTATGATTTCATGTGATGTGGTGATCGAGTATAGACAGTGAGCAGTACATGGGTGACCAGGAGTTTCTCTTTGAGCAGGATCAGCAGGAACCCTTTGAGCAAGGCAAGTATTATATGGGATCTTCCTTGATGTGCTATTCATGAAGTTTTTCAATAAAATCATATGCATGTGTCTAATATTGTTACCATAGGATTTACCTAGATTTGATTACCTTGAACCTTGAAATCCTATGGGTTACCTTTGCATACGGGTACTTATTGCTAGTGCTCTATTTAAATAAGCATGATCTTTAATCTCGATTAATGACTACATGAAATGATAAAGTAAAACTTGATTTTTTTAGCAATATGGATTTAGGATCCTATCTGTCAGCAAAAGCTGGGACATACAGTACAACCATGAGGGCTATATGGCTCTGGCTTTAGTTCAGTAATAGGGTTACTTTCTCGCATGCGGCAGTTCACGAAAGATGCCATTGCCGAGCGGTTGCGGGTTGCGGCTGGAGTGGTTACCGCTGCGCGTGTGTACCATCCCGGGGCTCTCGTATACCCCTTGCCCGTGGATCCGTACTGTTTGTGGTATGTCAGCGAGCCCCTTTGAAAGACTTCATAGTGTACCCTACCCGCTCACCTCGGTAGTGTTATGGGAGTCATGATCCCGGGCATTTGGGCAAACACGACTCATGGGTAAAGTGTACTACCTCTGCAGAGTGTTAAAAACTGGTATATTAGCCGTGCTCACAGACACGAGCGGCCCGGAAAACTCACCGAAACTTTGGTTACTTGTTGTTTACCTTTATGAATCACTTTATCATGATATTATGTTACTTGTTCATTTGTTTACATGATCATGCAATTTAATTTGGGGGCTTGAGCATAATCTTGATCTACCACTTGTAAAGTTTTGCTATAAGTTAAAAATGCTTATCGCAGTAAACCAGTGTCATACTTTTTGAGCCTCATGAACCCATATATGCTTGTTGAGTACGAAAGTACTTACGCTTGTTTTCTTTCTTTTCAATACTTGGATAAAAATCCCGGATGGGTACCAGATTATCAGAGTTATGAGGAGTATCCAGAGGACTACTAGGTTTGGGGTCAACCAGTTGACGTCCCTGTGCTATGGAGCTTCGCGAGAGTTATCTTATATTTCCGTTGTTATGTAATAAACATTAATAGATACTTATTCGTTATGTAATAAACACTTGTGATGGTACATTTTTGATAATTTGTCGGCTTATATTTGTGACTGATCTCTGGGCACACATAAGGTTATTGCACCCTGTTTTGTCTTTAAAACTGGGTGTGACAGGCAACCCTCAAATTCTTAGGACTCAGACCTCCTAATCACCCACAACGCTTCTACAAATAAGAGAGGGTGTCCCTAGGGTCCACATTGATGTGAAACATTCACATACCTGGTCACTTAGGCGTTGGAGGGTCTATGAAGGACCGAATCTAGTTCAGGGTAGTGTCGGTGGTGTTCAGAAGGTCAACGCTACTCAACACCTTATGTTCTTCACCTGTAGAAGGTTCCCAATCCCGTAGCTGTTGAATGATCCTCGTCTGGAACACCTACAAACTCATCATCAATGAACACCAGACTACCAGAGGCGCTGATGACGACGTCCAACATTGGCCTGGCACTCATCAACTTAGTTGTTTCATATTATGTATGAATGTGGTTATATGTTAGACTATGTTTAAGATCTTGTTCGTTGTGCTACATGTTTTATCCTAAGCTCACATTCAACAAGGAGGAGTTGTGAGACTGGAAGGAATACGCCGGAGAGAGATGAGCCATGGTTCTAGGAGGGAGAGAAGTTGGTCAGGCCTAGAGAGATCCATCGGGGGAGCGGCATCTCACACGAGAGGAGACAAGCCGCGTGGATGGGGAAACCGCTCCAACAGTGAAGGAGAGTCCTCATGAATGAGCGCCGATTATGATCATATTTCAGGTTGTCTTATATTTTAGGCATTATTTTTTATCCAAGTCTCAAATTTTTTAATGAGTTTGTTTGCAGGCTTTACTGGATCATACTCCTTTCGTCTCTTACTAAGTGTCGTTTTACGTTTCTGTGTCACAACTTTGACTAGATTTATATAAAATACGTATAACATTTATGTCTCCAAATAAATTTATTAAAACATTAGATCAAAAGATCTATTTAATGATATCAATTATGTATCATAAATATTAATAGTTTTTTATATAAAATTAATTTAAGTTATTTTTTGGGAAGTGAGAAAGACAATTATTTAGAGACAAAGGGAGTACACTTATAAATGGAAGTAGCTAAAACCTGGCTTTTTTTAGTTGATTTTCCATGTTTTTTTTGTTGTTGATACGATCCGTGCTCAGCCTTGCACTGGGAGCACGTACGGAGACGGAGTGGTATAGTACAGCGTAGACACGGACAACACGAACCGAGAGCCCGTGGAATGTTGTGTACCCATCACGCGATGGACAATGCAGCAGCGGACACGAGACAGAAAACGGCCGGCGGCGGCCGTGGCTTTTGCAGAAATACAGAGCCCGGGCAGGTAGGCTGACCGAGTAGATCACCAAGAAACAGAAATGGACAACCGTCGAGCAGGAGGCTGCAGAAGGCTTGCATGCTACTTTTGGTTTTCATTTTTCCTTGGAAACGGAAGGGGTTTGCACCCTTTTTTTCCTAAATTTTATTGAATTATTATAGAATAAGCTTAAACAGAGGGTTACAAGGTAGTTCAAGAAACAAACAAAGAAAGAAAAAGGATGAGAGAAATTAAAATACTAGATTAAACACGACTGTTTTAACATTAATTGTTCAATTGAAGGAAGTAGCTTCTCTTTGTGCGGTGTAAAAGAATAGACACAAATTCTGATTTGAATGCTCTTTATTTTGTGTCTTCCACTGAATGTTGCACGTGGATGAAGATGACGATTTCCACTGAATGGTGCACGTGATTTGAATTCTGATTTCGGGTTTTCCAAATTGACAATCCCATTAAGATTACGATTTCCTAGGAAAAAAAAAGGAACTTGTAACTTAACTAGCAACTGAAAAAATGAATTGGTTAAAGGTCGATCTATCATCTTTCGACAGAAAAAAAAATGGATTGGTAAATCGGATGGCCGTTTCTCTTCAACATATACGCGGTTTCAATTAAAAAAAAATACACACAATTTCTCACATTAATCAAAAACTGTTGGGGAAAATTTCTCAGTCCAGTAGTCCCAAAAGCCCAGACACTGAGACACGCACGGACCCTACCCACACACCGGACACGGGCCACTAGCCACCGCCTGCCTCTCCCTCCAAACCCTAGCGCGCCGCCGGCCTCAAGCCTGAACTTGAGGAGGCGCCGCCTCCACCTCCAGTCGGCAACCGCAAGGCCTGCGTTGGAGATGGGTGACGTGGTGGTCCTCCCCGCCGAGAAAGGCGACGGCTTGGCCGACGGCAGCGACGCGGAGGCGGAGGAACTCGGCGGTGGCAAGGCAAAGGAGACGCGGGTCGACGACTCGGCCTCGGCCAGCGACGCGGAGGCGGAGGAACTCGGCAACGGCCAGGCCAAGAAGACGCGGGTCGACGACTCGGCCTCGGCCAGCGACGCGGAGGCGAAGGAACTCGGCGGCGGCCAGGCCAAGAAGACGCGGATCGACGACTCGGCCTCGGCCAGCGACGCGGAGGCGGAGAAACTCGGCGGCGGCAAGGCAAAGGAGACGCAGGTCGACGACTCGGCCTCAGATTCGACTCCGCACGCGGCCTCCGCTCTCACCTACGCCACCAAGCCCGGAGCCCACTCCGTCCCCAGCGTTCCGGAGAAGAAGCGCAGGGACGATGCTGTGCGCGCGGCCATCGCACTCATCCTCCTCGCCGCGTCGCCAGTGCTGCGTGCCTTCGCCGCCATCTGGAGCAAGCTCACCCCCTTGCGCGCAGCCTTCGTGGCCTCGACGCTGGTGGCGCTGTCTCGGTCCGCCGGCGACCCGTGGCGGTCTGTGTGGACGTTCACGGTCATCGCTATCTCCTACCTCGCCTTGTGGGCGATCTACCTCACCAAGGCTATTCATCCACTTAAGGTTCTGATTTCACTCTCGTATGTCGTCCTGCTGGCTATTTCCGTCACACATGTGAGCTCTGCGGTGGGTGTCTTCCTTGTGCTTCTTGACACGGCGTACGCAGCTGGGCTGTTTGGTTACGCCCTCGCTGACTACAGGCAGCGCAAGGGATTGGAGCGGTCTGCCTTGGCGCTGCAGACTCGCGTGAAGCAGGAGCAGCTCAAGAACAACAAGGCCGTCATTACTATGGTTTCTTTCTACGCCACCACTTTTTCACTTCTTTCTGCAGTGGGATCAGCATTGGTTATCTTCTATACGACCGACATGTACTGGGTTGTCCTTCTGCTTTCGCTTCTGATCGATTGCAGCCTCTGGTGTTGGACCGGACTTGTGGCGATCCACCTGCTTCATGCTCTTGTTCTTAAAGAAGACCACATGTCTTTAATCTATTTGGGCACCGCTTTACTTGTCTTACCAGATTTCCTTCTTACCTATCTATTCGGCGAGGCTATTGGAATGCTAATGCATCCAATTGGTGTGATAGGTATGGCTGGGGTTCTTGGATATAATCTTAGTGTGTATGTCCGCTACAAGCAGACACAGTAGGACACCAATGGGGAGAAATAAAACAATTCCATATTATTTGTGTAATATTGTTGCTGATTTTAATGTTTAAGCACCCTATATGTAGTCCAACTATGTATTGAACTCTATGTCATTGATTTTCTATTGCTACATGTTGCACGAACTTGTGGGTTCTTATAATAATTGAAAAGGTTTGTGTGTTCACCTGCCATTTGTTCATATATTACAACTTTCCATCAATATTTGACATACTTTACATTATATATGTTGAGAAAATTTATACATATATTAAAGTAAGGATTATCATTGTATGACTTGCCACAAAAGCTATGGTACTTAAGTTCATGTAATTTTCACCTTTAAAACATCTTTGATTATTTCACGTGCAATCCAAGATGAAGAAGGTTGTTTAAAATCATAATTACTTAATTGAACCGTTGATAATGATGTGAATGCATTTTACTAGTTGTAGAAGGTTGTTAAATCTATTGCTATATTAGAGGTATTTATGAAAACTTAGATCAGTTGACTCTTGTGAATTCAAAACTAGTATAAATTGTTGATGTGCAGGCTATGTTATATTTATGTCATTTTGAAGATATTGTTTTGTCTGTAATAATGGTCTGACTCAATACCATCCCTCATTCTAGGAATTAGTTAAAAAATCATGTTGCCTCCAAATAGTAGTGATATACATCTATCATAAAAATAATCTGTTGTCTGGATTATGAGAATCTTTGAATTTAGCTAAAGCCACATAATAATAGATTCTATCCCAGCTAGACATCTTTGCCCCTATCTTCTTTCTCCCAAGTTATTATACCACCCATGTGCATATAGTGCCTGCTCAACAAACTGTGGCTTATGGATTATGTGGGAAACTGGAGGAGTAATGATGAGCTGCCAAAATCTACAAGAAATCATATACTACCTTGGAAAAGACATTTTCCCCCAACCTTATATCATTCCTCTATCACTCTCACACCTACATTATTCTGCTACAACATATAGTGATAGGTGCAACCATAGGCATTCTAGGCCATAACTCATAGTGATAGGTGCAACAACAGGCAATCTAGGTCATTGCCACCGACTCTCTGAGGAGATCAACAGTGCCACTATGACCCACATTTGTCTTGCTCCGAGGAGATCAACAGTGCCACAACCTGGTTTCTACATTGCCCCTGTCGATGTCATGTCCTGAGCTTCCCCCCCGTCTATAACTACAACAACATCACCTCTTCACCAAGCCACATCATTAATAGGGTCTTTTGCTAGCCCCTGTCGCTGATTCTACAATGCAGATTAGCGATGCCACTATGACCCACATCTGCTTGTCGCTGACCCCCTCCGCCTCTCCTACTCTGAAAGGTCTAGGAATGGCTAGAGGGTGGGTGAATAGCCTATTTAAAATTTCTACAACAACACTTAGGCAAACTTGTTAGAATAAAACACGGCGTAAGAGTTTGCGCTAGCACTACGGTTAGGCAAGCCACCTATCACAATTCTAGTTACTAGCAAGAGATAAGCTATAGTACACAAGAGCTAGCTAACTAGAACTAACAAGAACTAGCTACACAAGACTAAGCAACTCCACTTTGCAAGAATGTAAAGAATGTAATGCAAGAGCTAGAGTTAGGAGGGTTATACTGCCACGAAGAGTAGCACTAAGAGATAACCAATCAATCAATCAATACAATGAGGATCCTCGGTAGAGAGACAATTGAGACACAAGATTTTTTATCGAGGTTCACTTGTTTGCCAACAAGCTAGTCCTCGTTGTAGCGATACACCTACTTGGAGGTTCACGCGCTAATTGGCATCACACGCCAAACCCGTCACTGGGTGCCGCAAAACCAACACAAGATAGGGATTCACAAGCTACGAGCAATCCACTAGAGATACCTTTCGCAAACTCTCACGGGGAAGGTTCAAGAACCTCTCACAATCCACTGATCGGAGCTGGAGACAATCACCTTCCTCCGCTCAACGACCCTCATCGCACCAAGCCGTCTAGGAGTTGGCAAACTCTAAGAATAACAAGAGCTCCCGCGATGACGACGATCACCAAGTGCCACTAGTATGCAATCGAAGAAGCACTGCACTTGGTTCACCCAATCTCTCATGAAAATTGCAATTATGTCAAGAGGATGAGTGGGTGGAGAAATCTCAAGCAAGCACAAGTATGTAAGTGAAGTAGGAGTGCAACATAGTGCCCCAAGGGCCGGCCAAACACATATATATAGCCCACACTCACGAACTAGCCGTTTTGCCCCCAAAACCGAGCCTCTGTGTCACCTCCGGACGCTAACTTCTCAGGGGTCCGGACCATTGGTAGCGTTCGGACCCCTTCACCAGCCGAGAGCCGAGCTCTCAGTTTCACCTCCGGACACGGCCTCTGGATGCGCGCGACGCGCCGTCCGGACCAATGGCCACGCGTCCGATCACCCTGCCGTTTGAATCCACACTTTGTCGCGCTCACCACGAAACGCCACGTGTCTCCGGATGCGCGCAACAGTCCGCCTCTGGACCAAAACTTCGCACCATCCGGACACAACACAGAAACTGCCCGAGAGCCTGAGAACTCTGGACGTTGCGTCCGAAGTCACCTGTCCGGACACCAACTCCCATCCGGACCCTTCTCCAGAAACATCAGAGAGCACCGGCCACTCCGGGCACTGTCTGGACCTCTACTCCAGACGTTAACCACCGTCCGGACACACTGTTGCCAGCTAGTCTGCCTAGGGTTTGCCTCCGGACTCGCACGCGTTAGTCCGGACCACACATACCCTAGCGTCTGGACCCCACGTCCGGACTCCTTTTCTTTGGCAAAAACACCCTCCAACTTCTTCCAAGCTTCCAAGGCCTAACACCTAGTGATCTCACAACTTGTGCATGTGTGTTAGCTTTTAGTTCACAACTTCTTGGAATTAAGTTGGTTCTTCTCACTAGTTCATTTGATTTTAGTGCAATGCATATGAATCTAGTGCCACATGATAACCGCAATCATTCACAAGAGCTTCCTCCTTGATAGTACGACTATCTATCCTAAATGTGATCACACTCTCTATGGTGTCTTGATCACCAAACCGAAAATGGTTCCTATTTCACCTTTGCCTTGACACCATTTTCTTTTCCATCCACCATGCTAGAGCCCTTGCAATCACCACTTTGATCCATTAGCTCCATCACATGGCATGTACCAACCTATCTCATGTTTCACTTAGAGATCAAAGGTTAGTACTTAGGTAGGTTTCATCAATTACTCAAAACCAAACACATGAAGGATTCTCAATCTCCCCCTTTTTGGTAATTGATGACAACCTTTCCACAAAGATATAAAATATAATCAATTTGAACTTGAGTTGCTTGTCCAAGCATTTTAATCAAAGATTTTAGATATGGACAAGTCACACAAATTCGGTTTGGTAGTTATTTGCTCCCCCTACATAAGCTCATGGTTTATAGAATAAATGAATAATGGAATGTTGGAGTAATAACTTGAGACCGGGCGGACACGGTGTTTGTGAGCCAACAGAGGTGCACGTTTATGAGCGGGTTCTTTCCGCCTATGTCGATTAGCAACCGTCCGTTGTTGAAGCGAAGAGACGAGACTTTGCAGTACCGGTCACATACTTCTGGAAGCTGGAACTCGGCTATTCCATTATGAGAACAGTTACCCATGCACTAGGAGTGGAGAGATGGCGAGAGTAGTGTGTACCCACGTGGTCGAGGGCCAGAGTGTGGTGTAACTGTGCTCTCGGGTTGGCGTGGAGCCGTTCTTGTGTGGAGGATCCGAGGATATGCAAGCTTTGGGGCTACATATGTCGTGTGATTAGGAATCCTCAGTTGGGCTTTAATCGGTTCGAATCGTCGTTGCTCCTCGGTTATGGAGACTCGACTCACTTTTCCTCAACGTAAACTGGATACTTGGATATGTTTTGATGGACATGGTTGTTACCACGTTATCGATCAGAACTGCTATCGGTACTTAGGTAACTGTTCATGAGAAAACAAATTGAATTCAAATGTTTTATAAAATGCTCATTTATGCAAAATACTTGATCTTGGCAAACCATACCTTGAATCCTAATATCCTGCATACCTTATATATTCACCACCTTTTCTTTAGCCGGGTAAGTCTTGTTGAGTACTCTCGTACTCAGGGTTTGTTAACCCCTGTTGCAGGTGAAAGTCTTTCATGCAAAGGTGGATGTAACTAACTACCGATGAGCATGGTGACTCTTTAGTAATTTCTTATCCTTATGCTTTTGTTGGAGGATGTCATTTTAAAGCTAGCAATGTATTTCAGCTTATGTTATTTAATCATTTCAAAAGCAAATTTATTTGTAAACTCTTTTGAAAAGATATTTCCGCTGCAAAACTCTGTGTATTTGATTAGTATTACTTAATCTCGCGATCTTGGTTGTAATGTGATTTACCGAGGTCTTTCGGGACACTCGGCGGACTTCCTGGTTCATATAGGTGATTGTGTGTGCTTGTCAACGCGTTTAGCGGTGACAACTGTACTTGATCTTGTATGAATTAAGGGATTCTGTCACAGACGCAGGGCGCGTGGGGTCGCTGGCGGCTCGCGGCGGATGGCGCAGCGCGAGAGCGTGCCAGCGGCGGACAGCGCGGCGGGCGTCGCTGCGTGTGCGCGCGTAGGCGGTGCGGCGGAGCGGGCTGCGGACGGCCAGCCTTGCGGCTCGCGGCGGACGGCGGACGACGCAACGCGAGGGCGGGCGGACGGCGTTGCGCGAACGGGCGCGGGCAGCCGCGGGCGGCCAACAGTGGGGCGCACGAGCGTGCGCGTGCCAGCGTGGCGACGAGGGCATTCGTGTCGAGGGCATTTCTGTCTTTTCAGCATGTACTTAACACCGTTAACTATCCTAAACGGAATATAGGCAACTGGAAGCTTCAGGTTCGAAAAACAGGGACAAACATGCAAAATTAAAAAAACGAAGCAAATTAGAGCTCAAAACAAACAAGGGAAGTAATGCAATAGGCCCAACTTTTTATTGGCATACATGGAAAAGACTGTCAAATAAACTTCCTCAAACATTCTGGTAATCATGTGCAGCTTGTTCGATTATTTGGTAAACTGTAGTCATTCCAGTCAACCGGTACTCTGATATTTGTAATTTGTTAGGATATTTAAGTTTTATTTTGTATGTACATGTGTTTCAGACTGATTTTGTTTTAAGCATTTGTGTTCTATAGTAACTTTGGTCTAATTCCTCACTTGTGGGGATGAAGCCAGATGTTCTTCCATTATAAAAAAACCATACATGAGATGGGTATTGCTACTTTAGTGAAATTGGCAACTAAGAAAATTCTGGCAACTCTATCATTGCAAATACGAGTTGATGCACAGTTTAAACTTGTATTTTCTATTCATCAATCGTAAATTCTGGCAACTCTATCGTTGCAAATACGAATATCGATAAACGCTGGGCTACATAATATGCATAGACACAATTTATTTAATATGGTCATCACCTTTCTGTAGTGAGCTCATCATAGGATCATTATTTAAGTTTTGATCATAATTTTTTAAAACGACACATTCAAATTTATCATCGATCTGATACTCAATACGACAATACCACCACACTACTTATAAGTGCTAGTAGGTTTTAGCCCTGCAAAAAGAATACAGCATAAACCTGAAAGGCCATGTCTCCCTGAGAAAGCATCGATCATTTCCATAAATAAGGTTGTGTCAACTGTCATGCCAATGCTAACACACAGACTGTTAAATAAAAGTACAGTTCACGACTCCATCTGACTAATGCTGAAATCAACTACTGATACACCTAGAAAAAAGAAGTTGCATGCAGCACCTAGCAATAAGCAGTACTCCAATGACAGCCGAGAAACATATGATGATCCCAAAACTTGGTGCCTATCTGCATGACCAAACAAAAATACAATAATGTGTCAGCGGGTTAACAAGATGATAACAAATGGAATCTGTATGCAAATATATATATAGGAGATTGTCCGAATAGGAGATTGTCCGAAGAATTCAAGGCATACCAGTTTGATTTGATGATAGCTCAATCAACATTCTGTCCACAAAAGAATCTCTTGACTTGCACTAACTTTTCAGCCATCCACTCATAGCTTAGGTTTATGCACTTCTCAACAGGATCCACAAATCGTTCTGGACCAATGTAACGAACCACAAGCTGAAGCCAGCCACCGATCATGCTTATCATACTAAGCACCTGATAAATTTAACATTTGTCACACTCATGAACATATGTATGAATACAGTATCTTACTAGTGGATTCATCCTGGAAAAATACATAAGAGTTCATCCAACACCAAACTCTAATATAAGGTAATAAGTGATTACCATGAATCTTTTCTCGATGTGGCTGGACCAGAAGTCTTCTTTGAACATGTGCCAGAATTCACACGAAGACACCACAATGCTCAGTATGGTGGCAGAAACTTTAAGCCAGATGACTGGTTTCTCATCATTGACAGAGTTGTTCTTCAACTGATAGGATTTAAATGTGACCAAATAAGAACCACTAAAAAATTAGAATCAGTAATATAAAGAATATATCAATTATATTCTAAAATGATCCATGCTTTTGCTTCAAACACAAAAAAAAAAAAAACGTACCACACGAACAATAGTAGGCCAGAAAACTTGATACATCTCAGCTACAGCAGCGAGAACATATCCAATGTAAGCTCTGCTATCATTCCCATTCTCAATAGTGATACCCATTTGCATCCACATAAATGTGATGAGTGTCACAAGTGCAAATGAACCTAACACCATGTAATACTGCCACAAATGTATATTATGAGAATTTAAGTTAGAGAAAGCATTAGTAATTTTGCTGGAATTCATGCATACCCAATGTGTTGCCCTTTTTATGCCACCGCTGAGGCTATGAAACATTGCAAACATACAAATGGACATCACATTCAAGCCTAGTCCAAATGTATGGAGTAAGACAAATTTCATAGTTTCGTCTTTCCTCGGACAGAAGATGTGATACCATAAGGTAATCAAAGTGGTGAAGGTGTCAGCAACAAGAATCTCAGGGCCAAAGCAATCATAGAAAACTTTCCTCCAGTCCTTTGTAACTAAGTAACTCAAGCTGGAAGTTAAACAAATAAAATATAAGAACTCCAACTGTGATTAAGTTTGCATATATCAAATGGAATCAACTTCTGAGGCATCATATGTCAAACCAACTTCAAAATTCTATATTTCAAGCAAACTAGGAGCATTAAGACATTGAATTGTACTCATCAGGTACTGATTCACAGGTAGCAGTAGCGAAATGCATTAGAAAATGGCGTAACCAGCCGAATCATACACGAGCATATATCGTTCACAGAATCACTGCCGCGTACGTGTTTCTTTTCTGAGAGGTGCAAAGAAATACTCACGCAGGGAAGAGATGATAAAGCACACCGAACCAAGGCACCAAGAAGCTGAAGTTGACCGTGGACTTGGAGATCTCTGCAGGGAGTGGAGCAAACACCGGCGATCTCACGGCTATGGTGGCCATTTCTGTGGCTGGGAAGGTCGTGTGTGGCACTTGGCAACAGCAGGAAGGTGGGGGGAACAGATTGCTAGCAAGCTGCTGGGCGACAAGGGGCGAGAAAAAGGGGAGGACGTGCCGGATGGAAGAGAGATCGGAGTATCAGATCGTGTATCAAGCGTGTAGGGTCGGGTGGAGAGAGGTGTGGAGCGACGGAGGTAGCCATGGGCAGTGGCGGCGGCGGCTCGGCGGCGCTGCTTGTGGTGCCATTGGAGAGGGAGAAGGAGAAAAGGGTAGGGTTTTTTGGAAGTCGGATGGGAGAGAGAAAAGGCGAGGGGAGCTTGGATTTGTCTTGACCCGAGCAGGTGAGGTGCAGACAGGCCACCAATGCAGCCACTCGCCTGCAGCTGCACTGCAGGAAATAAAGCCTCTTTTCTACTTTCTTTTCCCAAACTCGTATACTTTCCTTCTTTCTTTTCCCAAACTCATATACGGCCGGTCAAGCTTGCTTCTGCCCTCTGGATAACTACGGACTTCTTTTCAAACAATACTAGCTAGTGTAACATTTTGTTTTTACAATTCATATCATATATATAGAGTCTGATTTTTTAAAATTAAAAAAATGCACTTTTAGTATTCATACAGTATCATCATATAAAAATGCTTTAATTCGAGGAAGAAATAATTAATAATTTATTTTGAACTGAATAAATAATTAGTTGTAGCTTCTGCATATAAATGCCTATGTACGACAGTAATTTGATGTTGGCCCCTGATTAGTGATTAAGATCTCAGGACGCAAGAACTGACATCAAATATGGTGCAATAGAGAGATTTGATAATTATGCTGCGTGGTGCATTTTCCATTTCCATCGTGAATACAAATACGCCAAAGGCAAATTTACCACTAGTAGTTCTTGGAAACATTTAACTTTACCGGTTTATGGACAACATTATATTTTGACACTAATTTCTCGCTCATGATCGTATGTATTTGCTTCCAACAGCACGTACTACGGTGATACGGTCCAAGAAGAAAAGTAGGTGCAGTGTGTGTAGAGAGAGAAAGATCGAGGAGTATGAGCGCGGAGCTTGCACCACTCTATCTGTATATCCTATGGATACAAATCGAAGCAGTTCGATCGATCGGTAAGAAGGTCGCACGTCTACTTTCCCTGTGCTAGCTGCTCGATTTCGACCCGTCCCGTCCCAGGAATTCCATACCAGCCCGTAGAATACGTACGTTGACTAACTAGCCCCTCGGGTCGTGTACCTACTTGGTCTAGGATCCAGTAGCCAGCATAGCCTATAGCTAGACCAGCAGCCGGCCGGCCGGCCCTTTTCAGAGCCGAGCCCGCCCATGCCCTGATCCTGATCGATGCTCAGAGTAGACACATACTGTATAGGAGTACTACTACTGTAGGTAGTAGCTTAGGATTATATTATGACTGTTGGAGTAACTAGACCACCACCATTCCACCAAGAACCGGAAAAGGGACAGTGCTGAGCAGAAGCCTACGCGCGGCTAGCTGGCATTGGTGCATTGGCTAGCTCCCAACTCCAAAGTTCAGAAAGGGTACTTGGTCCATAGCCAAAATGGATACTATGTATAGTGTGTGAACGAAAGCAAGAGAGTGCATGTGAATATTGCAACGGTCAACTTGAGCACCGTGTGTCGCTCTTGCTCCATGACCATGCATATAGCCTCTGTACTAGGGCACTACGCGCTATACTTCTCATGTAGGTTTGTAGCATGTGTTGTAGTCATGCTAAGCACCGTGTCACTTGCTCCATATATATACTAGTATAATGTCCGTGCTAATGCTACGTTTGTTTTAGGGAAATGTTTTAAAAAACAACCAATTTGTTTTGGCAGAGAATAACTTCTTACACAATAGTTTAACGAATATTGTTGCATTTAAGAAGACATAGTTACACTCTCCCTAACTCCTTAATCATATATTGGACATCTTCAGGGATGTTGTCATAACATTCGTTTGGACGACTTGTCAAAATATCAGCCAAAAATTTCATCCTCAGTGATCTTAATAGTTGTGCATGACAGATAACATTACGTTATTATTTATTTGTGTAAAGTACAAAATATAGTTGGAGACTATATATACTTACAATGTTGATCGGTGGCAATCCTACATCATCCCACAACTTCATAAAGTTGTATACAAAAAAGTCTCAATTTCTTGTGGAAGATCAGTTGTTTATTTTGTAGAGATAAATTAAATAAGTGTTCCTGGTATATAAAAAATTAAACAAATGATAAGTGATTACCAGTATTTATTATTGGTAACCTTTGATACACATGCAGGGTAATCTCGCTTCCA
Source organism: Microstegium vimineum (assembly GCA_022036555.1). Classification (NCBI taxonomy): domain Eukaryota; kingdom Viridiplantae; phylum Streptophyta; class Magnoliopsida; order Poales; family Poaceae; genus Microstegium; species Microstegium vimineum. The sequence continues at coordinate 50,826,523 of CM039132.1, forward strand.
TGAATAAATAGAGTGGTTCCTCTTTGATTTTGATAGTCCCATAGCAAGAGCGAACATTCTAGCAATAGTGTGGAATGTAGGTATGTATGCTATTTTTTTATCATAACCCTGCAAACAGATCTGATCTCGTAGTGGATCCATAATACGCACTACTTTGTGTTGCATGTCAATTATGAATAATATGTACAGTCTGTTCTTATAATATGGTAGTAGAATCTAAAAACAAACACATAGAATAAAATAAGTGGTTAGTACATTCTTTTTTAAAAGTAGTATCTTTTAAAAAACATAACTTACATTGCTACGGTCGTTAATGTCATATTACATGCCCGTCCAATTTTCAAGTACTTTTCTCAATTTGTCGTGATATACTTTGTCAATCCCCCCACAATATCGTGGATCTCGTCCAAACTGAGTTATTTCCTGTTGAATTTGCAGGATTTATCATTATCTGATAAATTATCCAATATTAGAATGATGTATATATATGAACTTACTGCAAACTTAAGATCCATGAGGTGGTATTTTTGTTTCTTCAGCGTCATGCCTTGGTTGTACGCGATCATCCGAATAGCCATATTAAAACTTTCGTGATCCAACTCTTTATCCTCATGTAAAATATTTTTAATTTTCCTAAGACTTAAAGAAATTGGATGTGGTCGTGTACTTCGCCCACGCCTGGCCGCGAGCGAAGGAAGAAAAACGCACGGCGTCACAGCACCTGAGTCCCTCACGCTAAACCGGCGGCGTGGTTCTTTTTTTTGGGTCCCTCATGCTAAACCGGGGCGGGGCGAGTGGGATTTTTTCGCGAGGCACGCGAGTAGGATTCGATCCCTGAAGCTGTGCGTGAGAAGGAGGGTGGGAGCCTGGTTGTGGGGTCAGGAGGTGAGATCCAGGTTTTCCACTCTTTTAGAAGATTTCAATTATAGTAGAGATATCCTCTCATCTCTCCATGCATGCATGAATGTGAATTGCAATATGCATGGCCAGCGGCATCTTCAATATTGTTTTTTTTTGTCTTTCATATCATTTTTATTTATTTCTATTTAATTTCTATTATTGAAGAGCAAATACTTGTTAGTTTCTTGGTCGGTCACCTCACTTACATGAAATTAATGTGGGCCCCATGCCTTCGCAGAGCGTACTGGTGGTCAGAGTCGAGCTCTGTGGTTAAGTCGTCCATATATATGGGTCCCAATTGGCAGCCGCACGAGACCAGGTGGTAGCGCACTGGCGCGGGCGCGGGCGCACGAGGGGCTTGCAACCATGCCACAGCCTCCTAGCGACGTGGTGACCTTCCTCCGTTTTTTAAGAAGAACATGTATTCATCTTAGTGTAATTGCACCGGTCCTTTTACAGACAGGACTCCAAAGAAAAAAAAAATTACAAAGAAGTTCACAACTCCTGTTCATCTTCCTCGAAGCCTTCAGAGATTCATCCGTCACCGCCATCGAAGCCGCATACCAATCGTCGTCAGGCACCAGAGTCAAACTCCACAGGGTGGAGGCCGCAGAGGAGGACTTACTTCTGGACGAATCAACCGACGTTGCCTCCCAGACGCATCGGCCAACTCCTGTACCCACGACGAATCCTTCGATTCCATCGCCGGCAACCCGATCAGAGCTCAGGTTTCCACCAAAGAACATATTCCTCGAGATTAACAGGGTCATCAACATCATCATCTAAAGCAGACAACGATGCGCCGGCCCTCGACTCCACGAGAGGTCTCCCCAGCCTATTCGTTGACATCGGAGTAGATCGCCATCGGAGAACGGAAGAGGCTGGAAGAAATTATTCCGCTGTGCCGCCGCCGCTTCCGCAACGCCGGCGTCGCCAGGAAGAACAAGCCACGAAGAAGCCACACTCCTCCGGCAAAACATAACTCCGCCACCAAAAATCGACGGCGAGCAAACCCTAGACCTAGACTCGACTCAGACTCTAGTAAAAACAATAGATCGACTCAAACCGATGGACCCCGTTCCTCCTCTCCACCGGCGGAGGCCGGAGGTGGGAGGAACGGGGGTCAGGCGGCTGGTGGCGGCGGAGGCCTGGCGGCGGCGGCGATTGGCCGGGAGAGTTCGGCACTGTTTGGAAATATGGTTATGGTGACCTTCCTCCGTTGGCCAAGCGCATTTGTGTGGTAATTAAGATCGAAGAGAGATAAATTCTATATATCTTGCCTCTTGCTTTTTTGCTTTTTTTTTCCCGGGACAAGTATATATGCACCTATATATACAAGGACTAAGCACAGAGCTTTTTACACCAACACTATTGCACGTGTTTTATATAGATATTCTCTTCATATTATAAAAAAAAATCGTTTTGAACAAGATTTTGGTCAAACATTAAGAATGTAAATCACGAATAACTTTTAAATTGTTCGGTTTGAAAGATATGAAAACCATACAAATAGATTTGTTTTGAAATATATTTTCATAAAACTATATGTATATCATTTCTAAGGCCCTCTTTAGTTCCTCTAGAAACCCAAAATATTTTGGGCCTGTTTGGTTCATGTATGAACTCGATCTGGCTCACATGGGAAGAGCATGGTTCATGGTAGCCAGGCTCGGTGCATGCAAAAGCGTGGTGTTTGGTTGCCTATTTGCATGAGTCAGACTGTCCCGAGATCCTGTTTGGTGGCTCGCAAGAAGATAGGTTGTATAAGATAAAAATATATAAATAATCTATCATAATATCATTTATTATGGACACCTATTATCTTATAGCTCTTATATTATCTTACTACTCTGTAATATTAATTGACATATGTTAATATCATTTAATATATGCTAATCATGTATTAATAACATCATTAGATGACTAGTTACCCGCACCACGCGAGCCTGGCCCGGCAGAATTGGTCAATTTCTACGTTCCTCCAGAGCCTAGCTACGGGGAATCTTGCACGAGCAGAGCCTGGCTGAGCAAATACGCAAACCAAACAAACGTCTGATCTCGCACCAGCAGAGCCTGGCTGAGGCCTGATACAGTCAACCAAACGCTAGTACAGGACTGGCCTTTAGCCCCGGTTGAGAAGGGCCGGGACCCAACCAGGACTAAAGGTCCTCCCGGCTTAAAAAAATATTAATGCCCCCACAGCTGCATCCCATGAGATTCAAACCCAAAAACTCATGCACAAACTCATAGCTAGTTTACCACACCACCTACACAGCACATCTAACAATGAATGAGACGTATTCCTTTTGAACCAATCCATCAAGGGACCTTTAGTCCCGATTGGTAACACCAACCGGGACTAAAGGTACTGTAGCCGTTGCACAGAGGATTTTAGTCTCGGTCAGTCTATAGAACCGAGACTATTTTTTCTTTATTCCCGGACACAAAAAATTGTCAAGACTATTGCGCATTTGAACATCGACCAAAACCCTATTCTCTAGTAGTGTGATATTTTGGGTTTTAAAACTAAACACCATCTAGAATATTTGGGAAAAAGGGGTTAATTCTCAATTCTGTATTTTGGAATCATGAGATCAAAATGAGCCAAACTTTACATTAGTTTGTGTGTCATCTTTACAATTCCCATCATTGAAATTCAAAATAAGCCAAACTTTGGTTGGACTAAACAGTCTACTGAAATATTTTACATTCTGGATTTTGGAATCCAAAATAGTTGAGATTTTGGATTTTGGATTTCTGATGGAACTAAATAGAGCCTAAATAAATATTTTTATAAAACTATAAAGTCAAAGTCATGCTTTGGAGACCGTATCATTATGCAAAACGACTTTTTTATAGTAACATAGAAAGTGTAGATGTAAAAAGAATCTGACTTCATCCCTTCGATCGAAGAGAAATCATACCAGCTTATTACAAGAGCCTGTCTACTCACCGCTCAGGTATTTTAGGGCCATGTGACACTAAACTCCTTGTTGGGAACACAAACAAAAAATCAAGTGTTTTTAATTTGATTCATGCAACCCTCAGTTGTCATGAGCATTTGGATCCGGATCGAATGAACCAAAGAAATCCAAATAATGAAAATATATTAAACAAAAAAACAGATTATTTCTGTGGAAACTAAATTGGTACATTTTTAAGGGGGACAAATAAAACCTACCGAAAATAAAAAATTCAAAAAAATATCAGATAACAGTTCGAGTCATTCTGAGCATTATGAATAATCATTTTTTTATACTAGTAGATATATGGACTTTAGTCCCGATTGAGAACAGGCTTTAGTACCGACGGTTATGGAATTAAAGGGCGATGGTTTTAGTCCTGGTTGCCTTGACAATCCCGGACTAAAGGTCATTTGAGGATAAATAAAAATAAGGCCTCCCATCTCTATGCCTCGTGTGTACCTTTTCACACCACCTATATAGACTTTAGATGGAATGTTTTCCTTTTAAACTACCTCGTCAGAGGACCTTTAGTCCAGGTCAGTAATACCAACTGAAACTAAAAAGACATTTAGTCCGGGTTGGTAACACCAACATGACTATTGTAAACGCTTTAGTTCGGGTTGGTGTTACTAATCGGGACTAAAGGTCCTCTAACACCCAAAAAAACTTGGACCCGGGACTACATTAGTCCCTGGTCCAATTCTAGCCGAGATTATTATACTGAACCAATTGATTACAAAACTTACACCCAAAAGAAAAATAGTAAAATATTATCCATTGAGATGTAATCTACCTCTACAAGAGGAATGAATCTCCATGCATGCATGGTATTGAGGACATAACAGCTTCGGATATAACCGTCGATTATAAGGTGAGATTGTTGCTACATTGGCATAATGATAAAACTAAGAATTGGTTGCTACCTAATATTGGTATGTCAAATGTGCATATGAACAATGGTGATGATGATAGAGAATGCATATTTTATGAATGAGACCAATCACAAAGTGCAAGATTATGAAAGTCCAACATTCAGTTCGTCGACATCCTAGTTCTACATTAGGAAGGCCATAACTCATCAATCCAGCGTATGATTGAGGTCAATGAGCACTTGATGGGAATCTTATTTGATAATCTTTCAAATAGATCTAGTCCCACCTCAATATCACATCACTAAGGCCTCCAAATTATGAAGACATTCAGTTGTTATTTATACCAGAGGCTACATCATCATCATGAGTTTGTTATTCATTCTTGGTACCCTGGCCCAGGAAGCCCTTGGATGTCCTCCTCCTTGTACACCTCCTTAGGAGGCCAGCAAGGGAATCCAAGCGAAGTTGGAGGCCTAGTCAAACTCAAGTATGAGTCCGCCTCGTCCTTTAGGACTAGTATGCAATCAAATGAACGCCTAGAACATATTCGGACTCCGTTTTTGATGATCCATATATGGATTGAAAGATAATTTAATAAGCTAACGAATGGCATTGGTTTGACATCCAAATTCTATATGAGTCAATGGAAATAACCAAAACAATTTAGACTCCTGAATTTGTTAAGGTGTTCCGTCAACATCTTTAGTCTGTTGGGCCATGATCGACTTTGAGCTCGTTAGGGGGCGTGTCTAGGGGAAGCGGTGACCCTTAGACCTTATATTTAGTCACCACTGCCATCATGAGGGTTTTGGTTTTGATTTAGGTCAATTTGTCATTGAATAGTCGTTGTTATCGATCTATGAAACCCCACATTGACATCTTCATCATACATCCACAAATTATCACTATACTTGAGTTGTGTTCAATCTTGTTTTTGCTTGTGTTCTTCAAAAAAAGCAAGTATTAGCTTTCTTGGTGAGGTCAACCAAATTGTGACATAGTTGATAACCATAGGAGACATCATGTTAAGATTGTAGGGTTTGGGTCTTTGTAATCTGAAGCTGGGCTGGTGTGTCGTCGCTCTCCACCAAATCGATAGTTATCTTGAACCTGGCGGAAGATCAAGAACCTTATCTCCATCACATGGATCCATGGTGGGGCCCAGTGGTTGCTCCTCAACGAGGCGAGGTGGGCAGCGTGTAGGCCCAGGTGGTTACAAGTAGCAAGAGACATGATCTGCAACACCAGAGAGAGATGAACGTGGACCTCGGGCTACGACACTGGAATCCCTTACTCGTAGATGGTAGCATCGGTGGTGCATCTAATATGTACGAAATTTAGCACAAGCAGGTCGAGAAACACTCAAGTGGCCTGTAGATTTACCTGTTGACACCGTTTTTTAGTGCGTGTCAAAGGAGCTAAGGCTTGACTGGTCAAAGGCTGTTTTCTATCGGCATCGGGAAATTGTGAGCCAGTATTGCCGATGAGAGTACTGCAAGAATACCAAGTGTGTTACCGATGGAGGCTGGGTCCTTACCAACGAGGGTTAATTGGTGAAGCTGAGTAGCTCAAGTTAAATGCCGATTGCCGATAAGGGGGCACTGCCGATGGCCGATGAGCATGACGTTGCCGAGTGCCGATGAGAAGTTAATGCCAAGTGCTGGTGGAGTGATTGCCGATTGCCGATAGGTTGGTAAAGACAGTTATCGGTACGAGATTGCTGATCGGAAAGTATTACTGATGCCGATAGACATGAGGTGCCGATAAGGTGACTTAGCGTATGGTGTCAGTAGAGGACTACAGGTGGTCAAAGAAGGAAGTCGCGGATTGGAGGGATCTGCTGATGGAAAGTTTCCATCGAAAAGAAAGTATAAGGAAACTGGTGTTTTGTACCAGTATTATTATTATAGTAGTTTGAGTCCGACTCTTGCATGAGTCGTTTATTTTCCTTTAAAATAGGTGTGGTTGTTTAGGAAAATAGATATTGTTATTTTAGATCCGACTCCTGCGCGAGTTAGTTTCCTTAAAGTTAGGAGTTTGTTTTAGGAAGGATACGTGTCGTGTCTTTGTACAACTCTCCATGCGGGAGTATAAATATGTACCCGAGGGCTACATGAAAAAGATCAATCCAATATCAATCAAACCAATTTTACTCTTATTCTACTTTTCTCGCAATTTATCTTTTACTGCATTAGCTGTAGTTTATCAACGAGTTCTTCAAGCTTCGACGGGCTGCATCACCTTGATCTCTGTCAAATCCTTGCAAGTTCCGCGTGGGAGTATCTCTGAGCCTTGGCATCCGGGCGCATCGTTGTTGCCTCGTTCAGCTCTGCTCTAGTTATCCTGATCAAGCCCCAATCCCAGCATCCGGGCGCATCGCTGTTGTCTAGATTGGATCTTGTTCTAGTTATCTTTGATCAATCTGAGCTTTGACATCTAGGCGCATCGCCGTTGTCTCGTTCAGTTTTGTTCTAGTTATCGTCCTTGTCGATTAACTGGTCAAATCGACTGGCACGCCTCCGGAATACCGAGCTTTGGGTAATAGCCCGAGGTGTTCGCAGATCCTGACGCTTTTTGTGTCAACACCTCTTTTGGCACGCTCGGTGGGACACGATTATATAAATTATATGTTTATCATGACTAATCCAAGGAGTGCTATTGAAGTCTCCGCAGCAGATCTGACAGATCGTCAGAAGCAGGCTATGGAGCAGGCAATGGAGGAGTACAAGCGTTTATATCTTAGATCCTTCAGCCTAAACGGGATCGGCGAAGTAGTACAGAAGCAAGATCCGCCGTCGCCATGGCAGACTACTTTCTACGCCGATCCTGGTAAAGTACAAGATACGGTTAATCATGCATTTAATGACGTATTAATTAGCCAATCCAACATGTTGTCCGATACCGTGTGTAATGCTGTTAAGCAAGATTTCAAGGGACAGGCACCATATTATGTTGGTCCAGAGTATCGTCAGTTCGGATCGGCATCTGCTGCGACTCCATCGACGGTTCCAAGGGTGTTTACGCCAATTATGAGCCGATCTGCCGACGAGATCGCGCCACCAAGATTAAACCCAACAAGCACTACTCAGGTGAATACAAATCTGGTGGCTTCAACAATGTCTGGACCGGTAATCCAGAATCAGCCAACTTCGGCCAACTGCTGGGGATACGATATGTCTCCAAGTCTACCTGCTGATTCCAGGTTGGGCCAAGATAACCATGCAGGGTGGAAGGTTCCCATGGCATCGGCAACATCTATACAACCGATGGTTCCAATGATGCATTATGCTATATCGTCTCCAACGGTGCAGTTGCCGACAGGGAATCTGCAAACGGCAATACCCAGAGGGCCGTACGCCCAACCAACCACTTGCCGATACAAAAAAAACCCAGCAGTTGCAAGTCAACCCATGGCGGCAATGGTTCTGCAAACTGGAACATCTGCTAATCAAGGTGGTCATGCTGTTAATTATTCGGCGCTACAAGGACGACAAGCGTCAGCTGGCTCTCAGCCATCGGCAAATTCTTGGCCGATGCAACAAGGCATGCCGGGTGCCAATCAGCCTGTATCGGCAACGGCTGCTCAGCCTGCGGTACCCGGAAGTTAAGGCTATCATCCGAGGGTACAAGGGCTGCAAGAGTCAGCTAGTTATCAGCCATCGGTAAGTCATGTGCCGATGACATCTAATATAGGTTGGATCGGACAATTGCCGATTCAGCAGCAACACGTGCAGCCTGAACACCAAGTGACAGGAGTTCCGCAGCATCCAGTGGGTCTTCAGGATGAGGTATCGGTACATCAACCGATAAGTACTACACTGCAATACCTGCAAGAAGAAGTGTACAATGAGCTATCAGTACAACAACCGATGAATGCGATAAATATAACGCCACAACACATGCTAGCAACTGTGCAAAATTACTCATCGGCAACACAGCCGATGCATGGTGTTATCATGTCTGGTGCTGTGCACGCGCCAATCATCTCAAGTACTTTGACATCAAGACCTGGAGAGATAGATCAGCCTACTCAGCTGGCAAGCGTCCAGAATTGCTCATCGGTTAATCAGCCGATGCACAATATTCAACAGATTGGTGCTACTAATGTATCGGTTGCCCCGACTTGCTCGCCACAGGGATACAAAGTACATCGACTTACTCGGCTAGTGGACGTCCAGGGTGGCCTATCGGTCAATCAACCGACGCACACTGCCGCTGCAGATATGTCGATTGCTCCGGCTTATTCATCACAGAGATATGAAGAGGTGCATCGACCTGCCCCACTGGTTAGTGGGTCTGTACATCGGCAAGATCAAAACACAAGGGTGTTTTCGACCGAGGAAATGGAAATTTCAGACTCGGACGGAGAGCCGAGTATCAGCGTCCCTAAATTGGAGAAGTTCACCTTTGATATCACCGAAGCCGATCAGGATGTCAAGTCATTTGAGCCCAAGAAGACTTGGAGTGCAAGAGTACTCTTTGTTGAACAAGGGGACTCCGAGTCAGACGAGGAGGTGAACATCGGCACTGCTGAATGGATGAAAGATGAGGAGCCGATACCTTGTGCGCTTGGCCAGAACAGGGCTGGAAAGTTCACCTTCGATGTCACAAGGGCCGATGGGATATTTGACTTATTGCTTCAGGAGGGGCGAATTAAGCTGGCCCTCAATCAAGTGATTCCATCAGTCGAGGAACTCAAGAAGACTAGGTACTGCAAGTGGCACAATGCAACTTCTCATAGTACCAATGACTGTAAAATATTCAGGCAGCAGTTGCAGTCAGAGATTGACTCTGGACGAATCAAATTTGAAAATTCTAAAGTCCAAAAACCGATGGAAATTGATCAGCGCCTGTTTCCAAATAATATGGTGGAAACCAGTGGAAAGGCTAAGGTACTAACATCGGATGCTGCCAGAAAAAATGCATCGGTAGATCCTGATCATCAAGTGGCTAAACGTGATGTAAGAAAGTTTGCCGATGACAGGGAAAGCAAGAGATTTGCCGATGAAGGTAGCAGTACCAACAGGGCTCCTGGCGTGGTAATCACTCACAAACAGTCAAGGAAAGAGTATCGGCAATCGCAAAAGGAGCGATATCGGCAAGAAGAGAAGGAACAGGAATGGCTTCGGCAGAAGGACCACTGGAGGTGTCCCTTCTTCGTTTATTGTTGGGAAGAGGGCATTAAGCTACCCACTGCTGATAACTGTCCTGAATGCAACGGGTACTACACTGCCGATCGGTCAGGTAAGAAACCTTGTTTGGATGATCGATCATCCAGGTACACCAAGTCACTCAGAGAGAAGAAATCGGTAGACAGTCGACTGGGGGGCAAGCCCAGTGCATGTCACAGGCTTGGCAGGCGTGTTGAACAAAGGGAGCCTCAGGAGATGGCCGATGCGATAGTACCCGATGAAGACACGCTCTCCAGAAATTCAAACATCGGGGAGAGAAGCCGATGTGGGTGATGAAAGGCAGCGTCAGCGTGTCGGGAAAACCAAACTCCCTCAGTGGTGCCCTAAAGGTCTGACCAAGACTCAGAAGAGAAGAGTTCAGCGTGAGCGCCATAATAACTTATGTGACACTGAAATTCCTTTAAGGGAAAAGCAGTGGAGGCCAAAGCGCAAGGATGGAGATCCATCGACAGACGGTAATATATTGCCGATGGTCTAAACCAGGGTCAATCTTGGACGTTCTGGCTTGGGGGCCGCACTCGGCAAACTCTGACGACTCCAATTGTCATACTTGAGGGCACCGGCGGTGGTTTGTGTGTGAAACGTCGTGCCGCTGATGAATTTGTTACTGCCAGAGGAAAGACAGTTCTAAGGATGATTCTGCCGTGCTTACACGATAATTAAGTATGCGGTGCAGATATTTTAAGAGGAAGTTGCTCCTCGTGCCTTCTTTGGTGGATCTATCGGCAAGTGTCTGGATTTCGTTCCGATTGAGTGAGAAATTTTGTTGCCGATTATTGCTACCTCAACAGATGATCGGGTTGAATACCGGGCTCCGCTAAAAGTTGGGATTACTCGAAGAAGGTTTGGCCGATTCGATAAGTCATGGTGTCGGTAATAGTTGCCGATTACTAGATGAAAGAGTTTGCCGATAGTATTCTGGTATGGAGGTTGATTTTACCGATTGGGACTAAGTTTAAGCTTGGAAGATGGTTTCCTAATCAGGGAGGTCCTTATCGGACAAGACAGTCTGCTCCTAGCAATGCCTACATTCTAGAAACTCTCGAAGGAGTCGACGTATAGCATGCTCGTTTGGGTGCCGATGAAAGAGAAATTATAATACATCGGTAAAAACGTGTAAATGTTATATTACAAAACCCAAAATCAAGTATGAGAGTTACATTCTTGCCGATACCACAAATAAATTACAGCAAGGAGTGAATGACTGATATCGCGCGCAGGCGAATCTGTTCTATCTCGTCCATCTCCTTGGCGTCGGCATCGGCAGAACCCTCGACCGGCTTGATCTTCTTCTTCCACCAGATGGCTTGTCGGGCATTCTGGTCCCTTTCTTGCCGCAGAACCCTGATGGTATCGGATAATTGGGTTTTCTGCTGATTGGCTGCAGTCAGATCCTCCTCGACCTTCTGTAACTCCGCCAGTAACTTCTCCTTCTTTGCCGATAGCTGGGAGATTTCTTGATCAAGGTTGTTGATGGAGACTTCTGCTTGGCCGATGCCCTTGTGCTTCTCATCGGCAATATTTTTGAACTTAAGCTTCTCTTCCTCGCTCTTGGATTGGGCGGCCCTATCGGCAATGCGACGGGAAAGCCGCCGGTACTGGACTTGCTTGATGTCGAGGAAGGTTGCTTGGAGAAGGATTTCTGCCATATCGGCAGGGAGATGGCCTTGGACATCTTTGAAGGTGATCCTTGCTGCCGATGAGTCCTGAACCAGCTGGGACGTAGCTTGTAGCAATAAGGAGAGCAATTCTTCAAGTTTGGACTTGATCTCTGCCGGTAAAGCTGGGACAGAGCTCTCCTCCTCATCATCGTCGTCGGGGATATCGACTGCAAAGGAAAATAGGCTGTCCGCTTGAATACGGCCTTGGCAGTCATCTTCATCCCGAGGGTTAAGACTGAAGGAGAAGAGACTGTCTGGAGAATCCTGAGCCTGAAAATGAAAAAGTTAAAGTGTGCCGATCATGAAGGTACACTATGAAATTTTAGATGATCGACTTACCATCTTGAAGCGAATTTCCTGCCCAGGACTTGGCATACTGGATGGCCCTGCCTCGTCTTGGACATCGGTAGTAGTTGCCGATGACTGAGCCTCTACTAGGGAAGCAGTCAACGCCGTTGGTAATGGTGGTGTTGTCGTTGGCGTTGCTTCCGGTGTGATACCTGGTTGTGGCGGTGATGCCGCTCTTTCGTCAGGAGCTTCGGCTGATGGTGCCGATGTCGATGTTGCCTTTGCCGCTACGATGGGTGGAGCCATTTCATCAGCAACTTCGGCTGACGGTGCCGATGCCGATGTTGCCTCCGCTGCTGCGGTGGGTGGAGTCGTTTCATCAGGAACATTGTCTAGTGGTGCCGATGGCGATGCCGCCTCTATTGTAGCAGGTATAGTGATCTCCTGATCGGAGATGTCATCCATCGGGTGATTGGTAGTTGGGGCTGCTGAGGGTCCTGCCGATGGTGTCGTGGTAGTTGGTGGCGCAGTTGAAGCCGATGGTGAGGATGGGCTAGCCAGCCTCAAGCGTCTTTTCCTTCTTGGCGCAGCAGTAGGAGATCCAGCCCGTTTCAACGAGGACTGGGGGGCATCGGCAGCCGGACTTGAAGGTACTTGTCTGCTGGGAGCAGCTGCCGATGACCTCATAGCCTGAAAATATTCAATGCAAGTTATACAAAGTGAATATTTCCGATTAAACAGTATATAATCGGTATGGGTGAAGATGAGTTTACTGCAAACACCCGCGTCAGGGCAGCAGCAGCGGCCGATGTAGCCTTGGCTTTTGCAGGTGTCGGTGTAGGTACCTGTCGAGGAATGAAGGCAGCTAACGTGGGAGCTTTGTTGCCGATGAGTGATACGGGACTCATCATTCGAAGCTTGAAGGGCTTGCTGCTCCTGCTCATCGGAGGAATCGGATCATCAACCTGTCAAGCGCAAGAAGGTTAAATACCGATGGTGGAAGTAAAGTAAGGAATGCATCGGAATGAAAACTTACTGCGTCGTCGGGAATGATATGATCGGTGTCAATCATGTGCCGATAATAGTGCGACGATTTCGCAAACAGTTGACACCTCCATTCTTGCCACCAAGACTTGTACTCATTTGTAATAAAGGAGGTTGGTGACCAGGAGGATAGATCGAGGTCTGACACATCGGCATTGGGAGGAAGGTTGACCACCTTGTTCCAGTCTAGAGCACTGGAGAACGTCTGCCTAGGCTTCACTACCTTGGAGTAGCAAAGCTTGATCGGCAGTTGACCAAACGCCAGCTGTCTTGCCGCTACCGATGGGTAGTAGAACTCAAATGATGGAGGGGCGTTCTTTCCCAATCCAAAGATGTTCACTGGAATAGCTCGGGGAGTGATGCTGGCCTTCATAATTATCTGGTTCTCAGGCACATTCCCATCGGTAAGGTTAAATAGCAGTGGGAACTGGTTGTCTTCATCGGCATATGGCCACCAGAGCCATTCTATGGCAGGAATTCCATTGTAAAACTTCTGAAAGAATAGACCGAATTGTTCCGCATCGGCATCGGTCCCCGGCAGTACTATAATGGCCTCTCCAAAGTTGAGTGGAGGGCGAGTTGTCGATTCATCATCCCTACACTGATGATCTTCCGATATGTCCCTCGGGAATCGTTGAGCGAACAAGTCGAACTGAAGCGCTTTCTGCATCTGCGCATTCAGCCACATATTGACAAACCATCAGGGACCACCAAGATTACCGATGGATTCACCTAGCAGTAGCTTCTGGGACACTTGATGTAACAGACGATATACCGATCCGAGAAGATACCTGCCTAAGGGAAGCCTTGTTCCATCGGCAAGTAACTCAGCTGCTGGGAGGTACATGATGGTTGGTCCGACTGCCCTACCGCAGAAAATGAACTTGTCCAGCCACATGTTCAGGAAGGTGGCATGCTCCCTTTAGTTTACCGATCCTGTTTTCTGGTACTCCTGAATATAGCCCGTCCAACCGCCGATGTTCCGAGTGTTTACTTTGTGTTCGGCTTTCCTATTGAACAAGGAGAAGGTATCGGCAGAAGAGACGTCTGAGCCGGTCAACATGTGGACATCGGCAAGAGTGGGGGTGGCTGGTCCATGTCGGAATAAGAAAGAGTTCATAGTGTCCGACCAGAAATAAGAGGCAGCTATTAACATGTTCTCGTTCTTCTCCATGTCGGCAATGGAGAGCCTGATACATTGGTCCAAGCTGCGCTCTTGCCAATAAACTTGCTGCGTTCTAGCGACTCTGAGATACCAGTTTTTCCACCCCTTAGTGGGCTTGGGCCATGATCGGAATGCATCCTTCCACAGTCCTAAACCAAAACATTCAGATCTGAAAGGGATCCGATTGGTTTCTGCGTTGATTAAGAAGCTGGGATCAGGATTGCCCATGGGGCCTAGGCAGCTGAAGGTGGAACCAGCAAGCGGGATCACTACCTTGTTATACAGTTCCTAGGGTTCGAAGGAAAGAAGAGGGAAAATCAGAAAAGGAACGGGGTAAATCCAGATTTGTGCGAGAAAAGAAGCAGCGGGAGGTTGGATTGGGATGAAAATGGGACTCACCTTGGGGATATCGACTTGGATCACCATCGGAGTCGAAGGAGTGCTTGCGGTTTGTCCTTGGGTTGCAGGAAGTACTGTTGCTCGAGCTCGTGTTCTTCAGAGCGGCTGGAGGTTGAAGACGAAGGCAGGGAGGTGAAAGTGAAAATGAGCTCGGGGTAAAAAAGTAGTGTGGATCCCGGTAACTTTTATAAGCTTACTCAGGGGCATTTTGGGGTTCCGTTTCACACTGTGCAGGAATGTGGAGAGACCCGCGGTAGATACGCGCGGTGATCGAGGTGGTCTGCAACTGTTTGTGCTACAATAGAGGGATTTTATTATTAGATTGCAGTTCCACACACGGAAATCGAGGAAATTGTGCATCTATCTCGGAGGTAACGACTACAGCAATGGCTATAGCAACGGCTACACTGGAGAGAATTTCGGCACGTAAAATATTATACGTCCCGAAACTAGGGGGCATGTGTTGACACCGTTTTTTAGCGCGTGTCAAAGGAGCTAAGGCTTGACTGGTCAAAGGCTGTTTTCTATCGGCATCGGGAAATTGTGAGCCAGTATTGCCGATGAGAGTACTGCAAGAATACCAAGTGTGTTACCGATGGAGGCTGGGTCCTTACCAACGAGGGTTAATTGGTGAAGCCGAGTAGCTCAAGTTAAATGCCGATTGCCGATAAGGGGGCACTACCGATGGCCGATGAGCATGACGTTGCCGAGTGCCGATGAGAAGTTAATGCCAAGTGCTGGTGGAGTGATTACCGATTGTCGATAGGTTGGTAAAGACAGTTATCGGTACGAGATTGCTGATCGGAAAGTATTACTGATGCCGATAGACATGAGGTGCCGATAAGGTGACTTAGCGTATGGTGTCAGCAGAGGACTACAGGTGGTCAAAGAAGGAAGTCGCGGATTGGAGGGATCTGCCGATGGAAAGTTTCCATCGAAAAGAAAGTATAAGGAAACTGGTGTTTTGTACCAGTATTATTATTATAGTAGTTTGAGTCCGACTCTTGCATGAGTCGTTTATTTTCCTTTAAAATAGGTGTGGTTGTTTAGGAAAATAGATATTGTTATTTTAGATCCGACTCCTGCACGAGTCAGTTTCCTTAAAGTTAGGAGTTTGTTTTAAGAAGGATACGTGTCGTGTCTTTGTACAACTCTCCATGCGGGAGTATAAATATGTACCCGAGGGCTACATGAAAAAGATCAAACCAATTTTACTCTTATTCTACTTTTCTCGCAATTTATCTTTTACTGCATTAGCTGTAGTTTATCAACGAGTTCTTCAAGCTTCGATGGGTTGCATCACCTTGATCTCCGTCAAATCCTTGCAAGTTCCGCGTGGGAGTATCTCTGAGCCTTGGCATCCGAGCGCATCGTTGTTGCCTCGTTCAGCTCTGCTCTAGTTATCATGATCAAGCCCCAATCCCAGCATCCGGGTGCATCGCCGTTGTCTAGATTGGATCTTGTTCTAGTTATCTTTGATCAATCTGAGCTTTGACATCTAGGCGCATCGCCGTTGTCTCGTTCAGTTTTGTTCTAGTTATCGTCCTTGTCGATTAACTGGTCAAATCGACTGGCACGCCTCCGGAATACCGAGCTTTGGGTAATAGCCCGAGGTGTTCGCAGATCCTGACGCTTTTTGTGTCAACATTACCATAGTACAAACACCACATGGCAAAGTCTCAAATAAGTTCGTTAAAAAAATTGACTCATAACTCAGTTCATGAAATAGAAGTCCATCCAAAGGACAGAAAGAGTTGCATAGGTGCATTCACCAACTTGAAACATGCTTGTAGCATCAACCTTTTCTTCTCGTCATACCATTGCAATTGTGCCCTGAAATGTAGACAATGTTTTCAGAATCAGACTTGCAAAGGAGTTTTGTGATGACATTTATCAAAATCAATTTCATTCTTTGTTAGCCAAATAGACCAGCAGATCACTATTGCACACATATTATTTTGGTGTCCGGATACACACAACTGGAGGTGTGTCCTTGTTTGTATTATTAGAATTCACTAATCCACTAATCCTTGCATTTCGTTCCAGTGACAAGGACTGTTGTCTTTGGTACTGTGGGGGTGTCTAACACCAACGAGTAAATTTGTGTCTACGTGTCAAGACCTGGATGGTGAGCTAGATCAACACAAGGATTTAGACTGGTTTGGGTAGAATGTCCCTACATTCGACTTGGCACTGCTAGCTCGTTGCTTGTAGTAGAGGTTACAAGGATGGCGAGAGAGGGATCGAGCTTCCAAGTCTCTGAGTGCGTGAGCATGTGAGGGTGTCTGATGAACTTGTCATCCTTTATTGCCTGTTGCCTTCGGAGGCCCCCGGTTCCCCCTTTTATCGCCCAAGGGATCACTGGGTTACAAGTGAGAGTATGGCTGGTTTCACCCTTTTTGGAGGATGACTACAGTTGCTAAAGTAAAAAAGAAGAGGGAGAAAGAAAGACTATACATGGGCTTTCCTCTCTTCCACAAGTCGCGGTTCCTATTGTTTATGTTGATTACGCTCGGGATGGGCGCGGAGGCGTGACCCCTTTTGTTGCCGATGTCGTGGCATCCCAATTCACCAGCATGGTCGCATCCCTTTTCACCGGCGGGCTTGCTCCGTCGGTGGAGAAACAGGGGATGGAGAGTACCGTCTTCCTGGTCTTCTAGACTAGGAGTGTCATGGGGGATGCGGTGGAGGTGCAAGGAGTTGGTAGCCCACAGGGGATTCAGTCTCCGCCGTACGGGAGTTGTTGGGGAGGCGGGCCCTCGTCTCGTCCCCATCCTCTCTGATGGGTGGAGGTGTCCCTCGGGCGAGGCAGAGACGCCTCCAAGGGCTGGCGGGGATCGGGGGAATCGGAGGTTCATCCCTCGTTGTGATGCCGACCCTCGGTGGGTCGGACGAATCGGAGTGCGCCCTCACGGGATGTTTCCGACTCTCGGAAGGTCCGATGAATTGGTGGTCACTGCAGTGGGTCGTTCCTTACCCTAGGTTGGTCGGGCGAATCGGAAGTTACTCCCGTGGAGTGCTTCCGACCCTTGGGGGTCGGACGAATCGGAAGATGCCTTCTTTCGGGGTCAACTTAGTGAGCCTTGGCCTCTTTTATTTAGTTGGGCTTCG
This sequence comes from Microstegium vimineum, assembly GCA_022036555.1. NCBI lineage: Eukaryota > Viridiplantae > Streptophyta > Magnoliopsida > Poales > Poaceae > Microstegium > Microstegium vimineum. Next base: position 50,844,121 of record CM039132.1, read on the forward strand.
TTGGGTCGATTGTGACTTAGGAGGGCTCTTGGTACCGTGGTACTTTGGACCCCGACAAGGACCTACCTTCAAGCTGTGTGATTGAGAAAAATATTTGCTATAGCTGCCATTTCTTATTCATATTAGACCAGTTGGCAAGATTCCTCTTGGTCACATATGATTACTCATCGTTTCTCTGCATACAGTCCCTACTTGCAATCTGGATGGGTCTCCTACTATTTCTTCATGCACTCAATAATATTGTTTGAAGAAATCTTTCCGTGGTCCTTCATGTCACCCATGCCATACGAATAAGAGAAACATGTTTAGACACAAGGTCTTAAGACGAACTGAAATAAAAAAGATATGCTCCTCAATTTTTTTGGGTAAAACTTGGGTGCAAAATAGAGAAAATCTTTATTTTGGTCAAAATCTTTTAAGAACAATGATCTGTGTGCCCAAAAAACTAAGAATCAAAGCCGTGAGATCATGATGGTTTAATATACTTTTATTTTGGGAAAAGAATCAAGTCTTTATTTGAAATCTGTAAGAAAAAAAAATCGGCTAGGGATTTAGACTAATTTAAAACGAAAACTATGAACTACATTTTTATATAATTTCTTGGTTTATTTTGGTATACTCTATATTGATGTTACTATTATGCTTGATTGGCATGTGAATCTTAAGCTCCAGTTATATTTTATTTGAATTCCTTTTTTAATTTCTTTTAAGGAAAAAGATCGGGGACTCAATGCTGACGTCATATGTGTTGCAACAGATTAACACAATTAGCAGAGCTGCGACGGTGCTTGCTTATCAAAAAAGAAAAAAAAATTGTTCGATCCTGCACGTAGTGCGCGCGAACGCAAGGGCCCAGCGTGGCGTGCCTCGGCCTGTCTCGAAGGAGATGGTCAATATGGGCCTGTTGGCCCGCTGCCAGGGAAGAGGAGAGGGGCCATCTTACAACCAGATACAGTTAGGAGGAGAAATAAGCTGGGCTAAGTAGCAAGATTAAGCCCAGATAAAGAAATGGTATAGGAAACCGATTTTACATTTATTTTGTTTTCCAGAAATCCCCTAATGCTATCAATTTTTTTGGGAAACTCAAAATAATTATAAATGTGCACAATAATCTCAGGATCAAGATTTAGGGATTTTATATTTCTATGTTTCCATTAAATAGATTTGTTGCATGCACAAGAGTTTTATGCATAACAATAATGATAAAGAAACCTCAAGAGCTATTTCATGTATTGTTGTTTCTTTAAATTCATAAAATGTTTAGGTCTACATCCCTAGGCAATTCTTATGATGTTTTCTAAACAAAGTAAAAAAACAATTTCATATATATTACTTATTTTTTAGGGAATACGTATATAATTTTATATTACTTGTTAAATCAGTGTTCCGATACTGCGAGTTTGAACAATTATTAATTGTCAGTCAGTTTGAAGTACCAAATGGGGTTTGCATCCCGGGTCCCACTAACTGGACGTCCTACACACTGCAGATAGGTGACCACTAGCTAGGAATTAAAATTTGCTTCATATTTTGTATTTTCAGGTTGAATCTCGCTGTAACACCAGGTCTCCATATATAGCGTTTTATGCACGTTGTTCGCAACATCCAACGGAACAACAGCGGCAACCCGAGAGACACCGGTTTTCGTGACGTTTGAACATGTTTTCTGATGAGCAGGACATTTCCCCGAATCGGATATTTTGGTAAATCTATTAGGCTTAGTTCATAATTTGACAATACTAGCATATGCCCGTACGTTGCTATGGAGCCTCAACATTTTCGACGCATAGAAAGTCATGTTCGGCCGTATTTTGATAAGAAAGATAATAATTATTTTTTTCTGAATGACAATTTGTAAAGGTGAAGTGATAATATTCCCTCGGTCAAGACAGAAGATTCACCATGCACATGCCTTTGACTTCTCCACAAGTATATGCTTCCATTCCACTCAGTCTTGCTCCATCATTATCATCATCCTTCTCCAAGGACAGGAGTCTAAAGCTATGGGAAGCTGCAAATCTAATATCACAGGCAATGGCTTTCTGCACCCCTGCATGAAAATACTGAATTTCTTTAGGATAACTCAACTGAGATTATTCAAAAATCTTACTATGTGGCCCCTGTTGTGTAGAAAAACATCCGAGGTCTGAATCACTACTGTCGTTAAAAATGGATGCTGGTTTTGGTAAAGGAAAAAACACAGCATGGATAAATAATTATGTTTCAAACCAGGACCATCAACATGGCCGGGGTGGAGGCCACCCATCTGCTGCTCGTGGCCGCGGCCGTGACCAAGGACGTGGGCGCGGAAACTAGGGGGGAGGAGCTCCAACGGCAGGCGCTGCTGCAGTTCGAGGAGGGACCCCACCCATTGGGGGCACTGGACGAGGTAACCCCCGGCCGGCCGGGGCTTCAGCGGCAACCAGGGGTCAAGGTCGGGGTGGGGGTCATAAACCAGGTGTTGTTGTTAAGGAGGTGGCTCTGGAGGAGGTTCCGATCCATGGTGCGGCGACTGCTGTGCAAGGAGGGAGTCACCAGACACCACCGGCTGATCATGGCCGCATCATCACCATGGAAGATGCCTCTGGGGTTGATCAGGGGAAAAAAGGAAGCGAAAGGAGCACCCGGGGAAATTGGAGTGCACAATTTGCACTGAGGAACATTTCACCAATCAATGCCCACTCCTTCGGGGCCCAAAACCAACCGTGGCGTACTGTGGCGCTGCTGAGGACGGTGCGGGTTTCTTTCAGATCCAGGCAGCAAGAAACAATCAAATTGTGGCGCTGATTCAGTCTTCCTCTGTGGCTAGAATCACGGTAGAGAGAGGACAGGTTTCTGCACAGCTACTTCAGGCTGAACTGGCTAGGATAATCTCGGTTCGTTGGAATTGGGAGGTACAAGAACTCAGGGTTGAATCTTATGCGGTCCCGTTTCCGAGCGAGGAGGAGCTTGATCGCATGGTGCAAATCAATACAGTTAACACCAGGAATAAAGAAGGCACTTTTCTTATTGAAGAATGTATTGATGATGTCCAACCAATCAAAGTGTTGGAACAGGTATGGGTGACACCAAGGTGCCACGTGTTCTCCGCTCTTTCCTTCCTTTATGGGCAGTTGGCTCTATTATTGGGGCCACACAGAAGGTGGATATGGCACACCTTCGTGCGACCGGTCGGGTTCGTATCCTAGTTGCGGTCCTTGATGATAAAAGGATCCCTCCACAGGCTGATGTTTGTGTCGGTAACTGCATTTACCGCCTATTTTTCAAATCCGATGAAGTTGTTCAGCATGGTGCCATAGACCCAGATGAAGATATGGGAAATGATGACAAGGATAAAAATCTTGATGGGGAAGATCGTGAGATGGAAGAGGTCGAGGATCCAAACCAAAAGGCTCCAAAAAATGATCAAAGCACCTCTAACAAGACCCACGCACCTCCTCACAACATACCGCATCATCAGGTTGCTTCTTTGGCGGATGAAAGACAAGTCGATGGGATTGCGAGGTTTTTTGAGTTTCCTGGCACGGAGGTGTCAACCGGTGTTGTTTCTGCTGATTATACTAATCTGCAGGTGGAGGATGACACTGCAGTGAGTCAGGTTGGGGTGGGGGGCTCTACATCACCCGCTGCCCCCATCTACCAGCCTACCCACTGCCGGACCTGCTTGGTGACACCACGGGCAGCCCTTGTGAGAGGGACGCTTTGGTGGAGTTTGTTGGGGGCAGTTCTACCTCGACACCCGCTTCCCCAATGAACTCTGATGCAGAAGACGGCGACTCTTCTCCACCACACCCTCTTGGGGCTGCTGCGGAGGGCGCGCTATCCAGCCACGGCGGTGGCACGCTCACCCCACCGGCTGGGGGAGGCGCCCCCTTTGCTCTGGAGACGGTTGCGGTGATCCCTCCGTCTACGGCGGCCACGACGCCGGAGTCCTCGGTGGCTACTGCTGTTGCCCTCTTGACGCTCGTCGTGCCAGCGGCCGCGGCACGGCCGGCAGCAGCGTCACTGCCGGCTGCTGCCCTTGTGGATCTCGCCCCCACGGAGGAGGAGGAGGAGGTCTTTACAGCCATGGAGGACCAGTTGGTGACCAACCCGATTGTTGAGGAGGACCCTGCACCAATGGAGGCGACCATCAAGTTGCCCCGCCGCAATACCAGTGTTGACACAAAATGTGACGCACTGTGTCTAACACACAGCAAGCCGGAAAGCGTGGCTTCAATCGGGTGCCCGGGTGTTTCAAAATCCGGAAACGTGCCAGTCAGTTTGACCTGAAACTAACAAGGGATGAAAATCATTAGATATAAAACTGAAACATGCTGGGTGAGACCAGACAGTTCTATATATACGGCCCTGAAGCCACTTACGATGACATACAGCTATAGAAGCTATCTGCCAACAGGTTTTATAGATCATTCGGCTAAAGCAAACGTAAAGCACGTAAAAAGTTGATTGCCGAATATACATGCATGGGAAAAGTACGTATGAACGAATCATAATTAGCTATGAATTAAAGCATAACCAAGCTCAGCAATTCAACCGAGTTGGGATCCATGATGAAGGAACAAGTAAGCTAACACGATCAAACTAATCTAAAGCCTGTATCTGCCGCACGATACCTAGCCTTATCAAAGCTTAAGCGTAATTAACATGCATGAACCCGCAACACGTAGCAATCTAGGTTGAACTAATTCGGCTGTTATAAATGTAAGATCTATTTGTAGAGATAACATGAATAACTATTAGAGCATAAATAGATCTGTGACAAAGAATAAAGCCGAACCGTACCAATCTAGATTGAGCAAAAAGAATGTTACAAATGTATAAAATATCTAAAACATGCAACACGTGATAACTTAATGAATCTACTAGATCTTGCCAAATCTAATAGAGCCGATAACTATCTTGCTTTTGCTAAGCACATCGAGCAAACGCCTGTCGCACGGTATCTACTCGTAAACGAAACATAAGCGAAGACTTCTTGATTGTCAAGCAAGGATCCGTCGCATGATCATTGAAAACAAACAAGACTACTTGCATCAACATCTAAATCCACCGCATGATACTAGACATGATGACAAGGTTGTCGGGACTTACGGAGGTCGACGGATCGATGGTTCCTCTCGAAGAACTCGACGACACGACAAAGGACTCGAAATTGGCACGGGGCCGGTTGTATTGTATTGGTTGTGAACCGTTTTTTATAATGGCCAAAGGTTTATATTTATACCTTGGCCATGACATGAGTCCTAAAAGGACACGACCACAAAACATTAAAGGAAAAACACAATATCTTTAACTCTAGTCTTCCCTTCGGAATCTTTATTTCTTCAATTGTCGCAATCTTTGTTGCCCGATTCGGCTCTTACTTGCCGTTTTCGTCGCCTCTTCAACGGAAAACCGCTCCTCCTTAGAATAACCGACCGCACGATCATTTGCCGAATTCTTGAAAATTAGCCGACCGCACGGACACTTGTCGAACGCTCCAAAACTAGCCAACCGTATGGACACTTGCCGAACGCTTCGAACACCCATCTCCATAAATTTGCTGCGCGCTGGTCCACCTGTCATCTTTCTAAGCATACCAAAATCCAGTGTTAACAACCAGAAACGCAGCAACGTCAAATGAACATACTTTATCCAAAGCTGAGCGTTTGACGGCGAAAAAGAACCTGGAATTACAAGGTACCTCTTTTTCTAACTTTTCAGATTTGCAAGTTGTTGCAAACCTTGGTAGGATAGGCATCAACCTAGGTTCTTCAGGTGTAGCTGTTATTAAAAATCTAGAAATTGATAGGTTGGTCCTCCGTGTAAACCAAAAAAAGAGTAAGCCCGAATCTCATGTCACCATCATAGGCAGTGATGATGAGAGGGAAGACCGACTTGATACAGTTCTCAGCCAAGCTTGTGGTGATCTAAATGAGAACGTGCTTGATGCAAAGAATGATCATATCCTAGATCTTTCTCCTATCAGTCGGAAGAAGAAATATAACAATGCTAAAAATACAATTAAAGGCAAGCTTCCCAGAAAGCCAAAGAGCCCCTCGAAAATTATTTTAAAATGAAAGGGGTATTCTGGAATAGCTGAGGTCTAGCAGACTTGGCTAAACACAGATTCTTGGCTGAATTAGTTAAGGAAGAGCAAATTAATTTTATAGCTCTCTCCGAATCTGGAAGGGATTCATTCCCAGATCATTTCCTCAAAAATCTTTGTGGTGGAGGTAACTTCCTGTGGCATACTATGGCGCCACACGAGAGATCAGGAGGGATCCTTCTTGGAGTCGACCTGAATGTTTTTGACATTGGAGCTATTAGTGAGGGGGATTTCTATGTTAAATTCACCCTTAGATGTAAGGCGAATGACTTCAAGTTTGTGCTATATTCGGTGTATGGACCAGCACAAAGTCAAAATAAGAGTGCATTCCTTTCGGAGCTAGCCAACACATGCTCTATGGAATCCCTTCCATATATAATAGGAGGGGATTTCAACATAATGAGGAATCCAGAGGAAAAAAGCTCAGGGGAATTCGACCCCAAATGGCCTAACCTCTTTAATGCGGTCATCGAATCCCTAGATCTTAAGGAGATAATGATGGCTGGCCGTCAATATACCTGGGGGGGCGTGGGGGACAACCCAACTTTCGAGAAACTAGATAGAGTTCTAGTCAGTACGGAATGGGAAAATCAATACCAATTGACAACGGTTGAACCTAGAGATAGGAATATTTCTGACCACACTCCCCTGGTTCTTAGCACAGGAGCGTCGACCCTACAAACCCAAAACTGACCTTTCAAATTTGAGAGAGGTTGGCTTATACGAGATGGTTTTTATGAAATAGTTGCAAATATCTGGCAATCAGAGAGTGCAGGATTGACACCTCTTGAGCGTTGGCAGTCTAAGATCCGCAGACTGAGACAACACCTAAGAGGATGAGCCAAACATACAGCAGGGTCTTACAAAAAAGAGAAGAAATCTCTGCTAGCTCTTTTAGAGAATCTTGATAAGAAGGCTGAGAGTTCCTCTCTATCTGATCAAGAAATTAATCTCAAACTTTATCTAAAAGAGCGTTTAGTTTCTATTTTGAGAGAAGAGGAACTAAAGTGGTATGAAAGAGCCAAGTAAAGACCCTTTTGGAGGGAGATGCAAATACTAGGTTCTTTCATCTAGTGGGCAATGGAAAACATCGCAACCAACATATCTATAAACTTGAAGATGACCAAGGGGCTGTTATTGGTGATAATCATCTCAAAATCCATATTACCACATACTATAAAAACCTCTTTGGCCCACCAGAAAATTCAGAGACCACACTAGTGGAAGATCAGATTTCAGATATTCCACAAGTGTCCCCTGAGGAAAATGAAATACTCATTAGTCCTTTCACCGAATCTGAGGTGAAGGAAGCTGTATTTCAAATAGAACATAACAAAGCCCCAGGTCCCGATGGATTTCCTGCGGAATTCTATCAAGTATTTCGGGGGTTGATAAAGAATGATCTCTTACCTCTCTTTGATGATTTACATAGAGAGGCCCTTGAACTACACAGTCTGAACTTTGGAATTATTACACTAATTCCCAAAGTTCAAAATGCTACTAAAATTCAGCAGTATAGACCAATTTGTGTTCTCAATGTGAGTTTTAAAATATTCACAAAAGTGGGCACAAACAGACTGAATAAGGTAGCCAAAACTGTTGAGTCCAATGCAAACCACCTTTATGCCAGACCGGAATATCATGGAAGGTGTCGTTATTCTACACGAATATATTCATGAGCTACATACCAAAAAACGAGATGGCATCATTCTCAAAATCGATTTTGAAAAAGCCTATGATAAGGTCAAGTGGTCCTTCGTACAACAAACTTTACGTATGAAAGGATTCTCCACAAAATGGTGTAGATGGGTCCAAAGTATGGTCCCGGGAGGGAGTGTAGGGATTAAAGTTAATGATAATGTTAGACCCTATTTCCAAACCAGACGTGGCCTACGATAGGGTGATCCCATGTCACCTATCTTATTTAACATCATTGTAGATATGCTAGCTCTTCTAATCAATAGAGCAAAAAAACGATGGTCAAATAAGAGGAATACTCCCCCACCTAGTTGATGATGGTCTGTCAATATTGCAATATGCAGACGACACCATCATCTTTATTGATCATGACCCGGAACAAGCAAAGAATATTAAGCTTTTACTCTGCGCTTTTGAACAATTATCCGTACTTAAGATCAATTTCCACAAGAGTGAAATTTTCTGCTATGGTGCAGCCAAAGAGATGGAATCCTTTTGTGACACCTTGTGTCAAGCTTGCATTAGGATCATCATTAACCACTAAACACAAGCATTTCATTGCATTCATGTTTGCATATGTTATCATTTCATGCGTGTGTTATAATATTTTGAAACTAGAATTAAATAGGTGTTTTGTGCTCAATCTTGTGATCAACCTATTTAGCAAAACCTTGCTATGCTTAGAGTAAAGTATGGTTTCCTTTATGTTTATTTACCCTGCTCAATTTTATCTGTTAAAGAATTAAAGTAATTCTTTTCCTAATTAGCTTAAATAAGTTTTTAATCCTCAACTCTTGAACTAATGGTTTTCAGAATTTATGATCTACATGAAAAAGGTAGAGAATAATATTCTGAACAACTTTGGTTTAAGTGTCAAAACTTGGTTTGGAGTTTTTGAAATTGTTTGAAGCAAATTCAGTTTGAATCAAATAAAAGAAAATGGAAAAAGGAAATCAGATCTGGAATGGGCCGACGCCCCGCTTTCGGCCCGCTCGGCCTCGACCGCCGCTTGATAAAGTGACGGACCGAGGGTCGAACGAACGACCCCCGAGCAGGAGGCTCGATCAGCCGATCGACCCCGCCCCCCCCCCCTCGACTTCGACCCCTCAAAGTGACGGACATAGGGTCGAACGAACGACCCCCGAGCAGGAGGCTCGATCAGCCGATCGACCCCCCCCCCCTCCCGCGCGTTGCACAGCACACGTGTCGTGCACGTGCCCGCACGCACGCGTCGCGCATGCCCGCGCGCACTCGCCTGACCGCGGCTGAGCCGTACGTCGACGTCACCTACCGCGTGGCCGCCGATGCCTGACCGCGGATGTCGAACACGCCACGCCGCCGCTGTCGCTCTGCGCCGCGCCCTGCGGCTCTGCACCGACATCGCTGTCGCGCTGCCACTGCCGCTGACGCCCTGCTTCGCTGCCGCAGACCTGCCAGCCGCACGCCGCGCCGTCGCTTCGCAGTGACGCCGCCGCAGTGCCGCGTCCGATCAGCTCCACGCCTCGTCGCACTCGCAATCAAGCGCGAATCCGCGCTAACGGCGCGTCGACCAAGTTCCGCGCTCTGACTCGCTCGCGTTGCCTCTGCTCTCGCGCGCGCAAACACGCTAGTGTCGCTGCCACCGCCGCGCCATCGCGTCACGGCCCCCACTGGCCACACCGGTCGGCCATGACCATGCAAAAGGGAGCGCCTACACCTCCTCTACCTCCCACACTCGTCCGCACTCATCCTCACTCGCTCACTCGCTCGCGTTGCCTCTATTCTCGCCGCGCCGAGCGCCAATAGCACTGCAACACCCCCTTTTCAAATCCGCCACCATCGGAGCACCTCGGCTCGATCCATCTCGCACTAGCTCTCGCCTTCGCCCCGGACACACGCTGCTCGCCTCGCTTTCACCAGCCGAGCACTCCAGTCGCCGGAACACCTCCGCCGTTCCTCGGCCCGAGTCGCCACTGCACTGACCAAACAGTGTTCACCCCTCACTGTCTCGCCCCCGACACCTCCATCTTCGCGAGAGCTTCACCGGAGCTAGCAGAGGTGAGAACGCCTTTCCCCTAGCTCTAGTTAGCCCTGAATCGGCACAGCGTCGTTGGCCGTGCGCCATTGCCGCCGCCGTGGAGCTTGCACGTGGCCAGGGTTCCACAGAGCCCCTCTGGCTAAACCAACCCTCGAATCGCACTCACCACATCACCACGATGCTCACGCAACCCTGCGCCGAGCCTCGCATCACCGGTGATCACCTCGCCGTGTCGCACCGTCGTGCTGCACCACCACCGCACGCCGCCGGTCGCTTTTACGACCACGCCGGTTCAACCAACTCCACCAGTGGATGCGCGTCATCATCCCGAGCCTAGCACACCCAACCCCACCGCCGGAGACCTCACCGCCGGCGAGAACACGCCGGTCAGCGTCATCATCTGCTCCCTGCTCACTGGCAGGTGGGCTAAAGTTGACAACGAGTCCCGCTTGTCAGCTCTCTTCCGCCCGTGTGTATTGGGCCAGGCCCAGTACTGTTCCCCCACGGGCGGTTTCCGAAATGAATTTCCTTTTCCTATTTTCAGTAATATGTTAATGCTTGTTTAATTTATATCTAGAGTTTGGTAAATCCTAAAATGGTGAAATCAATTTTGTTAGACTCTATATGTTATGATCTTTCTGTTAAAAATACAAAAATGATTTTTGGAGAATGTCTTCAGTACTAATGATTAATTAGTTGTTTTCTGCATATATCAAAGTTATTTGTGTTCCTGCTTAAAAGGGTCAAATAAAAATGTAAGGTTTTTATGCTAGCTCTGTTATCCTGTGTAGAAGCTAGGAAAAATGTAGCATGCCATGTTTCTATGTAAGTTTTATTTATCATCTATTAAAATGTGTTTCTGCTATTTTCTTAGATTAATTCCTGTGGTGAATATGTGTATGTATAAATCATGGAACTTTCTTGATAAATATGTTTTTAAGTATAGATTTTGCTAAAAATAAGTTATAGCATGTTTTACCCTGTTAGCTAGTAGCTCTAGTTCTAAGTGCTTTTTCTTCATTTAATTTCATATTTTTGTATCTGCTAGCTGGTAGCTTTGCTATGAGTGATTTTTCTGCAGTAGCATCCAGTAGGCTTGCTCTGTTCCCTGTAATTTTGGTAGATTTTTCTGAGTAGTTTATAATAGGCTTGCTGTGTAAAGTAACTTTGTGGTAATTAATTGGTTAAATGCTTAGAGTCAATTTTAGGGTGCTAAATCTTGTTCAAGCATCATCCCTGCACTATCAAGTTACTTATATATGCATTGCAATCATTTAGGATCAGTGGAGGAACACCAGGAGCCAACCCCAGAGACAGAAGTCCAGGAGGTGCAGGAGCTAAACGGGGAGTACCACGAGTCCGACACTAACCTCCCCGAGTGCCCTGACCACCAGCCCTCCACCTTCACTCAAGGCAAGCCCCGGAGCATCCTTAAGCCTCCCAATATTTACAATTAATCTACTTGAGTATTTTATACTGTGATGCATTAGGTGACAGGAGTTGTTTGAATCCCAAATTGATGCATTACCTCCCTTGATTATTGTTTTACCTACCTTGTTACCTTGTTAATAAAAGTAAAAGCAACCGCTTAGCCTGCTTAGAATAAATGGTTACTTTTATATTTATGTTCGTATTATCCCATGGGGGTAATACTATCACGGTTGGCTATATTTGATATCGTGGAAAGAACCAATGGTAGTAATGAAATGTGGTCAACTGGAAGGCAAGTGCACCAAGTGGTTTAGACTTGGGGGCAGTCCGTACGTTGGATCGTATAGGTTTGTATACGATGGTGGCCCTCTTACATCTTTGAATGCGCCCTTTCACATAGGGGCCGTTGTGAGTATCGACCCCGAAGCCGAGTAAACACTGTCCGGGCCGGCGCTCAATCTGCTGTGAGCACCCTCTAGTTTGTAGATACGATCTGCCCCGTGGTGGCCAACTGATTTCTACAATTGGGTGGACCAATGCGAGCTCGCGGCGATACTACCTAGACTTTGTTGAGCGGTAACCCAATGCATGGACTCGACGGGGAAAGTGTGGGCGTGTGTTAAAGGTAATCTTGCCAGCTGGTTGTATATCGATTTGAATTGCCGCCCCCCACTGGATATGGGGGATTATGCTGAGCTTCACCACGGTACAACTCCATGTGACATCGTAATGGTTCTACTAAAATATTGATGAAGGAATTGGATATATGTTATCTTATTGTTTGATTAGATCAAGTGAGTGCTCTAGTACAGGTGCAATAACCTAGAGATAATTAGTAGGATAAAAGATGACTGTTCATCTAATCATTAAAGTAAACTCTTTTAATTAAGCATTTCTGCAAAGTAAAGCTTACCCAACTCCAGATACAGCCATGCATATCCTTGGAGTCTTTATTTTCAGTTAGACGGGTAAGTCTAGCTGAGTACATTCCCGTACTTAGGGTTTATCCCGTTTGTTGCAGATGGTCAAGTATACGTTGGCTATTGTAAGCACTGTCTCTATCCTATCGAAGGAGAAGAGGAGTAGGCCTTGGGCAAGGTCTTCTACGAGCTCATCTTTTGCTGTTGTCGAACTTGACCTCGTGGGCATCCCTATCTTCTAATGATTTTGGTGTGGAGTAAAACTTTGGGTTCAGTTTCAAACAATGTTTTATTCGGCCACAGGTGTTGTGGTGTAAGTACTACTTTTATTTGGAATAAAGTGTTGTAATGACTTTATTCGTACTTCAAGTATTTTCGGTTTATTTGTGACTCGTTTGAATGTGCATACCTGAGTTTGCGCGATCCTGGTTGGATATACGATTGTTAGAAATCCTTTGAGATTTTCAGACTACCGGGATTATATGGGCTCAAGTGCTTTAAGTGGCAGTTAAATCAGCTACTTTGGTACTTGATCTCTTATAATTTGAACGGTTCTGTCACACCTTTTATACTACTCTTTTTGGCTGTGACACAGGTGAATATCCCTTTAGATATCTAGGGATCCCTATGCACCATAGACAACTCCTGAATTCTGAATGGAGGAAGGTTGAAGAACGGCTCCAACAAAAACTCTCTTGCTGGAAGGCAAAGTACTTGTCCTATGGGGGGAGACTTGTGTTGCTTAATTCAGTTTTAAGCAGTCTACCCATATTTATGATGTTCTTCTTTGAGATTCCTAAGGGCGTCCTAAAAAACCTCGATCATTTTAGATCAAGGTTCTTCTGGCAAGGTTCTTCAAACAAGCATAAATATAAACTTGCTAGGTGGAATATCTTATGTCGCCCAAAGGACCAAGGAGGTCTAGGTATCCTTGATTTAAACTTGCAAAACAAGTGCTTGCTGGCCAAATGGTTGGTTAACTTTCTCAACACAGATGGCATGTGGTAGTCACTGTTAAGGAATAAATACCTAAGATCAAAATCACTTACTCAAGTGACAGCCAAACCTAATGACTCTCATTTCTGGAGAGGCCTTATGCATATCAAAGATGAGGTGTTAGCTAATGGTTCCTTCGATATTAAAGATGGAACCAACACTAGATTTTGGGACGACACATGGGTAGGAGACAAGCCTCTGAAAGTTAAGTACCCATCTTTATATAATATAGTGCTGGATCCTCATGCAACAGTCTCAAAAGTGATGGCTACTAGCCCTCTGAACATTTCTTTTAGAAGGGCTCTGGTGGATAATAAACTTGCAGAATGGCTTAGTCTAGTAGCACGGATCTCAATTGTTGAATTGGTGGAAGGTTTGGATTAGTTCAGATGGAACCTAACCAAATCTGGTTTGTTCTCTGTACGTTCTATGTATCTCTATCTTATAGATACACAAACACCTTTTCGTCATAGGAAGATCTGGAAGATTAAAATTCCTCTAAAAATTAAAATCTTTCTTTGGTTCTTACAAAGAGGTGTCGTTTTAACCAAAGACAATCTTGCTAAGAAAAATTGAAAGGGGAGTCAAAAGTGCATCTGTTGTAATGAGAATGAAACTATCCAACACTTATTCCTTGATTGTCCCCTTATCAAAATGATTTGGAGGATTATTTTCTTTGCTACTAGTTTGACCCAACCTAGATCAATCAACCACATGTTTGGTGTTTGGTTGACTAATCAAAATAAAAGGATTAGAAATTTAATTTGGGTGGGTGTGGCTGCCATGTTTTGGGTTATCTGGAGATGCCGTAATGATGTTGTTTTTAATCAATTAAAATCTAACTCTATTATGCAAGTAATTTTCAGAGGAGGATACCGGTTACGCTCTTGGACCAAGCTGCAGCGTGATGAGACAGCCAAAGACGCGCTCTCTACGATAAGCAAGAAATTGAAAGTTATTGCTTTAGAGATATCCAACAAAGGATGGAAAAAAATTTATTATTTGATCTAGCGTCCTGGTCGATCTATAAGACTATGGTTTTCTCCTTTTTCTTTCACCCAAACTTTGTAATATTGGGCTGTGTACATCCACAGGCCGGATTTTGCTATCTATTATCTAAAAAAATGAAACCTCTGGACATGCAGGCTATCAGGCAAGCAATTATGGGGCACACAGGGTATGAGGCAATCAACCAAGAAAGAAAGTGGCACACAGAGATTATCTTCCATGGTACGAAGGCACCGCATCATTTGCATGAAAAACAGGCAATGTTGCCGGCCGTTATCATAATCAGAGGACAGACTGAATACATACGTACAATAGAAAAATAATAAAGAAAGAAGACAGACATAGATTATACTGTCTCAACAATCACTTTTGATCTGAAGCACAAATAAGACAAAGGACTCCCACAATGAGACATGTCTTCTGCGACGGGCTGACCTGGGGAACAAAGAAGAGGAAAGGGAATAGTTAGTAGAAGCAAACAATATATACCTAAAGAAGGCACACCGAAGGAACCATAATCGGAAGAACCCAAATGTACACTGAACCCAAACAATCCAAGGGAAGCCGAGCGAGAGCATAGAAAAGGAAATAGCTTGAATGTATACGTACAGCGGTAACCTATGCGCAGGGCACGAGAACACAGCATCGGGACACACTGAACCAAAATTTTCCAGGCAAAGTGGAGCAAGGGCATAGGGAAGGAAACAGCTTCAATCTAGCATGGCAACCTTACGCACAAGGCACAAAGAAGTGAGAAGCAAACTGAGGTGTGCCGCTGTAGCGGAGATGGAGGAACCCAGAAGAATTGAAGAAACACCGTTCAACACCAGCGAGCATTAAACAGCTTTTAACTATACCTTGGGTGTAAAAGGAAATTAACAATGCCATGTAGTTATTGTAAAAAAAAACTGAGTGCCTGCTTGTTTCAATTGACGAATATATTTCACAAAAATAATGACTTTAAAACATAAACATATCTTGCAGTTCAATTCCACATCTTGTTTCAAGATTGAGGTGACTAAACTTAACAAAAAGATAGCAGTGCATTATTATATTTGCACTGAAGGGGGTAATGCTTCATGCTTAAGCAGGAGGTACACACCACCTTACACTTCAGAATGAGACATGAAAAATATAGCCACGGAACATAAGTGAAGTTAGCAGACACACTCACCATGAAACATAAGTGAAGAGTATAAACCTGATCTTTGTGGGGAGCAACGGAAGTCGAACGCCTAACATACAACAAATCGGTAATTCACATGCATGTAAGCTGTCTTTGTGCCCAAAATTTTCTACATAATAGCAGCTAGCTGTCCTCTAGAGGAGCATACTATATTGCAGTAACTGATATGCTTTAGTTCATGTTGCAGATAATTACAGAGTGTTGTAGTGAATATAAGGCATCCAACCTATGAGTACTACTCAACGATGTTTCAAGAAAAACTATTAATACCTTTGGTTTCCTTGGTACATAAAAAATAATGGGGTGTAGCAGACCTGAGATAAGAAAAATGATTAATAGAAGTTAAACTTAATGTTAATGGAATAAATAACATTCTAATAAGTTAGGCTATCCTGAAATTGTTGAAGTCCCCAAAACTAATTTTCTTTTTCAAACAATAATTCTTTTGAAGTCTGAATATTTGATTATAGACAAGTCTGAAAGAATTTGCAACTGAGACCAAACAGGCTAGGCATTTACAGTGGTGGAGTCACTGCCTGGCCAACCCGAGCGGCCGGTCAGACGACTTGTCGCTGGAGTTCAAAAGAAAATTTTCTTTGCCTCAAAGAATAGCATTGCAATTTACTAATCATCGTATACAGCGAAGGCCAGTGGTGTGTGCCTTTAACTGAAATGCAGTTTACATTCTGTGTGCAAAAAACTTCACATTTAGTCCTGTTTTTTTATCTCCTTGTTTTTTGAACTGTTATTTCTGAGTCCTAGGCCCTGTTCGCTTGTTCTAATCAGCCGAACCAGCGCTTATTCAACAGTGTTTTTCTCTCACAGCATACCAGCTGAAACCAGCACAAATCAGCCACCAACACCTATTTCCAGCCGAAACCAGCACCAGCCGAAACCAGCCGAACAAGCCCCTAAAAGTAAGGACCTAATGCTGATAATACAGGTTGAGAAGAAAACGAAATGAAGCCCTGTAGTAATAGGATTCTAACTTATGTAACAAATAGGATTCGGAATGAGAGTTGAAACCTGTTTTTTTGGCGAGCCTCGGCACCATCCAGTGCGAGATAGATGTGCGGCGTCTTCTCCGTGAGGGAGACAGCCTCCACGACAGTGGAGAGGCCACATATGTTGGTGTAGCGTTGGCGTGCGCTTGCCTGGGAAAGGGAGGCACGGAGCAGGGGCGGCATTCGGGGACGAACCAGTGCAAGGCGACATCAGGGAAATCCGACGAATCGGCGGCGGACCTTGACAAATCAGCACCCTGACCACGAGTTTGAACTTTGAAGCCGTCAGCAACTGGATCTAGGCAGTTGAGCGGCGCTGCATTGGAAGGGCCAGGCCAGCTGCGGACCCAGCGTGATTTGGGGCGGCGCAGCGGGATGAGGGCAGGCGCTGCGGGGGAGTGGCCGGGCGGTGCGGAGGGAGTCGCGGTGGCCTCCTGTGGCGGCGGCCGCAGGAGTGCTTGGCGGCCCGGGTTGCCGCCGTCGGCACCACAGGAGCTCGAACCCTAACACTAGAGAATTGGGACGGAGCGCCGGGAGCGGAGGCAGGCGCGGTGCGGTTTGGTCGAGTGGGGTCGGCGGCTCGTGGGCGTGTCCCCACATGTCGGAGCGGCTTCACCATGCCCTGTGAACGGGTCCTGTTGTATGTTTTTATAGGAGTAGAGATAGTGTTATAGTAAATATGTGCTAACAGTGAATTACTGGATAGATTCGGCTTGCGAATTAACCACGGCTTTCATAATTAGTTTTTTAATTATCTCATATTGAATGCTTCTAAATAGTATCCAAACATTTGATATGACAAAGACTAAACTTTAGCGTAAGAATCTAAGCACCCAGGGGCGAAGCTATGTTGTCAATAGGGGGTGCCTATGTATTCCCCAAAATTTTTAAAAACAGTTATATTGATCAATTTTTCACCATATTGACACCCCCATGACATAGGTCTATGCACCCACAAGACAAGTGCACCCCCTTAAATTCTCTCTAGTTTCACCACTGTAAGCACCAGAGGTATTTGGACAGAACCAAATCTTCCGGGTCTCGTTGTGGACAAGCAGACAACCTCTATATTACTGTACAATAAACTGTACAGTCACCGTCTGATATACTGGCTATATAGAGTTGTACAGACAAGCAGCACTTGCTAGGGATCAGTACTTTACTTGTATTTACTAGTACATCGAGTTGGATGTAGGTCGTGTTTAGTTCCCGATTCGGGTGGTGCCGAATCGGCACAGTGCTCCTCCGAAGCACTGTAGCACTTTTGTTTTTTTAGTGCTAATAATTGTCTAAAAATTGATTAATTAGACTTAAAATATTCGTCTCGTAAAGTACAACAAAACTGTACAATTAGTTTTTGATTTCATCTACATTTAGTACTCTATACATAGGTCGACATTTCGATGTGATGGGGAATCTTCTTTTTGCATAGTGAAATTTGGGGTTGGATTTCAGGAACTAGACAGGGCCGTAGCTGGAGGTACCATCTCCAAGAGAATATAAGATTTGTAGTCCATTTCTTCTCCCAAAGTGCCTATTTGTTCTTAACCTCCTGTCTAGCTGCTTCTTGGAAGGAGGTAAAATGCTTATGGAGGCAAGCATCTGATCTGAGCTCAGCACATGAGGACAAACTCATGTTTTGATATTGATTTAGTTAGATCTTCGAAGCTGGCACAACTCACTAGTTTTGTTGCTAGTGTGTGAACTTATTTTCTTGCTGTCTGCATGCTATGCTTGCAAACTACTGTATTTTATTTTGAATGATTCTTGTGGTTTCTTCTACTGTTCTCAAACTTAATACTGATGTGTCATGAATATGTATGTATGTCAGAGAATGTGCAGAGAAAACCGCCATTGGTTTCCACCCAAAATTTGCACTATTACCCAAAGGGAAAAAAAAAAGAGAATTGGATTAAAGGAGCAACGACAACAGTGAAATGAAATTACAAAAATGAACTAACTTCAGTTCTACTAGTGGTTACAACAAATTAATAGCCACTGTATATGACTACAAAGCAGGGCAGTATAGCTCTAGGATTGAACACAAACAGTTCATCTAAATCCGAGTAGACCCCTTCCATGCTGGTGCTGACAGAGTCAAAGTCACCGTCGTCGTCCTCTGAAGACTTGTCGTCATCACTGGCTCTCTTCACCCTCCCTGCAACGACCCTGCACACCAGCATTGCCCTCACGTCACTGTCAGACGACACCACCTGAGCAGCCATGTCGTGGGCGCGCCCGCTCGTCGCCATTGTCGCGATCTTCCCAGCACCGTCGACCCTGTTGCATTCCATTACAGTCAGAGCATTGCATTGGCCATTCCATTCCGTACAATTCAGATTTTACATGACTTGTCAGACAGAAAAGACAGAGATGTCTGAATGCATGGTTGTTTGATCCTGTCAGTACCTGAACCCGTCCCTGATGATGCTGCACAGGTTGCACTGCGGCGCCGACGACGACGGCGAGGCCCGGCACAGCGCGGTTCTACCGGCGAGGCGGCCGAGGGAGCAGGTGAAGGTGGTGCAGTGGAACCTGAGCAGCTCGTTGCCGTCGGCGACGCACCGAGGGTTCTTCTTGCTCTCATCGCTACTCGCCCTCTCCCTGATGCTCTCCTTGTACTGCTCGAACCTCTTCACTGTCCTGTCGCTGATCTGCACCTTGAGTATCCTCTCGATCCTGCAGACTGCTGGCGCCTGCTGCTGCTTCCTCATCAGCCAGCTCGACTGGAAGATGATCTCCACGATGTTCCTGCTCGTGTCCTCCGGCCCCAGCTCCAAAACTGCAGAGATTATTGTTGCATTTTTTTTTGTTTACAAACTTGATGAATAAATCCTTGATGGAGAAGAATAAATCTCTGATGAATAAATCCTTGATGGAGAAGAACAAGATACCTGCGTGCCTGGTTGCTCTGTGGAGTTCGAGCGACTCTGCCTTGTGGAACACCTCGTCGCAGTCGCCGCAGGGGAATGTGACGGCGGCGGCGGCGGAGAAGCTCCTGGGGTCGAAGACGGAGTGGCACTCGTAGCAGCCGGAGGAGAGCTTCCTGATGTGGGGCACGCCGCGGAAGGAGGACCCGATGGAGGAGAGCGGGGACGAGAGCGGCGAGGACGAGGACGTCGTCGTCGTGACGGTGGTCGCCGCCGTGGCCGTGGTGGTGTCGGAGTTGAAGGAGGATGTGGCGGAGATGGCAGCGGCGGCAGAGGCGTACACGGCGTCCACCACGTCGAGGTCGGGGGCCCTGAGCGACCTGCTCGAGGCGCTGCCGCCGCGGTCGTGGTCGTCCCGGCGGCTCATCACCGAGCTCTCCTTGGTGCTGCAGAAGGAGGAGCCCGCGCACGTGATGCTCCGGCCCATGCTGATGCTCCTCTTCTTCTTCTTGCCGTCGCCGCCGTTGCTGTTGTTGTCGCTGTTGTTATTGTTCTTGCCTTCTGTTTCTGTCACTGTCACTGTCACTGGTGGTGGTTGGGCGATGCTCTTCTTGCTGGAGGTGGAAGAATGGTGGTACAACCCCATGGACCTGGCGACCCAGGACGACGACGAGGAGGAGGAAGAAGACCGAGACGGCTTCTTCTTCTTCTTCTCAGCTCCTCTGCTCATCTTCTTCTTGGCGCTGGCGGCGACTGAACTTGTTGCATCCATTGGAGGACAAGGCATGGTAGATGATCTATGTAGTATCTAGCTTAGCCCTTCTCCTGGCCCTCTTCTTCTTCTGCTAATCCTTTCTGAAGTTAAACTTTGTTGGGAGCTAGGCAAAAGGGAGTTGCTGGAACAAATTAAGGCACTTGGATAGGTGGTCACTTTAGGCTGCAACTGCGCTGCTCCATGATTTGTATAGTAGTAGTATTAGCAGCGCCCCTAATGGCAATGGCAATGGCAATGGCGCCCTTTTATTTCGTAATGGCGGGCGGGCGGCTGGTGGAGGCGAATGAAAAGACACGCCGCAGCGCCACGAATGCCAAGGACGGAGGAAAGCCTGGAACAGAGCTTTGCTCTGTGTGTGTGGGTGTTTTTTGATGGATGGGCATGGGCAAGCCTGTAATCATGCTCCCAATCCTGAGTTATTCCTGATCACCTGGATGGGCCATGTGATGCGAGCCAGCTCCTGTTTCTTTTTCTTTTTCTTTCTTTTTCTTTTCAGAATCTGTATTGGAGGGCCAGAAAAGCCATGCCGCGACAAAGAAGGTTTGAGAAACAGGGAAGGACACAAAAAACAAAGATGTTCTTTAAAAAGAGTCTTTAATGTATTCAGCTGAATCATCCCTTTGAAGATCGAGCCATTTCTTGCTGTCCATACGCATGGTCCAACACATCAGCTGCCAGGAACGTACATAACCTGCCATGCACGCATCTGAACCTGCATTTGAAAACGAAAACTATGAACAAACAAGTAAACAGGCAATAGAGCCATGCATGGTTTTGTGCACGGTTGCTTTGCTTGCATGCATGGTCAGCGAGTCAACCGATGGTCGTATCGACGGGGGTGGTGATGAAGGCTGAAGCTTGCATGTCTCCTTTGCGTGTCTCCTTCTGTGTCTCTATACAGGTGTCCATCATTCATTCGTTCTCCGTCCGCAAAACCACAGCGCATGTGCATGCGCACGCATCAATAAAACGGAGCCACACATAACGGAGTCGTCCGTCTAGTCCCTCTCCCCAATCACGTATTTATTATTCTTGCCTCACATTAATTTCCTGCCATTGAAGGCTTTAGCCTATGAAAAATGGCGTCAATTATAATAGTAGGTTCCATCAGATTAGTATCTAAATAGAAGGGTAATTAGATTAGCATTCTTCTATTTTCTATCAATACACAACGGTTGCATCTACACCGATTCTCTCCCTACCTGACGAGACCGGTGCCGACGAGACCAATATGGAGGCATCTCAGCCGGTTCCGCCCATCCTTGACGAGGCTAATTCCTTGGAGGCCGAATGTCCAGAGGTACTGAGAATCTTGATATGACCTTCTTTGTTGTCACATCCTCACAAAACTTCTCTAGATCAACATTCCCTCATCTGGCACAATAAGAATAGAGTTAGAAAATGCTAGTCATATTGGATTACCAATCATAATCCATATTTGTTTTGTCTATGCAAATATATTTGAAATGTCTATGATGTAGACCGAAACTACTCAGTTAAAAAATTCTGTGGAAGACAGAATACCTAACATTGGTATGAAATTCTGCACTGAAGAAGAGGCATATCAGTTTTACAATGCATATGCTCGAGACAAGGGTTTTAGTATTCGAATGAGCAGTTCACATACTATGAAAAACAGCACCACCATAAAGAATAGAACCTTTTGTTGTTCTCGTGCAGGTATTCAATCACTTCTGTATTGTGCCACTCTCTTCATCATTAGGGCTATAACATCATTTTTATCAATTACTTATTTATCAATAGGTGTTCGACGTCCGGATAAAATAGAAGAATCTTCCAGTTATAGTAGGCCAGAGACAAGATGTATGTGTGAAGCTCGCATGAAGATAAGTCTTATAGATGGATTGTATTGCATCTATGAGTTCGAGCCTGAACATAATCATATTCTTGCTACTATCAGTCAAGTTCATCACTTAAGATCTCAAAGAAAAATAACAGAAGCACAACTTGCAAGTGTAGAAAATGCTAAAGCGGTCGGCATTTCAAATAAAGCTACCTTTGATCTCATGGCAAAAGAAGCAGGCGGAGTTGAGAATCTTGGATTTACTCGTGAAGATATGAAGAATAAATTGTATTCAAAGAGGTCACTACAGATTAACTATGGGGACACATGAGGAGTGTTGGAATATCTAGAGAAGAAAACATCAGAAGATGGGAAGTTTTTTTATTCCATTCAGGTTGACGAGGATGACTTGATAACAAATATTTTTTGGACAGATTCTAAAATGGTTGCAGACTATGAAGTTTTTGGTGATGTTGTTTGCTTCGACACAACATACAGAAAATTAAATGATGGACGTCCATTTGGTTTGCTAGTTGGAGTGAATAATCACAAGAAAACAATATTTTTTGGTGCTGCACTTTTGTATGATGAAACTGCTGATAGTTTTGTCTGGCTTTTCAACACATTTTTAACTGCTATGTCAGGCAAGAAGCCACAAACCATTCTAACCGATGAAGATGCAGCAATGGCAAAAGCAATCAAGATAGTGCTGACAGAGACTCATCACAGAATTTGTATTTGGCATATGAACCAGAATGCATGCAAGCACCTTGCTGGAGTTGTGGAGGACTATAAGAAATTCAATAAAGATTTTCAGAATTGTATTTATGATCAAGAGGAGGAGGAGGATTTTATAAATGCATGGATCAATTTGCTAGACAAATATAAGCTGCAAAACAATCAATGGCTCCAAAGATTATTTGATAAAAGGGAGAAATGGGCCTTAGCATATGGAAGAAATACATTTTGTGCTGATATGGTTAGCACTCAAAGAAGTGAAAGCATGAACAATGAATTGAAGGGGTATATTAGTGTCAAATATGACATACTTACCTTTTTTGAGCACTTTGAAAGGTTGGTGGCAGATAAAAGATATGAAGAGATAAAATGTGATTTCAAGGCAACACAAAGTACACCTAAGTTGAAATCTGACTTGAGAATACTTAGGCATGCAGCAAGAATTTATACTCCAGCCATATTTAAGGTATTCCAAGAAGAAGTTTTGCAAACACTGAATTGTGATATATTATACTGTGGTGACAGTAATGCTGAAAAGGAGTACAAAATAAAGGTTTATGGTAGGAGGAATGAACATGCCGTAAAGTTTTCTACATCCGAAGCTGAAGTGAAGTGCAGCTGCAAAAAGTTCGAATTTGTTGGAATCTTATGCTGCCATGCGTTGAAGATACTTGATATCAACAATATTAAAAAAATTCCTGAACAATATGTTCTAAATAGATGGACAGTTGATGCAAAAGTAGTTCATATAAAGAGCAATTCTGAGACACATGAAGATCCCAAAACAAGGCTATCAAATCGGAGAAAGGAGTTATGCAGAATGTTTATTCATTTAGCTACTCGGGCTGCAGAATCTGATGAAACATACTTTATGGCCGTGAATAATGCTGAGAAATTAGCAGAAGATATGGAGAAAAGGCTAAAAATAAGAGGACATGCAGATGAAGGTACCTTATCCCATCCACAAGGTTTGCACTCCCTGTGTAATAATTGAGTGAACACCATACTTATGACAACAAACTCTAATTATTATCTATTTTGTAGATACACAAGAAGAGCAAGCTATAAAACCAAAAGGCTTGAAGGTTAAGGAGAAGGAAATTCGTGGATCTGAGAGACCAATTGGTGGTTTTGAGAAGGCAACACGGCAGAAAAAGAAAAACAAGAATGGCCCAATAGCTTCTGGTTCTGCAACGGAAGCAAACACACGGCAGAAAAAGAAAGGCAAGAATGACCTAAAGGCTAATGTACCTACAGTGGAAGTAGATAATGTAACATATGAGCAAGGACACTACACTGACTTGGTATGAGATTTTTGTTATATTTAATACTATCATGACTGTTCATATCTTCAATACTGATATTAGTGTTCCTTTTACTTTGGTACAGGGCCATTTAGGGACTAGTATGTACCAAAATCAAATACAGATACCAGGCTACTATCCAGGCTACTATCCACATGGAAATACTTTTGTGCCTCCGCCTTTCAGTTCATTCTTTGGGACCCCTAACCATGGTCAAGATACAGAACAAGGAAATGTCACTCAGTTCAGTACAAATCCCTATAATATGTTTGCCAATTTTAAGTGAAGGTCTCATCCCCTTAGAAGAACGGATGAGTTTTGTGCACTTTTCATGGAACCTTATGTATGAAACAATTTATCATAACAAGGATCTAGACTCTCATGCTTTGTTAATTCCGTAAGCTCAATTTTATTATGAAGAAAAAAATAAGGACTAACACTAGACAACTAACCTTAGAAAAAAAAATTCTGGGGAAGAGAAATCCATCGTGCCATGTTCGGCCAAGAGAGGTCCTGGACGCTAGTCCATCACCTTCATGTTGAACAAATCTACGAGCTGCTGTCAACCATGGTGTGATGATGTCAATTCGATGAATCTAAAGAAGAAAGGCAGAATTGACCTTCTCACAGCACAAATCAGAAAAACGCAAACTTAAATCTAGATCCCCAATCCAAAATCGAGATCCTAGCAATCCAAATCAAAATAAGCAGCTAGAATCTAGGCTCCAGTAAATCTAATCAACTCACCGCTATGAAGCTTGAGGTTGTTGATGCCCAAATCGAGTTTATCACAGCAGTAGTGGATGAACCGCACACAACAGTAGCTAGCCGCCGGCCCGCGGCGTGCATGCGAGCTCGAGGCCAACGACGAGCGCAGTAGCGACTGCCGGCGAGCACGTGCTGCAGCAACGGCCAGCGGCGTGCATGCGCTTTGCCTTTCCGGTGACTTAGGAGCTGACTAGCTGCGAGGTGAGAGACCGAGAGGGAAAAGCAGAGGGAGATGGCGGACGACTCACGGCTGGGGGCTGAAGCTTGTCCGAGCGGAGAGTTGAGAGGCAAAAACGGAGAGTGACGGACTAGACGGCGGCTCCGTTTTCTCCTGGCCTGCAGCTCCGTTTTCTCCCGGCGTGTGCAGGCGGTGCGGATGGAGAACGAATGGACGGTAGACACCTGTACGGAGACACAGAAGGAGACACGCAGAGGAGACACACAACCTTCAGCCGGTAATGAAAGGCTCTGCATGCATGCAATGGCGTTAGCGGAAGAGATCCAAACGGCTACTGCCCTATCCGGATTGCTGCCTGCTGTCTCCTCAGTCTTACGAGAAAGGAAGAACAGAAATGAAAGAACGAAGGAAGTCGAGAAGAATGGGCGTGTGTGAGCGCTTTGCAGTTGATCAAGTCTTGATTGCCGCAATCATTAACCGTTGCGTCCGTCTGCGCCGTGGCTGCCAATCCAATTCATCATTTCTACCAGCCCAGGCCTGTTGGCTGTTGCTCGATTCCATTGGCGCGATTTTCGTGCCTGTTAGGTTAAAAATTATAAATATATATACATATACACACACTAGTACGCCCAATCTAGAATTTCAAACCATGCGATTTTTAGGTGACATTATTTTCTTACCACTACACATCAAAGCCACCATTTTGTAACTAAAGGTAGCTCATATATTCATTTTGTGTTATCACTTTAGTAGTGGGCAGCGCAATGCATATTTGAGATTCTATACAGATTCCAACCGAAATTTTTTGAAATTATAAGGTTTTGGAACTTTTTTAAGTATAACTTTGATTTAGGTCATTCCAACCGATCAAGGACATCTGAATTATTAAAAGAAAATTGAATTTTAAAGTACGAGAACTTGAAACAAAAAAATTTGGGCTTAAATGATTTTAAATAGAAAAGTTGTCAACTATAAAGCTATAGATCTGTTTGACTACTATAACTTCTATATCTTCATCTGGGTTGATTTTCTAAAAAAATATGAAATTTAATCCACTCAACATATTTTAGAGGCAAACTAAATTGCCAAACAATCCCCAAAAGGCAGCTAAATTCCCAACAGCCTTTAAAATTTAAGGCATTTCTAGAGGCACCTAATAATAATTCCAGCCATCTCAAAAAATAAGTTTGCTCAGATTTTTTTTTTTGCAAGACTACTCTATATCTAGAAATGGTAATTTTAGGGGCGGTTGGGTTTGTCAACCACCTCCAAAAATAGAGGGCGTTTTTAGAGTTCAGCCACTCAAAAATAACTTATAAAGACGTGCTGGCTTAAGATCTAGTTATAAGAGAAGGCTTTGATAGAGTCGCTTCTGCCCCCAAAAAAAAAGAAGCAGCTCTAAAAATGGCCTATGTGTAGTAGTGGTATATATATATAGTAGCAATACTACTAGTTGGGTTTGGGGCCTCTTGATGAGTATTTGTGGGTGGAGGGTTAGGTTGTAGTGGAGGGGTTGTTTTTGAAAGTGCTAAATTGATCCTGGACATCCTTGAGCTGTTGTAGAACATGCTTGCCAGTGAGAACCTTGCATTGTGAAGAAGATGGCCAATAATATATATATATATATATATATATATATATATATATATATATATATATATATATATATATATATATATATATATTACACTCGTGTGTATCTACTTCTACCACCGATTATACACACGCCAGCCAGTCCTGCAAACGGAGCTGACGGCACACGTCGGGTGACCATCCAATACGGAAATTAAAAAAAAATGGAGCGCTAATTACGGGATTTGTTGAGCGGACGCTTGCATGGCCGTTAGATGATATATATCCTATGTACGAGGGATATGAGCTGTTACCTTTTTAAAATATTTACACTAAATATATCTATGCATGTGTATACTTGACGAGTATATTATTGGTATACATATATACTATGGGTGATGGTAGTAGTATGCGTGGATACTTGCATAACGTAGCAGTATGTGAAAATTCTTTTACTTGTATATGCTCGTATTTATTAGGAAGTATTTATACTTTTTTTGTTTTCATATTTTTTTTTTGTATATTTTCTTAAAGTATTTACTGTCGTTATATGGTTTTATGCCTTGAAATATTGAGTATATACATATATAGTTACCGAAGGAGTATGTATACATACATAATGAGACTATGAGTACATACGTGCTTAATTAATTACAGGAAGTATAAAACCATACGTGTTTTATAGGAAGTATGGAACCATACTCTAGAGAAGAGTATGTGCATATAATCAAGCAAATATAAAAAGTATGTACACATACTCAACGGGCACTCGACTGCAAATATCATCAGAAAGAAAATAGATTAAATAAATATTTCCATGTGACACAGTAGTTCAGATCCGAAAAAAATGCAAGGCTATTAATCCGCTTTTGCCGTCAATAATTATCTATCATCCACTCCTCTGATAATTATTTAATTAATATTCACGTACCCTGTGTTAGCTCCGCTAGCAAACTAACGTGGCCCGTTAAATTGTGCATAGAATAGACTGCGGAAAAAGGTGAGAGTAGATACATACAGGAGTAAAAAGGATTTTACATATATATATATATATATATATATATATATATATATATATATATATATATATATATATATATATACTCTCAATTCTAAATTATAAGTTGGTTTGACTTTTTTGATATATCCAATTTACCATGTTATCTAGATATAAAATATGTCTAAATACATAGCAAAATGAATGTACCAAAAAAGGTGAAAGAGACTTATAATATTTAGAACCGAGAAAGTACACATGTTATTTCCTTAATTACAAATTATAACAAGTTTTGCCTTTTCTAGATACTATAGTTTCTACTATATACTTAGATATACACTATTTTTAGATGTACAATAAACATAATGTATATAGAAAAGACAAAATATCTTGTAATTTAGAATGAAGAAAGTACACCATATATAGTATATAATAAATGTCTCCTCGTGCATGATTATTATTAGTTTTCTTGCCTCTTATCGGACATCAAAATCATAAGAACATGCATGGGCTCATGATGCGGCATGCTCGATCGGTCGATCTGGTTCTCTCGATTAGGCAGGTATAGTTAGTTATATAGGCCACGCATATGCATGCCCAGGTTTGAAGTACTTGCTGAGATATTTTGCATGATTGCTCTATAGTTTTCTTTTGATACGATAGGGGTTTCAGACTTTCAGTCGATCGAGGCAGGCGGCATCAGTTTGTTTTCCATATTATTTGAGGCGCGCGGATATGATCGTTCCTGCAAATAATGCTATATGGTTGTTCAGTTGTATCAGTTCGGCCGGTCATCACACCTTTGTCTATTTTTTTTCTTGGAAACACCGTGAAGATTCAGGCACTCATGTATGCACGTATAATTAATCACCCAAATGAACATACGGACACGCACCTTTATCTGTCTCAAAATTTTATGCACCTTCATTATCATTAACCAATTCTTTATCAACTAGCCCATCAACCATACATCTATGTATGTTATGTTTGTTGAGAAACAATAACCCTATAGATAATTATGGATTCATACCAAATATAGCCCTGAAGGGTTAAGACTATATAAAAGAGCTTGTGCCCATCTATAATGAAAAGAGAATACAAGTTCTATAATATTGGGTCTCCTGTGTTCATCTATTGTGCTATTGGGAAGGGAGACAGAAGATCATCTACAACTTCTGCACGTTTCTTTCTTGGGATCGGGAAGGGGAAAACGGATCTGGCGATCCATGCATAGGCCGATTCTTAACACGTTATCAATCGCTCTTCCAATTGGGTGAATCGTTCTTCATGTTTGCTTCAAATCAAGGATATTGGTCGTTGTTACTCTTGATGAGCAGTTTTTTAGCATAAGTCAATGACTTTGCATTAAAATATTATTTCCCAGACAAATGAAAAATTCTTGATCTTATCTGTTCTATTTTTGGAGCTTCTTTTCATGCTGAACAATGAATTGATCCAAACTAATATGGAACATGACTATGTTGCAATGAATATAATGATCCAATTTTTCTATATGGTACGAGTAATTGGGTCAAATTTTTGGGCAATAAAAAAGAGCTGGACTATGAAGTAATTCTACATCCAAGATATCTGCTTGGCAACCATGGCTGAACGTTCTAATATCATACTTATGCAATGCCACCATTAATTGTTTCTTTTTTCCATACATATGATCTGGAAGGATATATATATATATATATATATATATATATATATATAATGGACAAATTGATTGTCAATTATACAACAATTGGTGAGCATAGGTCCCTGAAGGATTGTTATGGTCAGCTTATGGGTTATGTTCATAAATACATGTGTTAAGTCAAGAAGGTTGTATATGTATTTGTTGAACTAAGAACTTGCAGAACAAAGGTTTATAATTCACCAGAATTTGTGAACTTAATAAGAAGTTGAGTATACTCCTCCTGTAGAAGGAAATACATGCAGTATTCATGCAATGACATTAATAAAGTCCAAGCTCACTGCATATATCGACCCCCTAATATTAAAGTGCGTAATATTTCCCAAATGAATCACCACTAAAGCATACCTATCTATACCACTAGAAGTTGGTAAATGAGGATTTTTAGTATGCTATTAAATATCTCAGCATTAGGGGGAGATGAATGCCCATTTTATAGAATTCCTTGATATTTATGAATCAAAACGCACAAATACAAAAACTCATGTATTTTATAACATGGAGTTATGCCCGTTAATTTTATATCTCTGAGGAGGAACTAGATTGTTCAAAATTTAATGCTTCTACCCGAAGTAGATGTGGATATACCCGGGATTAATTTTATATCCACTTGACCTTGACATTTTGATCAAATTATGTGGGGACGCCTGCAATTAAGATCTAGAGGCCTAAGTCACAAGCATATGCTCATAAAGCAAATTCACACTATGTGAGATAAAACTCCTATATTCTTCCTGTAGAGAAATCACCCAGTTGGTGAGTTACCTCCCGATGAGGTTCATCCTGGAGATGAAAATCCTAGCAATGCACGTGTAATATAAAGCTAGGAATATAGAACAATAATGGATATATCGTTTTGGGAAATAACGAAGATTGTTATTAAGTCAGAAAAAATGTGTCGACACTTGTTTACCTCTATAATTGCTAGATGAGTCTCTTTTATGAGAACCCGGATCCGGAATAAAGTCCATGGCAAGAGTGCTTGAAGCTCTCATATCGGGTCAAATCAAATATGCAATTGAGGTTGAACAAAAAATCGCTAAGTGAATATCTTGAATCTAATGTTCGGATAATCATGGGTCTTAATTGACTAAAGGGTGGTGAAAAGCGATGGTTCAAAAGGTCTTAATAGAGACCAGTTCTGACATAAGTTTTACAAAATATGTTCCGCTATGAATCTGGCTAATGGCATGAATTTAAATATGCAGTTATTAGATTCTGAAAATCCATGGAGAGCAACATCAAAATCTTGTATCAATATTGTCAACCCCTGAAGATTTTTTCTTGAAGGAATATATGGTTATAGTCTGAATGCACCAAATAAATGAATTCCCTGGAAGGAATAAAGACCAATATGAGACCCGAGATATAAGAATGAAAAGAGGAACTCAAATGAACAAAAGTATACGTATGTGTACTTGTGATATAATGTGTTCTCCACCTGAAGATTTGGAATTGTAGTATCCTCTCTAAAAACCTATATGGTATTTTCATGCTACTAGCAATACTTCCCCATTATGTTAGAAATATAGACTTGTGATATTTTATTATGTATTGAAGATAAAGGTTCTTGAAGAATCTAGAATCAATCCCAAAACAAGTTAAGACAATACTTATATATCTGAATGACACCCAAGATCTCGGTCTATATTTCTCGAAGAATCAGGACCTAAGATTGATTGGTTACAGCAGATGACTAACCATATCCAGAAGTCATGTGGTCTTAGTACCGTTGATACCCCACCATTATTTATGAGGATAATGCAGCATGTGTTTGTAACACCCTAAAATTTGAATAGCAAATTAGATTTTAATTTGATTTAATTTAAAGTATTTTTGTGACGCATAGAATTAATTATATAAAACTTAAATTAAATCTCATGTTAGGGTTTCACATGGTTGTGCATTGCATGCTCTTGCATTTTTATTGTGTGGCTTTGCAAAACTTTGGAAAAAGAATTTCAAAATTCATTTGAAAATCAATTGCAAAATCTAAAAAATAAAAAGAAAAATAAAAAGTTTCCCTCCCTCCCTTTCGGCCTGCTGGCCCGCGACCCGGCCTGCCTTTCCCCCTCTCCCTCTTTTTCACTGGGCCGGCCCACTCGGCCACCGCCCAGCGCGCCCGCGCTCCCCCTCTGCCTGACACCCCGGGCCCACTTGTCGGCGCCGCCAGCCTCCCTCCTTTTCTCTCTCTCTCTCTCTGTCACCGACGCCCAGGCCCACCTGTCAGCCCTCTCCCCTTCCTCTGTTCGCATCCGGAGCGGACTCTCGCCGCACCGCGACGCGCCGACGCGGAATCCCCGCGCCTCGTCTCCGCTCCGGACTCCTCCCTATCCCCCTTTAAATAGCGGCGGACCCCTGCGCCTAACCCCTCGTCCTCTCGTCTCGGTTCGGCCGCAATCGCAGCAGCGCAGAACCGCCATCGCCGCCACCGTGTTCCGCCGTCGAGCCGTTGACGTTCCGAGCGTTCCCGACCTCGGTAAGTTCCCTCGGACGGCGCATCACCTTCGCGAACTCGCGGAACACGCCGTCGCCCTCTTCTTCCTCTCTCTTGCGCTCGGAGTCGTCGGGTCGTCGTGCACCGAAATCCCGCCACCGCCGGTCATCGAGGACAGCCATCCTCGGCCGTCCCCAAGCCTCACCGAGCCTCGCAATCGCCTCATGCGGGTGCGGGACACCTTCTCCCCCTCTGTTCTCTTTCTCTTTGCACTCTGGAAGCCCGCGCCGCCGACACAGAGCCTCACCACCGCCTTGCTATCGCCGGTCACCCTCGGGCGATTCCGGACCCCGCAAACCGCGTAGATGCTTTTGCCGTTCTCTTCTCTTTCTCCCGGCGCATTCGTCCTGCGAAACCAAGCACCGCAGAGCTCTATCCCCTCGCGCCGCCATGCTCTGGCCGCCGGCCATGGCAACCGCCGCTCTGCTCTGATTCGGTGAAGAACCACCGTGACCCCTTCCCCCTTCTAATCTCCACCATTGAACTCAGATCCGACGGTCCTGGATCCTCCATACCCCTTCGCTCTGGCATTTTTGCTAAAGAGCCCCTGCTCTTTCTCCCCTCTAAACCCGCAGTCCAAAGCGCTATCCAGCTTTACGTTTTTCCATCGGGAAAACGTATTCCTTTTCTGAGTCTGTTTTATTTCGAAAATAAATAAAACCCTAATTTTCCCTTTTTGCCTCTAATCTTTAAATAGCTATATTTTCTTTATTTCAAATCCAAATCGACCCGTTCGAGTTGCGTTAGATCCGTATTTTCATGCTCTATCCAGTAGTATAGGTTTCACCTATGTTAATTACTTTTGAAAATCAATGAAAATTACTTTACTAAAGCTTTAATCTGCTCTTCTCAAAATCCCGTTTTATCTCTAACTTCTTCGTTTTAGGTCCGATTAGCGTGATTCTCGTATCTCTGTGATCGTAGTAAAGTATAGATCTGTTTTATAACCTTTTCAAAGTCTCTTTATTGTTTATGGTGTAATGTTCTGATCATGTCTTTATTGCCTCGTGTATGATTGTTCGGATGATTGCGTGGTGATGTTGATCGAGTACAGCCGGTGAGATTTTCGTTGACCAAGAGTTCTTTGCAGCAGATTAGGATCATCAAGAGCTTTGGAATCAAGGCAAGTTTAACATGGGATCATCCTTGTTACCTATTCACCATAATTCAATCTAGTCATGTTGCATGTGTCTAATTTGATTCCTATTAGATCTATACCATAGCTTTGTTATCCTTTACCTTGTCACCATGGGTTTTATGCATATGGGTAGCTCTGCTATGCTTTACAATAATGGATCTTGAGATGAATCTTGACTAATGATATATGCAACAATGAGATAAAATTGGCTTTTGTAGCAACATGGAATAGGACCCCACTGTAGGGCAAAAGCTGGGATATCTAATACAACCACGAGTGCTATAATGGCTCTGGCTTTAGTCAAGTATGAAGATTCGTACTAGCATGTTGGCAGTTCGTGAAAGGCACCATTGCCGAGCTAGTGGCACGGCATGTTCCAGGGTGGTTGCCGTTTGGAAAGGTACCATCGAGTGGAGGCTTTGTATACCCCTTGCCCATGGGTCCGTAGGGTCTATCAACATGTTAGGAAGACTTTTGAAAGACTTCATAGTGTTCTCTGCCCGCTCACCTTGGAAGTGTTTTGGGAGTCATGATCCCGGGCATATGGGTAACATGGCTTGTGGGTAAAGTGTATAACCTCTGCAGAGTGTAAATCTATCATGATAGCCGTGCTCACGGTTACGAGCGGCCTGAAAAACTCACAGTGTAGATGGACATGTTGTTTTAATTATTGAGATGGATTGTTCTATTCTTATCATGTGGTTAATAATTGGGTTATGCATAATTAAAGCTAAGTGTTGGTAAAACTTGACCAAGTTAAAAGCAACCGCAGTACAACCAGTGTCAACCTTTTGAGCTTCATAACCCTATGTTACTCTTGTTGAGTACGTAAGTGCTCACTCTTGCTTTCTCAACCCCTTCAGATGGCTATGAAGACTACCGTGAGGAGTACTAGGCTAGTGGTCAACCAGTCGGCGTTCCCTGTGAAGTGGAGCTTCGTCGCGAGAGTTATCTTTATTTCCGCTATTATGTTATTTAAATATTATTCGTTATGTAATAAGCACTCAGTGATGGTACTATTTAAAGATTTGTCAGCTTATGTGTGTGATTGATCCCTGGGCACATATGAGTTATTCATATTCAATTTTATCCTTAAAATTGGGTGTGACAGTGTTGCACAAATGCAAACGGACTATATTAAGAGTAATATGATCAAGCATATATCTCCTAAATTTTCTATACTCATGAACTCCAGAAGTAGGGTGAGATAAATATCTTGAAAGTCCAGTCATGTGACAATGTAGCAGATTTGTTCACTAAGTCTTTACCAGCTACTGCATTCAGAAAATGTATTTATGATATTGGTATTAGACGACTGAGAGACTTGCAAAGTTCAGGGGGAGATCGCCCTGAATTGCCCTTGAAACCGGGTCTAGAAGATCGAAAAATTTACAATCCTGAAGGTTATAAAATATCTTGAAGACAATTGTTGTACTTTTTTTTTCCATAAATGAGTTTTCCAGAAGTTTCTCATAATAGTTTTTAATGAGGCAACAAGTGCAATACATCTAGCGGCACTATGTACTCTTTCTCTATATTTTTCCCACTGGGTTTTTAGGAGTTTTAATGAGACATGAGTTGATCGCGGTATTCACCCAAGGGGGAGTGTTGAGAAACAATAACCCTATAGATAATTATGGGCTCATACCAAATATACCCCTGAAGGGTTAAGACTATATAAAGGAACTTGTACCCATCTATAATAAAAAAAGAATACAAGTTCCACAATATTGGTTCTCCTGTGTTCATCTATTGTGCTATTGGGAAGGGAGACGGAAGATCATCTACAACTTCTACACGTCTCTTTCTTGGAATCGGAAACGAGAAAACGGATCTGACGATCCGTGCATAGACCGATTCTTAACCATGTTAAAATATACACCCATTGTTGGAAAACCGAGTCCCCGAGGGCATGCTGTGCAGATCTCCCCTCGAGCGCGAAGGCTTCACTGCAAGAGGCCTTTTGGTAGGGAAGGCATTAGTGTGTCTTTTACATCTGAATCTCCAACAACCTTTGTTAATGGGCCTTTGTCAAGACTGGTGTCCGGCCCACCCAGGGAATGTGCACACAAGTAAGGGTCGTGGAGACACTCCGTTGGCAGGTGGTGGATCTCACGGTGAGCTAATGCGTGGGTCCTCTACCGGTGGTGGTGTCATAATTGTATGGAAAAAAATTCACTTTTACTCCCTCAATCCCTCAACTTTTGTGTGTTTTTTTCCTTGAACT
Source organism: Microstegium vimineum (assembly GCA_022036555.1). Classification (NCBI taxonomy): domain Eukaryota; kingdom Viridiplantae; phylum Streptophyta; class Magnoliopsida; order Poales; family Poaceae; genus Microstegium; species Microstegium vimineum. The sequence goes on from CM039132.1 coordinate 50,879,042, forward strand.
TCAAAAAATTGGACAAATCATTTCTCTTAACTTTGGAAACCATACGTTTTACCTCCCTGACCTGGTTATAGACAGTTTTGAAGGCGGTTTATCTTTTTATTTTTTATTTATTTTGACTGAATCTTTAAAAAATTATCAATAGAAAAATCATAAAATCAAAAATCAAATTTTATTAGACTTCACATGAGTAGATCTACATAGTCAACATATTATATGGTATGTTTAATTTTTTTGCTATATATTTAAATCTGTTTTTTCTGTAATTAATTGTAATAATTCATAAATACAATTTCCATGGTAATTATTGTGAAATTTTTATGGTGGTCTAATTATTGTTGCGTGAATTGTAGTAAAAAATTAATACTCATTGGATCATGTATAATTTAGCTATACATTTATTTAGGGTTTTATGCTTGTTAAATCTAAATAAATCTATAACTAAGTTATACATGTTCTAATGAGTACATAATTTTCATTGCAGTTAAAGCATACAATGTTTAGGTCGCCATAAATTTTTTATCACAATTAGACCATAGAAACTGCAGTTATGAATTATTCTAATTTATTATAAAAAATAATATATCTAAATCTACAATAAAATTTTATGCTAAAACATACAATATTATATATTCAATGTGTTCTCATGTGGAGTACAATAAAATTGGATTGTTCATTTCATGATTTTTCTATAATTTACTACTATGTTTTTTTTACAGATTCAGCCAAAATTGGATTTTCTTTGTGCTTTTTCCGAAGCTGTAGTGTGTTGGCCATGCTTGAATTGCACTCGAGCGGTCGGGCCATGTTGGACCAACTGTAGCTGGCCGTGCTACCAAGAGCTGGACTAAGGATTGGGCTCGCCTAGTTTTGAGCGCAATGCTCACGGGCCACTGGTAAACTAACGGATCAAACTATCAAAGGCATTATATTGAAGCCCATCAAGTAAGATGATATGTGCTGATGTGCATGCATGTAGTAGCGAGCCCTTGAGAAAATGGGCCATTTTCTTCTTAGCCCTGGCTTGCCTGAAAAAGGTAAACTAGTTGATAGCCGAACGTGCATCGCATGAAAAAGTACGTATGGACGAATCATAATTAACTATGAGTTAAAGCATAATCAAGCTCGGCAAATCCAACCGAGTTGGGGTCCATGATGAAGGAACATATAAGAAAACATGATTAAACTAATCTAAAGCCTGCGTCTGCCGCACGACACCCAACATTATCAAAGCTTAAACGTGGTTAACATGTATGAACCCACAACACGTACCAATCTAGATCTAAACTAATTCGGCTACTATGACCATGAGATCTATTCGTATGAACAATATGATTAACTATTAAAACAAGAATAGATCTATAAGAAAAAATAAAGCCGAACCGTATCAATCTAGATTGGGCAAAAGAGTGTTACAAATATATAACAAATATAAAACATGCAACACGTAGTAACTTGATGAATCTACTAGATCTTGCCAAATCTAATAGAGCCGATAACTATCTTGCTTTTGCTAAGCATATCGAGTAAGCACTTGCCGCACGGTGTGTACTCATAAACGAAACATGAGCGAAGACTTCTTGATTGTCAAGCAAAGATCCGCCGCACGATCATTGAAAACAAACAAGACTACTTGCATCAACATCTAAATCCACTGCATGATACTAGACATGATAGCAAGGTTGCCGGGACTTATGGAGGTCGACGGATCGATGATTCCTCTCGAAGAACTCGACGACACGACAAAGGACTCGAAGTTGGCACGGGGCCAGTTATATTGTATTGGTTGTGAACAGTTTTTACAATGGCTAAGGATTCATATTTATACCCTGGACATGACATGAGTCCTAAAAGGATACGACTACAAATATTAAAGGAAAAACACGACACTTCTAACCCTAGTCTTTCCTTCGGAGTCTTCATTTCCTTAATCGTCGCGATGTCTGTTGCCTAATTCGGCTCTCACTTACCGTTTTTGTCGCTCCTTCAACAGAAAACCACCCCTTCTCAGAATAGCCGACCGCACGATCATTTGCCGAATCTTTGGAGATTAACCGACCACACAGACACTTGCCGAATTGCTCCGAAACTAGCCAACCACATGGATACTTGCCGAATGCTCCGAACACCACTGCTTGCTGGCCCATCTGTCATTCTCCTAAGCGTACCAAAATCCAGTGTTAACACATGCCCCCTCAATTTTGGGATAAAAGACATTTTATTCCGAAATTGACTGCAAACTCCCCCCTTCTTTCTAGGTCAACACTGTTCAACACCACAGCCGCCGCTCAAGAAATCCAAGCTCCAACACACTCTTGAATTCACTTCAACTCTTCAATGGCGACCCAGGATGAAATTCCAAAGGTAAGTTCCATTACCTCTATGCATTCAGTAATCCTTAGCCGATCCCTCTGTTTCTTTCCCAATTCATTCTTTTCTGATTTCCTTGAAGGAATACAAGAACGAGATTCTGATCCCTTATGCTGTAAATCTCGATTCCTATCTTCTTGGCCCGACGGGGAATCCGACCCAACCGAGATCATTGAGAAGGAAACTTCAAGAATCCCTTTCAAGTCTGGAGTTATCCCGCAAAATCATTGGCCAAACACCTTCGAGACTTGGCTGTTTCCCCCAATCGCCGGGTGGCGAAACTGGTATCGGAGGATGCTGGAGAAGAACAGTAGCCATTGAGACAATCAGGACATCAGTCATTGCTTGAAACTATCTTTGTCAGAGATGCCCATGAATGAACCCCTTCTGATAGCAACTTCTCATTTTTGGTCTGACGCCATCAACGCTTTTGTCTTCGGCCATGGTATGATGACTCTCACTTTAGCCGATGTTTTCATGATGACCGGTCTGAATGTATCACTTCCAGTACACCCTCTCAAGTACAAGAGCAAAAGCACTCAGAAAACTGTCAAATCTGAAGGTGGATGGGTTAGATACATCTAGAACTATATGGAAGCATCTGGTGCTGTCTCTGACAAAGAATACAGAGCCTTTATGAACATGTGGCTATGCAGGTTCATTTTTTGTGGAAAATCTAATGAGCCAACCCTGAATCACATGACAATGGTCGAGGATTTAGTTGCAGACAACACAATTTCTCTAGGTAAGCACCTCCTAGGATCTGTTTACCATATGATGTATTAGATCACTGTTCAGATGTACCACGGCAAGGACATTTCTTGTGTGAGTGGCCCTTGGTGGCTTATCCAGATGTGGTTGCAACTTTATATGCACCAGATAATGTATGTGCCCCTCCACAGTTTGCATTTCCCCTCAGTTAATTATGTTGAAGGCAGCTCAGCAAAAGTCAAGAAATGCCAAACTTATGGAGAAGCAACATCCTCCATCAGCATTGATATGAATATTGGTCATCTCTTCAAGCTGTTCTTCAAGGGTTTCAACCATGTGCTTTGGCTTCCTTACATCGAAGATGACAGTCTGACTCTCCCTTGCAAATTCAGCTATGAAACTGGCTGTTCTGACAAAATAGCCACAGAAATTTTCAATTCCTTTATCAAACCTTGCACTCTGCTAGCCGAATTTCATCATGGGAGGCTAGTGAACTTTACTTATGAATTCTATTACCCAAACATGGCAGCCAGGTAGTTAGGATGTGGACAGTTACCCCCAAGACCTTTCTTTTCAACAATCATAAGATACAGGGAGACGATCACAAGTACACTGGAAGCTAACAGAGTTTTTGAACTTGGACGTGACATGCCAACATATGAACCTTCCCTATTTGGGCTAGTAGATGATGCTCATCCTCTTTTTGCTTCTTGGTCGTAAGAATGACACAATCACGTCTTTAATGTACCAGTGCACTGTTTATGCGAAGATTTGCAACCTCAATTTGCCTCTGATAGTGAGGTAACTCCACTGCACTTATCACCTCTTGCTTTTTGATTTTATCCCTTATTTTAAATTCAATCATTGCACAGGATTTTGAACCTACTTCTCCTTCCAAAGTACTCCAATACTACCGAGCTGGGCCTAAAGTTGCTTTGGGTTTTAATGCCCCAACTCTGGCAATCTTCATGAAGACTCCCGCAGTCTTAGATACTGCACTTTCAGGGGGAGAGGGCAAAAGGAAAGTACTTGAAAATGTTAATGTGTTCAGAAGAGTGAGATCTAAGATAGTCAAACGGTCTCCCAAGGTATGAACCTTTTATCCAGCAATAAATCTCATTCAGCAACAACTCTGACCATCTATCATTTCCACTGCAGCCACATGTTGACATTCCAGGATCAAGTAAAGTCTCAACAATAGTGAAAATTCCTCCTCAAGCTCCTATTGAGGATACAGAGACTCAAGAGACTGGAGACACAGAAGCTTGTGAAGCCGAAAGCACAGAGGCTCGTGAAGCTGCTGAACATATTGGTAACATCATTCGACTAATTACCTCTCTTCTCATGTGATATCTATTTCCTGTTCTTATTTCTCATCATCTGCATTATTGGAAATAGATAAAATTCTAGAAGATTTAGCAGGGGAAGCCTCATCTGGTCCAGTTCCAAATTCAGCTCTTCTGAACATTCAGTCAAACCCTCAAACAGAGCAGGACACAACCCATTCTGAGAATCAATCAAGACAGCAGGTAACATCTTGTCTTAAGCCATTTTTAGCAAACTCACCCAGTCGGCTAACTTTTTCCTTTTAGAACATTGCTAAGCCGACTACTAGCTATTCCTTCACTGTTGAAGACTTCATCAGTGAAAAAGGTGAAGAAGCCACCTCTCACAGACCTTGTCAGTGGAAAACCAAGCCTGGTTGGAAGATATAGCTAGTCTGCTGAACAAGGACATCAATATCTTGGTTCAGGATTCAGATCAAATAAAATATCTTCTTGAACTCATCAATCAAGATCTTCCACCTATCCTCAAGTCTTCTCTAGAGTCTGCAGCTAAACTTGATGACTACTTTGCTGCGGTGAAGAGGGCAAATAAAAACATAGCCTCTAGAACTGTTTTGCAGAACAACAGGTCTCTGAAGAAGCAAGAAGCCAAAGCCTTTCATTCCCAACTCCAAACTGCCAAGAATTCATTTGCAACCTTGGAGCCTGAGCTGAAAGCAATGAGGGATGAGAAAATCAAACTAGAAGTACAACTGATTGAACTGAATGCCAAAATTCAGTCTTATGAAGCCAAGATGACAGATTTGCCAAAATCCATAGAGGCAACTTCATCAAAAATATCATCTGTCCTCAAAGAAGACCAGCTGCTCAAGGCTAAGTTGTCTGACATTCAAAGTTTTGCGGATGAAGATCAGAAGGTGCTGAGGAACGTTAATCGAATCAGAGGTGATGCTTTAGATGCCATCAACCAGCTTCTGAGTTAGTAAAACATGGGTTTGTAATAGTCTAATAATGATATATTCTATTCTTCAAACAATTGGTTATTTTTGTCTTTACCCCTATACACTTCTATTTGTATGATAATGTAATCAGCTTTATATTCTCCTAATCAAAATATAGCCGATCACATTTAGCCTTCCGAGCCAAAGAAATAACCGATCGTTCCCTGCCTTCTTGACTTAAGGAAATAACCGACCGATATCTTGACTTACCCGAGTCTAGCCCAGTCTAATAACGGCCCATCCAAGTGGGAAAACCCTAACCCGTCGCTTGGTATCTCCATTCAGCTTATAAATAAACCTTCCTTCGTCTACCCCTATCAACAGTTCCAGTCAAACATTTTTTCGCCTCCATTTCCTCCTCTTCTTCTGCTCAAAACCAATCCAGAAGGAAACCCTAGTCTGCATAGTAGCAATGGCAGGCGGCGACAACCGTGGCAAGCACCCTGCCGAAGGGGAAGCTGAAGGGAGCCGAGCATGGCGTAATCGGCAACGCGGGTGAGAGTCGATTCCTTGCCCCTTGCAGTTTTGTTTTCTGTCCATTTCTCTAACCCTGGCTCTATTCTTGCTTATCAGGATCAGGTCGATCTCCTCCAGTTACAGCATCCCCTTCCCTTCGGCGACAACAGCCGAGCCAGGGACTCCATCATCCGGCTCCTCCGGTTCCTCTGGGTCTTCAGTCTCCTACCATTCCCAACCTTGGGATTTGGATTCGGGTGCCATAGACGTCCCTTATACCCACTCGGAGGCGGTTACCTTCAGGGGCGAAAGGGACAAGGCCAGAGGAGAGCTGAGAAGATCTCCAAGCAATACGGCATCGACCAACTCGAGTGGGAGAACCAGCGGAAGCAGTTTTGCGATGCCATCTCCGGTTAGTGCAAATAACTCTTCTTCATTTCCCTTTCTCTGATTCATCTACTCACCCGATTGGTATCCTTCTATTCATCACTCTCTACAGAGGTTGAGTGCCTGAAGATCGTGGCGAACAAGATTGCCGACAAGGTGAACGCCTAGGGAGAAACTGCCGAGGCCCGTCTTGATGATGCGGATGGCCATATAGATCAGGCCGTCATCCAAGGCGTGCGTCACGGCGCAGCTCTGGGGCTGGCAGAGATGTCCACCCAGACCAACGAAGATCTCTCCTTCATGCCAGCCGGCTTCCGTGGTGGCGTGCCCCCAGAAGAGATCGAAGACATCGATGATCTCTTGGACAGTTACGAGGACCACGCTACCGCCATCGCCGACGCCACAGATGCCCAACCTGTTCTCAACAGGCTGTTTGATGAGTAGTTTGTAATTAGGGATTTCCTATAAAGAACTACCTATCTTGTGAAATGTAATCTATGGTTTCTATCCATTTCTTTTGTCATGGATCTTTCTGAGAATGATGAATCTGATGACTGTTGCTTGAATCTGTATGACACCGCCTTGATTGTGTTTAAAATTTTTTTGCTCTAAAGGCTACAGACATCGCGTCGGCTATTCTCTAAGTCCTTAGAGTATTTTTTCTGTTAAAGGCGATGTTTCAACATCGGCTATTTTGCACATAGAATTCCTTAAGTCTGTTCATGCACCAACCTCAACACTGGGATGAAATTTCTTAAGAAATCTCCCATTAATAGCTCTAGTAAATTCTTCTCCCAGTAGAGTCTTCAAGATATACGCATTACCAGGTGCACACCTCACTATCCGAAAAGGTCCTTCCCAGTTCGGAGACCATTTGCTGAACGTTTTATCCTTTGTCCCAATCGGCAGTATAGTTTTCCAAACTAAATCTCCCTCTGCAAATTGCTTCTCTTTGACCTTTCTGTTGTAATACTTGGCAACACGTAATTTGTTTTTCTCAATATTCTCCAATGCTTTAAGACGAACCAAATGTAAGTCCTCCAATTCATCCATCATCAGATCCTTATAATCTTCTTTCTTCAAATCATTTTGCAATGTAACTCGCCTGGAACCCGATTGCAGCTCCCATGGTAACACAACACGATGCCCATAAACCAACTCGTAGGGAGATGCCCGAGTAGACCCATGACAAACCATTCGATAAGCCCATTAAGCCTCATTAAGAACCGAATGCCACTTCTTCGGTTTTTCATCGATCTTCTTCTGAATAATTTTAATCATGATTTTATTTGATGCCTCAGCTTGGCCATTAGGTTGTGCATAATAAGGAGAAGAATTATATAATTTGATTCCCATGTCTTCGGCAAAATCACAAAACTCAGATGAAATGAATTGAGTTCTCTGATCTGTCGTTATAGTCTAAGGAATTCCAAACCTGTGAATTATATGCTCCTTAACAAAATTGATCATGTTTTCTAATGTAACCTTCTTCAAAGGAATAGCTTCAACCCACTTTGTAAAATAATCAGTAGCTAACAGCACAAACTTATGTCCTTTGCTAGAAGGGGGATTAATCTGACCAATTAAATCCATGCCCCATCCTCTAAATGGCCAAGGCTTGATAATTGGGTTCAAAGCCGATGCTAGAGCTCTCTGAATGTTGCCAAATCTCTGACAATCTTGACACCCCTTGTAATATTCAAAGAAATCTTCAAGCATGGTTGGCCAAAAGTAACTAGTCCTTCTAATTATCCACTTCATTCGGTAAGCCGATTGATGTGCACCACACACACCCTCATGTACTTCATATATCAGCTCTCCGGCCTCTCCTTTACTCAAGCACTTGAGGAGTACCCCATCTATAGATTTATAGTACAACTAATCATCAAGGAACACAAACTTGAGGGCTTTGTATCTGAGCTTTCGGGAAACTTTCTGCGATGGATTCTTTAAGTAATCGGTAACTTCGTTTCTCCAATCATCAATTACCCGATTCTCATCCAAAGCGCTAATCTCTTGATCCTCTCGGTATCCTGAAGCAGTTTGAGCCAGTTTATTTGCTTCTTCATTATGCCCCCTAGGGATATGATACAAGGTTGCTACTTGGAAATTCTTCAAAATCTCTCGGCACTCTTCATAATATTCTCTTAATATATCATTCTTGCATTCATATTGGCCGAGTAATTGGTTAATTACCAACTCAGAATATCCAAAGATCTCAACAGCAACAACCTTTATTTCTACAAGAAGCCGAAGCCCTCTAAGTAGCGCTTCATACTCGGCTTGATTGTTAGTAACATGGAATTCAATAGGGATGGCATATTTAAAAATTACCCCTCGTTGAGAAACCAAGAAAATACCAGCACCACCACCTCTGCTACAAGATGAACCATCAAAAAACAAAGTCCAAGGTGCAATACTTATCATGTTAGCAGAAGGATCACGATGATGGGTAACAAAATCGGCAATAATTTGACCCTTCACTGCCTTTGTCGATTCATACTTCAATTCAAGTTCTGATAAAGCCAAAATCCACTTGCCAATCCCACCATTTAGAATTGGCATTGATAACATATGTTTTATTACATCAAATTCAGAAACTACCACGCATTCAGCATTCAACAGGTAGTGCCGAAACTTGGTACATGAATAATATACACACAAGCAAAGTTTCTCCACAGCCGAAGACCTTGTTTCAGGATCTAGTAGTTTTCGGCTAAGGTAAGCTATTACTCTTTCTTTTCCTTCAAACTCTTGCATGAGGGCCGACCCTATTGTTAGGCTGTCGGCCGCCACGTACAACTTAAAAGGCTTGTCAAGCTGTGGAGGTACCAATACAGGTGGCACCTTCATGTATTCTTTGATTTCATCAAAAGCCTTCTGTTGTATATCACCCCATACAAATTCTTGATCCTTTTTAAGCTTCAACAATGGAGAGAAAGGCAAAACTCTTTCAGACAAGTTAGATATGAATCTTCTTACAAAATTAATCTTGCCGAGCAGTGATTGCAATTCTGTGAGATTGGTTGGAGGGATAACCTTGTCTATTGCTTCCATGCTTTTATTACCGACTTCAATCCCTTCTTTATGGACTAAAAATCCTAGAAACTCACCAGCTGAGACTCCAAAGGTGCACTTGTTCGGGTTCATCTTTAAACCATGTTTCCTAGTGCACTCCAAAGTCCTCCTTAGATTAGCTAAATGCCCTTCATGATTCCTGGATTTGACCACCACATCATCAATATAGATCTTCACAATTTTGCCCATCAACTCGTGGAAAATAAAGTTCATGGCTCTCTGATAAGTTGTACCGGCATTCTTTAAACCAAAAGTCATGACAACCCACTCAAATAACCCAATATGATCAGGACATCTGAAAGCTGTCTTTGAAATATCCTCTATTGTCATAAAGATTTGGTTATAGCCAGCATTACCATCCATAAAGCTGATGACTTCATAACCAGCCGATGCATCAACAAGTAAATCGGCAACCGGCATCGGGTAACCATCCATTGGAGTGGCTTTATTGAGATCTCTAAATTCAATGCAGACTCTCATCTTTCCATTCTTTTTATACACAGTACTATACTTGAAATCCACTCTGCATACCTGCATGGCCAAATAAAATTTGCTTCTAATAATCTTTCAACTTCTTTTTTTATATCGGCCAATACCTCCTCTTTGAAAATTTTCCGAGGAGGTTGTTTATAAGGACGATACCCAGGCTTGATCGGCAATCGATGCTCAACAATAGAACGATCCAATCCGGGCATCTCTGTGTAATCCCAAGTAAAACAATCCTTGAACTCTTTCAGAAGGTTTATCAATTTCAATCTATACTCTGGGTCTAAATTTGCACTGATATACATCGGCCTTGGTTTGATATCATCACCAACATTTATCTCCTCTAGCTTATCGGCCGACATAAAGCCACGTCCCAACTTTCCTTTTTGCCATCGATTGGGTTCTCCATTAAAAATTGCTTTGAGAGCTGACTGCTTGGATCGGCTGTTGATCCTTGTTGAAGACATTCACATGACCTTCTTCCTATACTCTTCCAGAGAAACAATTGACACCATCATATTCCCAGTAAGTAGGCTCTACAGCAGCAACACTTACCGAATCATCAGCATGAACAACTTCAACATCATCTCCAATCCACTAAATAAGAACCTGATGCATGGTTGAAGGTATGCTGCAGTTAGCATGGATCCAATCTCTCCCTAAGAGAAGACTGTATGCCCCATTACCATCGATGACAAAGAAAGTAGTAATCAAAGTTTTTGATCCAATCATCAACTCAACATGCACAACTCCTCGGGTGTCAGAAGGATTGCCAGCAAAATCCATGAGTACCATGTCAGTTTTTAGCAGTTCCTCATCGGTCATCTCGAGCTTCCTAAAGGTGGTATAAGGCATGATATTGATGGCAGGTCCTCCATCAACAAACATCTTGGTCAGAGGTTTGCCATTGACGTACCCCTTCACATAAAGTGGTTTCAAATGTCGATGTTTGGCCGGCTTATCGAAAACCGCCCGTTCGGTTAGGACAAGTTGGGCCATCAGATCATGATACTCACTCTCATCGAAATCTGAGCACACTTCTTCTTGGATATCCTGGTCTTCTGGAGCTAAGAACTCTGATGGAATAAAGAAAGCCATATACGCATCAACCGATTGGTCTTGCTTGTCAGGATTTTCCTTAGGACGTCACACTTGTTTCTTTTTGGCAACTATCTGTGCCAACTCTTTGTTCCTCAAGCGTTGTACCCTTCTTTTCTGGCTCTTTCTCAGCCCTGGTGGACATCATTGTCCTTTTTGCCACACGTACTCACAGATCTCTTCTTCCTGAGCGCCTTCTTCATAATGGATCCACCCTTGATCGTCAAATCTCTTGCTTCGCCGATTTCCAGAGCTATCCATTTTTACACGCCGATCGTCCTCAGTAAAACGTGCTCTAAGCCTTTCATGGACTGGACGACGGTTGACCCGAGACTGCCTGTACTCTGAATATTGGTCACTGCATTCAGGGCAATTATCTTTAGTAGGCAGCTTCAAGCCTTCCTTCCAACAATGTTTAAAGAATGAGCATTCCCAATGAGACTATTCTTGCTCTCTCATGTACTCTTGCTCCCTCTGGTATATCTCTTCCTCAAACCTTTGATGTTCCTCCATGAACTCTTGTTCCTCGTAATACCTTCGCTTTCGATACCGTTCTTGCTCTCGTCGCCATTTGTTCAAACGAATCCGTGTCGTGACTCTGGGCTTAGAAGGTTCCCCTCTCTCAGTTTGGCCGTTCTAGAACCGAGCCTGTTGCCGAAATTCTTCATTTGTAATTTGCCGATCAGGGTCAATAGCACCAGTTTTCTTAGCTCTGTCTGAGGTTAACACTTTCACCTTGCCCTTGTCTTTAGAGATTTCTATAGCAACCATGTTCATGGAGAAGGACATTGTGTTCTGCACAAAAGGATTAGCATCAATTTTCATCTTACCATCAAATTTCAAATGCCCTTCTTGAATAGCTTTTTGAATCCGCATTCTGAATACTCGACAATTATTGATGGAATGAGAATTGGTATTGTGGTAGCCGCAAAACTTTTTATCTCTCACCCCTTCAGGGCGCAGCATGGGGTGCCCTTCCGGCAACTTGATACACCCTTCTTTGAGCAACATCTCAAACAACTTGTCTGACTTGGAGACATCAAAGTCGTACGTACCCTTCTGCTGCCTCAACAAGCATTGACTAACCTGAGTTGGTTCTTTCCCCCAAACCAATTCGTCTGCGGCTATTTCATCTTCATCATCGTACTCTGCTGCTTCCTCCAGGAAACTTTGATACATCTCATTAGCCACATCACCCTTCTGAAAACGGTTGTCTCTTCTGAACCCTTGAGCCTGATTGCTCATCATGGCTAATCGCTGTGACAGCTGACCAAGGTCATCAAAATCCATGCCGAACAGCTTCTCCCTGACATTCGGTTGCATGCCCGCTATTGCCATCCCAGGCAACTGGTCATCTGGCAGGTTTAAGGAGTAGCAGAGGTTTTTAGTCTCACTGAACCTGCGGAGATACTCCTGGGGTGTTTCATTGTCTCTCTGCTTCAAGCTCATAAGGTCAACTAGTTTCTTCTCATTAGTGCCTGTAAAGAAATATGAATGAAACTTCTGCTCCAATTCTGCCCAAGTACCAATGGAATTAGCCGACAGAGACGTGAACCACGTGAAAGCCGACCCTGTCAGAGACAACGGGAAATACCGAATCCTCCAAGCTTCATCAGCGGATGCCTCTCCAAGCTGCATTAAGTATCGGCTGATGTGCTCTATGGTGCTAGTATCATCCTGACCAGAAAACTTGGTCAGGTCTGTGGGAGGTTTTACTCTCGGAGGGACTGCAACTCGGTTATACCACTCTGGATAAGGGGACTTGTATACATAGGACTGGCTCTTTGGCTTTAGGCCAAACTGATTTTGCATCATATCCGCCATCCTGTTCATGATGAGGTCAATATTCGAGTTTGGAGATCCATGTGTCTGCCCTTCAAAAGCCAAACCTGCAGAGTTCTTATACCCTGGATTCGGGAAAGAGTCAATAGCATTGTAATCGGCAAATTACTGATATCCGTCTCCATACATATTTTTTTGCAACCTGTTCGTAGCTGGAGACACCTTGAAAGCCGATTGTGGGACATTCTCCGTTGCACCGAACATGAGCTGGCCATAAGTCATGGGGTGTTGTTGTTTCTGGTGAGGAGCCAGCCCACCTTGGTTCATGCCAGACGTCTCGCCATCTTCAACAATTTTTTCCTGGCGTTTCGGCATATTGAACAATGTTAGCTCTTGCATTGGACCAATGGTTTCCTCAAAGCATTTATCGGCGGATGGGCCGAAAGTACTGACCATGATTGAGCAAAAGGTATTCAGGAAAGTTGTATGATGATTCCTCAGAGTTTCACTCATAGCTTTATAAACCATCCCAGACACCTTCTGAGCATATTCTTCTTCGGTGTAATCAGTTTGATGTGGAAGGAGAGTTCTCGGAAGTTGCTGCTTCTGAAAAACCTTGTTGCTTTTATTCTTTGAAAAGGACAACAAGCACTTCTGCTAAAACTCATCACACGCTTGCTGGACTGTATTCCTCAGGTCTTTTGGCAACTCATCCATAGTCACGTCCAGAACCTGGCTGTTATCGAATTCAACCATCTTGAAAAAGTGTGTGGTCCCACCGAGCGTGCCAAAAAGTGTGTTGACACAAAATGTGACGCACTGTGCCCAACACACAGCAAGCCGGAAAGCGTAGCTTCAATCGGGTGCCCGGGTGTTTCGGAGTCTGGAAAGGTGCCAGTCAGTTTGACCTAAAACTAACAAGGGATGAAAACTATTAGATATAAAACTGGAACATGCCGGATGAGACCAGACAGTTCCATATATACGGCCCTGAAGCCACTTACGACGACATATAGCTATAGAAGCTATCTGCCAACAAGTTTTATAGATCATTCGGCTAAAACAAACAATAAGCATGTGAAAAAAGTTGATAGCCGAACGTGCATTGCATGAAAAAGTACGTATGGACGAATCATAATTAACTATGAGTTAAAGCATAACCAAGCTCAGCAAATCCAACCGAGTTGGGGTCCATGATGAAGGAACATATAAGAAAACACGATTAAACTAATCTAAAGCCTACGTCTGCCGCATGACACCCAACATTATCAAAGCTTAAACGTGGTTAACATGTATAAACCCGCAACACGTAACAATTTAGATCTAAACTAATTCGGCTACTATGACCATGAGATCTATTCGTATGAACAATATGATTAACTATTAAAACAAGAATAGATATATAAGAAAAAATAAAGCCGAACCGTATCAATCTAGATTGGGCAAAAGAGTGTTACAAATATATAACAAATATAAAACATGCAACACGTAGTAACTTGATGAATCTATTAGATCTTGCCAAATCTAATAGAGCCGATAACTATCTTGCTTTTGCTAAGCATATCAAGCAAGCACCTGCTGCACGGTGTGTACTCATAAACGAAACATCAACGAAGACTTCTTGATTGTCAAGCAAAGATTCGCCGCACGATCATTGAAAACAAACAAGACTACTTGCATCAAGATCTAAATCCACCGCATGATACTAGACATGATAGCAAGGTTGCCGGAACTTACGGAGGTCGACGGATCGATGATTCCTCTCGAAGAACTCGACGACACGACAAAGGACTCGAAGTTGGCACGGGGCCGGTTGTATTGTATTGGTTGTGAACAGTTTTTTACAATGGCCAAGGATTCATATTTATACCCTGGACATGACATGAGTCCTAAAAGGATACGACTACAAATATTAAAGGAAAAACACGACACTTCTAACCCTAGTCTTTCCTTCGGAGTCTTCATTTCATTAATCGTCGCGATGTCTGTTGCCTGATTTGGCTCTCATTTGCCGTTTTTGTCGCTCCTTCAACAGAAAACCACTCCTTCTCAGAATAGCCGACCGCACGATCATTTGCCGAATCTTTGGAGATTAACCGACCACACAGACACTTGCCGAATTGCTCCGAAACTAGCCGACCGCATGGATACTTGCCGAATGCTCCGAACACCACTGCTTGCTGGCCCACCTGTCATTCTCCTAAGCGTACCAAAATCCAGTGTTAACAGAAACATTGTCTAAAATAACATCGTAAATTTGGGTATAAATTATCCATCCTACCATTATTGCAGATAGTCTAATCAACACCATAAGTTCACATATACTCACTTATGGTATTATTAAAATAAACAAAATTTCATCTCAAGTCTGTATACCAAGAATGGTATTATGAGAAATAAACAACCAAAAAATTCACCTATATATCTTTCTCGACTGCCCATTTATATCACAATTAACATTAAAAAGTAACTTACTATGAACATATATTGTGGCATATTAAGTACATGCATGCATGGTGACAAAAAGGTATGTGCAATAGTTTGAGCAATCATAAATAATGTTATCTTAACGATGGTAGGTACAAATGGTAGGTGATATTACTATTTATTATAATAATTTGTGCAAGTTACTTCAGATAAATTTGTAAATTTTGAGTGAACCATACTTAAATATCAATTAATATAGTTATAGGGACTTTATTTTATATATATATAACACTAAGCATGTAATTATTTGATAGAAGAAGTTCTACATATTTAGTAGTGGAGGAGCTTAGTGTGTAGACCAAATGTGGCCATGACTTTCTGAGTTTTTGAAATTTATCTAGAGTAAATGATTATTGTCAGGCTCAAATATTAATATCCTCTTGAGGTGACTACTATTGGCCCCCTTCTAGATCCAACTTCAAGCTCCATTGCCATTCTTCACCAGCGTGGTGAAGTCTTAAATGGGATGACACCATTTATTATAGTGCAGTCTAGGACTTGAAATCCTTGTTTTTAGAAAAATATATCAGTGAAATTTCGAAGGAAAAATACCATAAGCGCAAGAGTCCAACTTAACATGCGGATTAATAATCTATGACTACTAACAAGATAAAAAATTGAATTTAAAATCATGATAACACAAGACATGAGATGCAACAAGAGCTACCATAGTTTAAGATATGTTATATTGCAGACACATGGAGGTAGCTGCATGTAGACTGAGGAGAACTATATGAAAATTAAAGGAAAAACATATTGTGTAATTGATATGTTTATTTTCAGCCAAACAGAGAAGGATATGTATGTGCATTTTGTTGAAAAAATGAAAAAATAGGGAGACTGCACAAATATAAATAATTTTATTAATTATATGCACTAAAAACGAACTCCTATTCTTATGGTACTAAGATTCTAGCCGTGTAATAACCATGGGTCGATGAACTAGTATCTGTGTGAAATATGTTCAAAGGGATCAGTAGTAGATTGGCCTCTTCTCTCTCAATTGATTCGTTCTATTCCCCACATGAGATTTTTTTTTTCTAAATTGGGCATTCTTGTAGCTAGAATGTTGGGACAGAGGCTTGAAAGGTGACCGACCTAACCCGAAGGTGTCATGTTTTCTATGCGCAGGTTAAAAGCATCGCACAAGAGTTGGCGGCAACTTTGACTTGAAGCGCAGCGAAGGCTCTAGCGGAGGCCGGGTAGTGTCGGTCGAAGGCTTGCCGGGCATTAACCGAAGGTAAAGGCGACGGCGAGCCAGGAGCCTTCGCTGAGCTCAAGGAGGCCTTCATCAATGAAGGGGCCGAAAAGAGCAGATGGTCCTCCACCAAGAAAGATAGGCCCATCCTTTGGCCCAGTTTAAAGGGACCCAAAGAAGCCCCTGGCGCTCTGAGAGGAGTCCGGAGTATCCGGAAGATATTCCCCTGTAGAGGAGGGGCACCAATGTAAAAACACCTAGCTTTGGTGCGGTGCAGGGCGACGGCGGTGGTGCGGTGGCGTTGGGGTGCATGTAGGGGCGGCGGCGGTGCGAGCAGAATCCAGCCCGGTAGGGTTGGGCTGGATTTTTTTTTAACTGTTAACAGAGACGGGCAATCTAGTATTATCTATTTTAGAGAGTAACTAAATCACTAAATTTGGCTAGTATGTTTATAAAGTCTCTTGGAGATGCTCTAAGATTCTACACATGTAATTAGACCATCGTCTGTCGATGAACTAGTATCTGTGTGAAATATATTCTAAGGAATCAGTATTAGATTGGCCTCTTCTCTCTGAATACATGGGGAATAATAAAATCTGAATTGGGCAATTCTTGTAGCTAGAAGATGACTGAAGACGACCGCCTAATAGGGTAATTAGCGCATGTGCCAATAGAACCATCAAGCTCTTTAATTACGTCAAAAGTGGAATACCTGCTCAGGTATAGCTAGATGAAACCGAATAATTATATACTCCCTTCATTCTAAATTATAAGACATTACAAAAATCTTGGAGAGTCAAAATATTTTAAGTTTGATAAAAAAATATTGAGAAAATTATAAAGATTTATGATATCAAATAGACATCATACTATGAAAATATAATTGATAAAGAATAATGATAATTAGTTAGTATCATAAATGATATTATATTGTATATAAGTTTGGTCAAACTTGAGAAACTTTGATTCTCCAAAATTCTTGGGATTTCTTATACTAATTTGGGGCGGAGGGAGTACAGCTCACTGCTCAGATAAACTGCATTTAGCTGATCAATCGCTAGCGTCGTCAGTGCTAGCGCTTTCAAGTATCAGAGCTATGATGGTGAATGCGTGCAAGCAATCGCATACCAATTGTCTTCTTTTCCAATGCATGCAAGGATCCTTCCTTACGGTAGTGTCCACAAGATCTCTATCAGGCATATGAGGATCCATGGTACGTACGTGTGCTCTCGTACCTCCCGCGAAGGTGCAGTAGCCCCTTTCGGGATGCAGCAGGCCCATGCGGCGTGCCATTGCCAGCCTTTCTTGCTTGCCAACACCCAAAGTCACCACCACACGCAGCAGAGGTGGAGCTAGCAATGTAAGCATCATGCATTGGCATGTGATGATCATGACAGAGAATCGAATGGAAACTCTCTGCTTACATGCTGTCGATCTGTTTCACATCATATCATCAGTTGATCCATGAACATCGATCGATGTGATCCCTTGGTTGGGCCGGCCGGGCCGGGGTAGATATATGGATTGGCTGGCAGCTGATGGTCGGCGGCAAGATATAATCTGGAACCTGGACCGCAGCAGAAGTATAATGTGACTGAATGGGGCAGCTAGGGTCCAGATTCTGGGAAAAAGCAGCAGCAGAAAGATGCATATGGATGGTCCATGCCTGCGTGCGGGAAGAAGAAAAGGAAAGGCCATCGCGCAGCCATGATGGGAGAGAAGGCGCTACCACGCTCCTTTATTTCTGCATCTATCAAAAAAGGGGACGCGTGGTACGGCTTCATTTGTTTAGTCACTAGTTATTACGTACAGTAAAGTTTGCTTGCATCTCCAAAGGTATAGTTATCATGCATGAGAAGTAGATCTCACATATGGTGATGCTCGAACTGGAAACTACCTAGTAAGTATAGTAAGCTAAGGTCTCGGTAAAACTGCTATCTCAAATGATCTTTCACTATCCAATGTGCTGCTAGTAGAAAACTTCAATTTCCACTTGCTATCAGTTGCCCAATTATATGATTTAGAGTTCAAATGCAAAAGTGACTAAAAAAAATACAGGTTACCTAATCAGTAGTGACGCTCCGATCCATTCATGTTTTCTTCACGCATCATTTTACCTAATCATTTGTTACTTATTTTAATATTAATTCACCCATTAATTTGCATATCTATTTTTTGAGAAATCAATCTTTTGTCTAACAATTGAGGATGATTGTTCTTTAAAACATTTCTAATTTTATAAGTCTTTACCGCCTTCCATTCGAGAGTTCCATTTTTCCATCCTTTTGTATTTTAGGCTCATCAGGCTCAGGAATTAGTTCATACGTGATGTGGAGTTATGAAAGGGCAAATTTGATATTCCAAATTATTCAAATGCATGCTCTTTTTGATGGATAGTACTATAGTAGTATTCATTAAAGAAATTAAAGGTAAAAGATTTCCTGGGCCTTCTACACATTGATTCCTTGTAGAGACTACCTAATAATCGTATCTTGTGAACACACACCTTTTCACAAGTGTACTTTTCTGTCACGCACATCACCTTTCTTTAACTTTTCCTAATACATATATACTATAATCTTCATCCTTGCTTTTAGTGTTCCTTCGATCTGTCTCCTGCCCCCCTAAGTCATTTAATTCATAAATAATATACTATTGGAAGCTATCTAGCCCACGGTCTAGATGATACATATATGGAACTATCCCATTAATAGTGATCAATATGCATGCCAAAACATAATTATTTTTTTATGTATACGGACATAATCTTTGTTTAAAATGAACGTGAGGTTGATGATTACAATTTTTTTTTCCAAAAATGACTATATAATATAAAGTACACTTCGAGAAGTATATAAAGCACAGGGCCAATAAGTCAGCTGGTGTTGTTTTGAGAAAAATATTGTATTATGACTGATAAGCTGGACCGATAAGTTTAAGTGAACAAGGTTGTTGTAAACAACGAGTACGTAGCTCCTCTAGTGAATCACGGATATTTTGTTTCTTTAAATACAATTTAGTGTCACTGAGCTTTTGTCATATCAAATTTTATATACACCACTGTGATCTCAAGCAAATAAATAATTAGTGAGATTTTTGTAGGCTGTCATGTTCCATTTCTCTATTGATTTCTCTTTTTACATTCAGTTCATCTGGATGGATGATTGCTCCAGGGGGGCAGTGGTGCTACACATTATTATGTTACACGTGTGACAATCAATTAGCTGTGCAATTGCTCTCGGAGGCGAGACTCGTACGGCAAGGAGCTGAACAAAGATTTAAAAACAGATGAACAAAATCTCCTTAAAAAAGAGCACAATAATGTATATTCATAGGAAATTTGTTCCTGTCTAAAACAACAGTTAAGAGTTGTGTAAACAAATGCAGGTCACCTGACCCGGATAGCTCCTTTAATTTGTTAATAATTAATTCGAAATATATATGATACTCCCTCTATTCCAAATTATAAGTTGCTTTAACTTTTTTTTTTAACTTTCATCTTTTTTAGGATGGGAGAACATAATATGCGGTTTTGATTTTCCACAAGAAAATAAAGCCTTGTACTTTTTATGCGAGGGAGTAGTTATTTCACGTTCACAATCAATGAGATGTGTTCTCATCAACCAATGATAATAATATATGATTTGTCTAAGGGCACATGCATGTCGTCTTGCGCTTGAGCCAACTTTGCATGGGCCACGCTAAGCTCCAACAACGTCCGGTTACCAAAGCAAAGATTACAATCCAAGTCTAGCTAGAAATTTTGATTGCACATTTTGTTTGATGCGTTTGCCCATATCTCCATCTCATCATCTATCCTACTACCATCTAGCCATCTTCTTTTCTTGGCCACAAATAATGCATAAGCACACTGCACACTACATGTACGCCCGTGCACGCCTACTAAGGACGATCTACAAGCTACGTACCATTGTCGTATAGCTCAGTGTAGGCAGTAGGCACTGCACGTACAGCATGAACAATCACTAAGGTCTCTTGTATCTTTATATATATATATAGCATTATATAATAAACTGATGCATGGAGAGGAAGAATTATTGGAAAAGAAAGATAGGGGCGAAGCTGCATGTCAGCAGGCGCATGGGCCAGGCCGCTCGTGCGCTGCCCCGTCGTCTATGCAATGCATCCATCACACACGACACTACAGTGACACTCATGCATGATTTCTTTTTCCTTCAGTCTCTACGATTCGCCAGCTCGAGCCTAGCTATAAAGTATTGTCGCAGCTACCAGTGCCATCAGATCATTGCAACGAGAAGGAAGCTTAGTGGTGAGAGGAGACGCAGCTAGCTAGTAGCAGAGATCACCAGCAACATGGCGTCGGAGAAGGTGGAGACGATCGTGGCGGGGAACTACATGGAGATGGAGCGCGACATCGGCGGAGACCATGGCAACGAAGCCGGCGGCGACGCGGCGGCCGCAGGCAGCGGTGGCGGCAAGAAGCTGGCGCTGTCGAGCCTGTTCTGGCACGGCGGGTCGGTGTACGACGCGTGGTTCAGCTGCGCGTCCAACCAGGTGGCGCAGGTGCTGCTCACGCTGCCCTACTCCTTCTCCCAGCTCGGGATGGCGTCCGGCGTCGTGTTCCAGCTCTTCTATGGCCTCATGGGCAGCTGGACGGCTTACCTTATCAGTGTACTTTACGTTGAGTACCGCACCAGGAAGGAGCGTGAGAAGGTCGACTTCAGAAACCATGTCATCCAGGTAACAATTTGTGACTTTGTATTTTCTATTTTGTTTTTGTTTGTTCCAAGAACAAGAGCAAATGTTGATCATATACTCTACTGACTTCAGAAACCATGTCATCCAGGTACAGTACATGCTGCTATATATATGCAACAATTTGTGACTTTGTATTTTATATTTTGTCTGTTCCAAGAACAAGATAAAATGTTGAACCTGTACGGCCTTTTTAATTTCAATTTTGTGGATGAAAGAGCAGTGGTTTGAGGTTCTTGATGGGCTACTGGGGAATCACTGGAGGAACATTGGCCTCTTCTTCAACTGCACTTTCCTGCTCTTTGGCTCTGTCATCCAGCTCATCGCATGTGCAAGGTAATCATCCCCCTCCGATCCATGCCTGCATTCGCATCCATCAATATAGAAAGCCATAATAATCTTATCAAAAAGTAGTAGCAACCAATGAAGTGTATAGTCTTGTGATTATACTCTGTGATCTATGTGTTGTGCGCTGATCTGAATCTGATCCGATCCATGGATCTTGATCAGCAACATCTACTACATCAACGACAAGTACGACAAGCGGACGTGGACGTACATCTTCGGCGCCTGCTGTGCCACCACCGTGTTCATCCCCTCCTTCCACAACTACCGGATCTGGTCCTTTCTCGGCCTCCTCATGACCACCTACACCGCATGGTACCTCACCATTGCCGCTATCGCGCACGGTCAGGTACCTCAACTCATCTTCGCCGCCATCCCCAACATCTTAAGCTTCGATCCTCACTGACGACGTACTAATGTATATAGCATTTGCTTATTTGTGTATCAATATATTTGGACGACATTATAGGTGGAAGGTGTGACGCACTCGGGCCCAAGCAAGATGGTGCTCTACTTCACGGGGGCCACCAACATCCTCTACACTTTCGGAGGCCACGCTGTCACTGTGTAAGCACGCCAGCCAGCCTACCTATAGCTTGACCCACAAACACAGAGACAGAATGATTTCCTCTTGAATTCTTGATCCTGCATGAATAGCATAAATCTGTTCACATCAGAATGAAGTTAGTTCACAGGTCACTTCAGACTGACAATAATGTGTGGTGGTATGCAGGGAGATCATGCACGCGATGTGGAAACCTCAGAAGTTCAAGCTGATCTACCTAGTAGCAACGCTCTACGTACTGACACTAACCCTCCCATCCGCCTCCGCCGTCTACTGGGCCTTCGGCGACAAGCTCCTAGACCACTCGAACGCCTTCTCCCTGCTCCCACACTCAGGCTTCCGCGACGCCGCCGTGATCCTTATGCTGATCCACCAGTTCATAACCTTCGGGTTCGCGTGCACGCCGCTCTACTTCGTGTGGGAGAAGCTGATCGGCGTGCACGAGTCCGGCAGCGTGGCGCTGCGCGCCGCCGCGAGGCTCCCCATCGTGGTGCCCATATGGTTCCTCGCCATCATCTTCCCTTTCTTTGGCCCCATCAACTCCACCGTTGGATCGCTGCTCGTCAGCTTCACCGTCTACATCATCCCCGCCATGGCGCACATGGCCACGTTCGCGCCGCCGGCTGCTAGGGAGAACGCCGTCGAGCGGCCGCCCCGTGGGGTCGGTGGATGGGCTGGGATGTATGTCGCCAACTGCTTCGTCGTCGCTTGGGTGCTTGTTGTTGGATTCGGATTTGGTGGATGGGCTAGCACCGTCAACTTTGTTCGCCAGGTTGACACCTTTGGTCTCTTCACCAGGTGCTACCAGTGCCCGCCCAAGCACTGACAGCAGTGACATGAGCATGCATCTAGGGTTATAATTATTAACAGAGATTGTTTCATGGCTGTGTGTGTGTGCGTGCATGCTGCTTGAATTTGTTGAGGAGACATGTATGCATGTATGCATAGTCGTAGAGAGAGACATTCAAGATTATGAAGAGGCCGCGTGTTTCGTCATTTACATGTATGTCAGACGTATGTATGTATGACGATGACATGGTTCTCTTGTCGATCGGTACGTGTGCAGTATTATGTATGTATATGTATGGGTGTGTGTATCTCTTGTTAAGATATATATTGATGGAATTAATTGTTACTACTCGATATCTGGCCACGTTGATGTTTTTTTTTCTCGAATACGCAAAAGACTTGCGCATCTTTGTATTAAGTAGAAAGAGTTTAAACAAAAACTTAACAGCACAAAGTCGTGGCGGTAGGGGATTTACACATAAAGAAAAGCCAGCTCACGACCACCCTAGAAATTAAACAAGGAAACAGACTACTCACGCACTAAACTACTTAGTTTGAACACCCCGGCCCCGATCCAAAAATCGGCGGTGTGCTTGATGGTGGCGAGCATCTGAGGGACCGAGGACGGTTCATTCCTGAAGCATCGGACATTCCTCTCCTTCCATAGTTTCTAGGCCACTAGGGCGAACAACGAGTCTACCCGATTGCTCTTGTCACCCTGCCATCTTTGCCGCCAGTTGTCCCACCAGTCGAGCGTTGATGTTTGATTTATGCCATGCATGTTGATGTTTGATTTATGCTATGTTTGCTTCAGCTTATCAGGTAGAATCAATACTACTTTTCAGTCATGGAACAATACTTTTCGCTTATAACAAAACAGTCTTACAAATCAGTTATGACCCCAATAAGTCCTGCTAGACAGATCGAGTGTAAATTATTTCTGGAGAAAAATGGTCTTATTTGGCTTGTCAAATCCAGGTTGTACTACTACACTTCGATATGATGTTCTCATATCATAAAGAAAAAGAAAGGGACTTAGATTCAGATGCTTATTAGCTGCTTTCCTTGCTGAGCTCTTTAAAATATTCCATAATTGTTTACAGTGTAGAAGAGATGCATGCTATGTTATGATCATGCAACATGCACGGATGCTGGTCACTGATGATATCCATATGTAGGGTAACTATAAAATCACATGGCACATGTAAAGTCGTCACAGTGCAGCTTATCTGGCTAGGTAGTGCATGATATGGACTTTTCAGGCAGGTGAGGAGGAAGGAAGAACCTGCATGCATGCATGCATACATGGTCTGGTCCACCATGCATTCTGTCCTACAAAAAAGGTTGCTCTCCTGTACAAAGATCAACTGGAACTGACAGTGTGTGCCTGCATGTTTCGGAAAGGTGACTGAGCCAGCATGTGTTTGGTCCTAGTCCATGCCTCTGGCTTTGCTGTGAAGAAAGGACTAGCTTAGCTTGGAGGTGATCTTATTATTTTAACATCTGGTCCTGAAAGGTAATGATGGTTAAAGCCAGTATACACACTAGGGAGATGGTTCAGGACCAACAAGTGGTAGCTCTCATGTGGTTGCATGATGGACTTTGGAGGCTGGCTCCATGGTAATTAGTTAGTCTAGCATATCACAATTAGATACTCTTACGGCTTTGAAATCCTCGATAATTAAATATGAACTATGAATTGCATGCACAACCAGTAGGCAAATTACAATTCTGACTACAAAAATGATGCTGTAAATATAACCTTTAAGACAGAATGAAGGTGAACTAGTATAATTGGTAAAAGATAAGAAGTTTACCACTCTCCTGAAAAAGGAAGCAACTGCTGCTAGGAATCGAAAGATTCAGTGACAGCAAGAACAGTTCGTTCCTTCAGTCTACACAAGTACACAACACAGCCCGACCTCCCTCTATACAGAAACGCCAACAACAAGAAGCCAAATAAAAGGTCTTGAAACTACGAGTAAGAACACAACAAGCAATCCACGGCAAGTGAGCATGTGCCACTGCATGCCATCCATCCATGGACAGCAGCTGCTCTGTAGTCTCAAGCGAGCAAGGAACCAAGCGGCAGCTGCCAAACCACTATCGGAAAGCTGCCTGCCTAGCTCTACGTGTACGTGCCCAAGCCCCAAGTGGAGGTCGTCTGTCGCCATGTCAGCAGTAGGCAGTTGCATCCAATCAGAATGGAGTCTAGTACACTCCAGGTGCCGGCAGATCCGGTCACCATGGACACGGAGTCATTGGACTCGCCTTGTTGTCCGTAGCATCCATCGTTGTCTTCCTTGCCTCCGTTGGGCCGGGTCAGTATCATTTCAGCATCAGGTTCAACCATGATGAAAAGGTGCATCCAATTCAACATACATCCTTCACCCCCTTTTTCTTGATGGTACACAAGTAGTTGTCACTATTCCTACCAGGCTACCACCATCACCTATGTCCATTGCTTCACAATTCCTAGTTATTGTGAACAACTAGCAATTATACTATATATCACTGCTAGTTATCGTTAACAACTGACAATGCGAATATACAGACTCTCCCCCTTGTACCATTTCTAGCGCCCAGCCCATTCCCTTTCTCTCCATCTCTCTCGTTCATTCAGCATCACATTCCGCCTCTCTTTCACTGCTCTCTCTCTCTCTATATATATGAGCAATAGATTCAAGTTGTTTTTTTATGATTATAAGACTGGATCTTGTTCACTGTCGGTTGGCAGTAATGCTGATTATGGAGTAGTGTGTACATACTACATGACAATGATTTGATTTTTCACGAGCCTTTACATTTCTTTAGATAAATGATAAAATATCCGACTTCATCTATCCAAGGATCACTGCTACACACGTCTTCATCTATCCAAGGATCACTGCTACACACAGGCTGTAGTCCCGGTTGGGATCGGGTTTTTGTTCCGGTTTTCCCAACCGGGACTACGGATTCAGAACTAAAAGTGTTTTCTTTAGTCCCGTTTATGGCAACCAGGACTAAAAGGTCTCATAGCTAAAAAAAATTAAATCCTCCAACAGCTTGCACCCTTTGAGATTCAAACCCAAGACCTCTTGCTCTGCCTCACACGTAGCTTACCACCACACCTCCACAACACATCTAACAATGAATGAGACATTTTCCTTTTGAACCAAAGCGTCAAGGGACACCAACCGGGACTAAAGGTCCTGGTACCTTTAGTCCCGATTCGTAACAACAACCAGGACTAAAGGAGACTTTTAGTCCGGGTTAGTGTTACCAACCGGGACTAAAGGTCTATTAGTGCCGAACACAAAATTATCCGGGACTATTGCATATTTTGTAATCGACTAAAAGTCTCTTCTTTAGTAGTGGATTGAATCAGGTCAATTATTACAAACTCCAAACACGGGCACAAAGTTCGATTGCATTCAACTTACAATCACTCACAGGGCTAACGGAAGTAAAAGGTTCTTGACTAAACAAAACCAATATGTCTTTGTGATAGCCAACCAATGGAACCAAAGAACTCTAAAGCCGACATCTCTAGGTGTTGGGCCACAGAGATCAATTGATCTTTCAGATCTTCATGCCGCTGCAAATCGGCCCATTGACATAGCTAGTGTGTCCCTCGGAACAGTACCCGCAAAAGAGATTTGGGTTTGCATTTGTCAAAAACTAACTCATTCCTTGTTAGCCAGATTGCCCACAATAGTGCTGAAGCTGCTATTAATAACAATATATTATACTTTTTGTTACCCAATTTTGACCAATCAACAAACAGACCATCCATACTCGTGGGAGATGAAACCCCAAAAAATATAGAACGCCACAAAAATTTGACATAAAAGCAATAAAAAAGAGATGGTGAATTGTCTCTGAGAAATAGCAGAAGCAACAGGTTTTGTCTCCAGACCAATTTCTCCTAGCCAAGTTATTACATTTTCCAACAATAAGATGCATTTTCACTAGTTCCGAATGTCAATAAAAATGAAAATAAAAGGAGAAAGAAATTATAAATCGTGAACTTGAGACAGCAATATCGATCAAACAGGCAATCATGGATCTCCATTCAGATTCAGGACCATGAATCATTCAGGTCCTGGCATGCCTGCCAATTTACGGACAACAGGCAGTGCAGCACCACACCAATCAGGCAGTCAAGAACACAGAGGGAAAACATGGATTAGTCTAGCTCGATCGCCATCGACTAAGCACGTACACAGTTAAGTTAAGCAGATGCATCAGTGGTACTTGCATGTCAAAGCTGACACTGCAGGGTGATAACACAGATAGGTTCTTCCCCTCGTGTCAAATACTCCTACCAGATCTGCCGGAGAGCCCATGAGCATCAGTAAAATAATAATAATGGGAGGCTTATTTCTTTCCTTTTTGTAGCAACAGCATCCGCGATGCGGCTTACGGTTCGTTGTATCCATAGCAATTATTTGTGGGTCATGTCCAGTGCATGCATCCAATTGGATATATGCATGATGCATTGGTGATAATTGACAAATGATGATCAGAATATTCCTGTAACAGTCCAAGAACATATATGTGATCTAATAAGGTGTATATAGTTATGCATGCCATATAGTTTAGTGTAATGTTAATAATGCCATGGTGCTGTATACACTACGGGAGAACGGTTCTTCGCCGAGTGCTTGGTGTTTTGTCGAGTGCCGAAAATCGGACACTAGGCAAAGAGCTTCCTTTGCCGAGTGTTGGACCCCAGGCACTCGGCGAAGAGAATACACTCGGCGAAGAGGGTTTCACCGAGTGCCGCAGAATACATTGCACTCGGTAAAGAGTAGCACTCGACAAAGAATTGATCCCGGCAAAAAAATGCCTCCCTAACGGTCGAACAACCGAGCCGTCAAACTTTAAAAAAAATCCCGAGTTTGAGGCTGGCACTCGGCAAAGAGCCTTTGCCGAGTGCCATTATAATGCACTCGGCAAAGCGCTGCCTTTGCCGAGTGCCGGGATAATGCACTCGGCAAAAAGGCCTCTTTGCCTAGTGCCAGCCGCGGCACTCGGCAAAGAATTTTTATTTTTTTCGTATTTTCGACCCAATATTTTTTGAAGCCTTCCCACAGTATTTAAAAGTGCATGTTCAAATTTGGGGCAATTTTGACTTTTTTTGCTATATATAGTTTATTTTTGTTAATTTCGTCGTATTTTTCGAGTATTTCAAATTTGAACTGTAGGTACATGAAATACTAAAATTTTATCGTTCAAAAAATGATATTCATGATATTTGGTGCATGTTGAGGCCGTATCTAGAAAACCACATGAAATTTCAAACATCTTGTAGAGGTAACATGACGAGGTAATTGCGGGAAAAGTGTTTTAAAATTATATAAAATCCGAACGAAGTCCAAAAATCACGAAACTAGTCTGGACGTTATGTTATCGCATGTAGATGCTATGATAAAAAAATGAGAAGGGTTCGAGAAAGTTACAACGTCGAATACCTAAAACCTATATATCTCCATCAAATGTATCTATGTGATCACATGTTGAGATGTTTGAGTTTTAGGCATCCGACGTTGCAACATGCAGAGATGTCCGCACCGCTGCCCGGCCTGCGGCGCTGCCCCCTCCTCCGGCGCGGTGCTGGACCGCCTGCGGGAGCCCCGGGACCGCAAGGCGTGCCGCCTCGTCAGCCGCGCCGAGGCCGCGCACCGCCGCGCGCTGCGGGTACTCCGCCGCGAGCCGCTCCTGCGCCTGCTCCGCGCGTTTCCATCGCTCGAGCGCCTCGACCTCTCCGCCTGCGCCTCGCTCGACGACGCCTCCCTCTCCGCGGCCGTCGCCGGCGCCGGCGGGGGCCTCGCCGGACTCCGCAGCGTGTGCCTCGTGCAGGCCAACGGGTCGGCTGGCGCGGCCTCGAGGCGCTCGTCGATCTGTCGCACTGCGTCAGCGCTGGGGACCGCGAGGTCGCCGCGATGGCTGCGGCGGCCGGGCTCAGGGAGCTGAGGCCTGAGGCTGGACAAATTGCCTTGTCGTCACCGACATGGGGCTCGCCAAGGTGGCTGTTGGGTGCCCCAGGCTGGAGAAGCTCAGCCTCAAGTGGTGCCGTGATATCTCTGACATCGGAATTGATCTGCTGGCCAAGAAGTGCCCCGAGCTCCGCAGCCTCAACATATCCAAGGTTACTACTCCTATATGAGCTACAGTATTAAACTGTTCGTTGCTTGGGTAGTGGATCGATGAAAGATGATTACTTGTGGATAGACGTTTGGACTAGCAATTGACACGCTGTTTAGAGAAATGTCGAAAATGTGATGCAGCAACACACCTACAATAACCTTAGATATGATACCCAAGTACCCAACAAGAGCTGCACAAACCAAATTTAAGATGCAACATGACGGCATTATAGAAGTGGTTTGGTTTTGTACCATGATATGCTAAATCTCAACTTTAACCTGTTTTTTTTTGCTTGAACACACTTTAACCTGGAAATTGTCATAAATCTGGTGAACGACTTAAGTTGGAAGCTAATGCATACGGGTGAGAAGTTGCTATGCAAAACATTATGGATGGTGTTGTTGGTAGCTGTTTTTAATAAATGCACATACTGTAGGAAAGTTTGCATCTTCACTTCTCTTTTCCTGTCCGTGGGTAGTGACAGCTTAGAGTGCACAGTAATTATATGTAACACCTGTCCTGTTTGGAGTAGTGATTAGAAGGGGTAATTGTGGTAGAATCAGGAAGTATGCTACCTAGTAGTGATTAGAAGGTGACTAGTATAATGTCCGTGCTAACGCAACGGTTTGATCTAGGGAAATGCTTTAAAAAACAACGAATTTGTTTTTGCGGAGTTTAACTTCTCATACACAATAATATTTGACCTTATACATAATATATGAATCATTTTTGCATTTAAGAAGACATGTTACATTCTCCTTAGCTCCATAATCATATATTGGATTTCTTCAGGAATGTTGTCGACATATTCGTTTGCACGACTCGTCAAAATGTTAGCCACAAATTCCATCCTCAGTGGTCTTAATTGTTGTGCATGACAGATAACATTACGGAAGGCAGATAATTAACGTGAGCCAAATTAAGTAAATGTTGCCAAAAAAAAACATGCGGAGGGGAAAAATATGTAGGCACCTGTGAGTTGTAAATTCCTGGTTGGAGCATACTGCATGGCCCGAAGCTCACTCATTCTCTTATCCCTTGCATATTCACGTTTTTCTGCAATAATATCTTGCGTTTTGAGTCCTCCATATTGATGTACTTGTCTCTGTTTGTCAGCAGTCTGTTGGCATTTGAACTGGACTCTGATGAGCAATTGTTTTTTGTAAGATCAATCAAAAAAGATTAAGGCAAACATTAGCTAGTGTGTAAATGAAAAAGATTGAGCCGGACATTAGTTAGTGTGATAAAAATGTGACTGAGTCCCACACACCTAGATCATGAACTATTTCAGCAGTTTGTTGAAATGCACTATCTCCATACGCTCGATGTCTCGTTCTGATATAGTTATCATTACGATGCAACCATATCAGAGAATCACATGGGGGTTGATTCTCTTTATCATGAACCAAAGATGTCCCATTAAGAATTTCAGAATAACCCGTTTGGATCGGTAACTGTTGCCCTACTCCACCATAGGTTCCTACCATATTCATGATTTTTTTTTAAAGAATGACAAGGTCCATGAACAAAACAAAGAATGCATATCATTTATTTTGGGGTTGAGGGAGAAGATCATGCACCTGGTTGATTTGGTGCGTTTGAAAGTGCATTAGATTCAGCCTTTCGCTGAGCACGGTACTCACGCTGCCTCTTATTCCTATCCTCCCTTTCCTCGATGGTTTCTTGAGCCCTTATCCTGGCGCGGTACTCATGTTGCTTCCTATTTCTTTCCTCTCTTTTTCGTTGTTCTTCACTGCAAGCTGTTGATATGCTTATGCATTATTTTGTTTTTTATAATTTGTTTGAATTAGACGAACTGGTCAAATGAGAGCTAAAAAACGACAGCTAAAAAGTGGGAATATGAGTGTATACATTTATATGGAGTGTGTATGTTTGTTACATCGCTCAGCACAGTAAGTCCGTGGCGTCTCCATATTTTTTTCCTTGTGAGCTGGCAATCATATAGAAAAAATTTAAAACTTTGAGTTAAGCATCAAATTACCAATCCTTAAGATCTGTACTGATCCGGACTTGATTATTTTTGAAGAACAATAGGTCGGTTTAAATTTGAGAATGTGAATGAGGATTTACCAAGATGAGTAACGGCTGTCTTGCAAATTTGATTTGAGAACGAAGATGACGAACAACAGTCAGGAACACAGGGACGACAGGCTGTGAGATCACATCCGTGAAGAGGCAGACGTACAGGCTGTGATCGCCGTGCTATGGCAAAGTCATCCACGGGCATTATATCGTTGGCTTCTTCGGCATGGCCCTCCCGCTGCTGCCATTCCGGCGGCACCCCTGGACTCCCGCGACCACCTCCCGCTCCGTCCCCTGGATGACGCACGCGACGCGGCATTGATGAACCCCACCAGCACACACACGCGACGCGCCCGCCAGCACCTCCCGCTCCGTCCCCGTGGTCCAGGTCAGACGCGTTGGCGATCACAGCCTCTGTGCGTGCACGGCGGACGCTCGCGTGCGTGCGTGTGTGTGTACGGCGGCCGCAAGTCGCGTGCGTGATCGGCGGCTGCCTGTTGCATGGGATGAGTAGGATAGATGAGGAACTACGTTGACACATACGATCTGCACCGTTCGATTTGAGTGAGTAAGGAGAGAGAAGTTTGAGAATAAATCTAGACGGTAGATTTTAATGATGTTGTTTTTGTGGGTTACACTCTTTTGGGTGGATGGATGGGGGACTTCTCAGTGGGGGACGTTTTTTTGATGAATCAAAGAAAGAAAAAGATGGTGAATTAGTAGGGTAGATTAAAAGCTGGCTGTACAGTAACAGGTAGGGACGTCCATTATTTGTACTACATAACAAGGCTGAGAAAATGGCCTAATAGACCCATTTGGAAAGGGATCCATGTCATGCAAATGGTGTGTTGTGTATACTACATAACCTGGCATACGCCTCATGATTCATACATTTTGCCGTCCACTCAAGGCACCTGGGTGCTGAATGAATTTTTGGTGCAGGTGTTGCATTATTTATTTTTTCTCATTGATAGTAATAGCATCATTGCATTATACTATTTGTCTGTATTATATGCTTATTTTTCTTGTGTTGCAGGTGGGTAATGGATCCCTTGGATCAATTTCCTCACTCGAGAGGCTTGAGGATTTGGCAATGGTTTGTTGTTCATGTATAGATGATGAAGGCCTGAAATTGCTGAGCAAGGGGAGTGATTCGCTGCAGGTAATCACTTCTTGAGATGTTAAGCTTTTCTAGACTTTTGGTGGCTGATGCACAACATTGTGTCAATTTTATTATTTAAAAATCAAACAATTTTTGTTATTAGCCTCCTTACTGTGACTTTGCTTACTGTCATCTGAAATCTGGAAATTGGCAACTTTATGTTTTTTTAAATGGTGAATTTTGATCTTTTTTAATCGTTTTTTTTTATTTCAGAGTGTTGATGTATCAAGATGTGATCATGTGACTTCCCAAGGGTTAGCTTCACTCATAGATGGTCGCAATTTTCTCCAGAAGTTATATGCTGCAGATTGTTTGCATGTGAGTTGGTCTTCCCCACATTACTCACCCCTCACAGCCATTAGCTCTTCTTTTCTGTACAATCCGATATGCCATAATTTCATGTTTGAAACAAAATGGTTATTTAACTAACATATTCAGAGGGACTCATCTTCATGAAGAGTTAACGAGTAATCAAAAGTGGTAGTAGTGCTGTCATGTTTATTAACTGCTGTCTTGGACAACTGTTTTGAGTTGAATAGCCGCTGGTTAGTTCTCATTTTCTTATACAAGTTGGCAAATAAGATATGGCAGATTGTGGGTGGATGAGGGGGCCTGGAAGATATATTTGGTAAGTGGCGTCTGGGATTTCTCTGTAACACCCTGTAACACCCTAAAATTTGAATTAGTAAATTAGGGTTGAATTTAAATTTAATTTGATTTATTTTTAAGCACTTTTGTAAAGCATAGAATTAAAGAAATAAAATTAAAACTAATATCATGTTAGGGTTTAACATGTTGTGCATTTCATGCCCCTGCATTTTTCTTGTGTTGAGTGAGTTTGCAAAACCCTAGAAAATTTTCAAAATCCATTTAGAAAATTATTTGCAAAATAAAATAAAAAGAAAATGGAAAATCTTTTCTTCTCTACCTCTCTCTCTTTCAGCCCAAGAAGCCCAGCACCGGCCTGCTCTCTCCCTCTCCCCTTTCTTTCTCCCTTGGGCCGGCATCCCTCGCGCTCGGCCCAGCTCGGCCGCAGGCCCGCGTAGCGCCGCGCCCTCCCCCCTCTCTCTCCCTCTGACACCGCGACCCCGCGTGTCAGCTCCTCCCTCCTCCCTCGCGCCGAGTCTGAGCAGGACTCTGCTCGCCGCCGCGCCGCGTCGCGCAGCGCGCGTTCCCCCGTGTCGTAACCGCGTCGGCCTCTCCCTCTATCTCCTTTAAATAGCGCCGACCCCGCGCCGCTTTCTCCCATCGCAGCGCCTCGCCCTTGCCCCGCCGTGCAAGCTACAGCAGTAGCAGTGCCGCACGTCGCCGCGAACCGCTGTCAAGCCGCCGCCGTTCTGTGCGTCTCCGACCGCGGTAGGTCTCCTCGACCCGCGCATCGTCTTCGCGAAGCTTCCGAGCGCGCTATCTCCCTCTTCTCCCTCTCTGTTGCGCTTCTTTTGTGTCCGCCACCGTACGCAGGGGATCCGCCGCCGCGGTTCACCGCCGTCGGCCCTCCCCGTCCTTCTCCGAGCCCTACCAGTGCCCTAGGCGAGCTCGCGGTGTCGTCCTCTCTCTCCCGGTGCTTTCGGTTGGGAAAACCTAGCACCATAGCTCGGGATTGCTCATCGCTGGCGAGCTTCGGCCGTCGGGCAGGGCGCCCCGCCGTGCGCCGCCTTGCTCCGGCCTCTGCGCCGCCCTCTTCCTCCCCTCTTCTAATCTGAGCCCTCCATCTCAGATCCAGTGGCTCAGGATCAAAGATACCCCTTCGGGTGGTACTTTTGCTAAAGAGCCCCTGCCTTTCTGGCCTCTCAACCCGCAGTCCTAAGGCGGATTTCAGCAATACGCTTCCCTCACTGAAAAGCGTATTCTCTTTTAAATCTGTTTTAATTCGAAAATAAAAGAAAAACCCTAATTACAGTTTTGCCACTAATTTTCAAATGCTTATAATTTGCTCGTTTTAAATCCAAATCGATCTGTTCAAGTTGCGTTAGGTCCGTAATTTTATGCTCTATCCAGTAGTATAGATTTCATCTATGTTAATAACTTTTGAAAATAAAAGTAAATTAATTCTTTTAATGCTTTAATCTTGCCCTTTTCAAAATCTTGTTTAATCTATAGTTTAATCGTTTTAGATCCGATTAGCGTGATCCTCGCGTCTTTGTGATCGTAGTAAAGTATAGATCTGTTTTATAACCTTTTCAAAGTCTCTTTATTGTTTATGATGTAATGTTCTGATCATATCTTTATTGCTTCGTGTATGATTGTTCGGATGATTGCGTGGTGATGTTGTTCGAGTACAGCCGGTGAGATCGTCGGTGAGCAAGAGTTCTTTGCAGCAGATCAGGATCACCAGGAGCTTTGTGATCAAGGCAAGTTTAACATGGGATCATCCTTGTTACCTATTCACCCTAATTCATCTAGTCATGATTGCATGTGTCTAATTTGATTCCTATTTAAATCTTTACCATAGCTTTGTTATCCTTTTACCTTGTCACCCTGGGTTTTCTATGCATATGGGTAGCTTTGCTATGCTCTACATGATGAATATTGAATCGAATCTTGACTAATGATATATGCAACTATGAGATAAAATTGGCTTTTATAGCAACATGGAATAGGACCCCACTGTAGGGCAAAAGCTGGGACTTTAAATGCAACCATGAGTGCTATAATGGCTCTAGCTTTAGTCAAGTATGAAGATTCGTACTGACATGTTGGCAGTTCATGAAAGGCACCATTGCCGAGCTGGTTGTAGGTCATGGCCTAGGGTGGATACCGCTTCGAAAGGTACCATCGAGTAGGGGCTTTACATACCCCTTGCCCTTGGGTCCGTAGGGTCTGTCAACATGTTGGGAAGACTTTTGAAAGACTTCATAGTGTTCCCTGTCCGCTCACCTTGGCAGTGTTATGGGAGTTATAAACCCGGGTATATGGGCAACACGGCTTGTGGGTAAAGTGTATAACCTCTGCAGAGTGTAAATCTATCATGATAGTCGTGCTCACAGTTATGAGCGGCCTAGAAAACTCACAGTGTAGATGATCATGTTGTTTAATTGATAATGATGTTTATTAATCTTATCATATGGTTATCAATTGGGTTATGCATAATTAAAGCTAAGTGTTGGTAAAACTTGACCAAGCTAAAAGCAACCGCAGTACAAACAGTGTCAGCCTTGAGCTTCATAACCCTATGTTACTCTTGCTGAGTACTTTAAGTGCTCACTCTTGCTTTCTCAACCCCTTCAGATGGCTATGAAGACTATCGTGAGGAGTACTAGGCTAGTGGTCAACCAGTCGGCGTTCCCTATGAAGTGGAGCTTCGTCGCGAGAGTTATCTTTATTTTCCACTGTTATGTTTTAAGAATATTATTCGTTATGTAATAAGCACTCAGTGATGGTACTATTTAAAGATTTGTCGGCTTGTGTGTGTGATTGATCTCTGGGCACACATGAGTTATTCATATTCAATTTTATCCTTAAAATTGGGTGTGACACACCCCTGGTGTTATTTTACTAAAAATGGCATAACATCATATGCATAGTATGGCATACATATGATTGCTCACATTGAAATGCATTTAATTAAAATAAATTTATTTGTTTAGGTTATTCATACCTTTGAATGTTGGATCACCATGTGATGTTTATAAATGGTTTTCTTATTTGTGTTTCCTAATTACTTGTATATGTTTGAACACATGTGATATTTAAAGCTAAAATAAGTTTACTTGAGTGAACATAGGAATGCTAGAGTGTTTTATTCCTTTATGAAAAGTGTCTAAATTCAGTTATAAAAATGTTGAAAAATCCTTTTAAAAAACCCTAATTGAGGAGGATTAAAATATGACCTAAACGTGGGTTTTAAAAACTAATGAGAATTGGACCTTGAGTGTATTGACAATGTTGTATATCTTTTCAAAAAAATCAAAAGCTATGTTGAAAGTTTCTCAACTTGTATTCAAGTTTTTAAAGTAATTGCAAAAAGAGTAGTTGATTTCCAAGTTTAAATTCAAATTCAAATATGCTTTTCAAAAACTAACTAGAATTTTAATGTGGACCTTTAACCAAAGTTGTAGAGAATTCAAAACTAAACAAATTTTATGTTTGAATATTTTTAAGTTTTATTCAAAAATATAGAGTAATTTAAAAGGGGGAAAATCAATTTTAAAGCCTTTTTCAAAATTAAAAGTGAATTTTCAAAATTAAGCCGAATTTGAAAATTCTTATTTTATGAAAGTTGTAGGCTTTGAAAAACTGAGAAACTTTCATATTTGGAGATTTTTGAGTTCAGTTCAAATTTTAAGATTAATTTGACAAATAAACCGGAGGGCAGTTCTGTAAATGTGCAGTATTCCAGGGGGGAGGAACCTGCGCCGCCGCCGCTGCCGCGGTCGCGCTGGCCGGCTGGAGGCTTCTCGCGCGCCAGCGAAGACTCCAGCGTGTCGAACTTATCCCCACGCGTCGTTTTATCACCCTCCTAGCTCTCCGTATATAGGGGATCACCCTTATCCGCACCTCCCCGATCCCTCTGTTTTCCGCCGCCGCCAGGCTCTGCTGCTCCGGCGAGCTCTCGAGCTCGGTTTGCTCGCTGTCAATCTCATCCAGCACCCGCGCCAAATCCTTCACCTCTTTTCGCAGCCCTGGAGCTACTCTTCTGAACCCCACAATCACCAAATCGCCCTGTGCCAACTCTTCTTCTCCGTCTCCGGCAACCCGAGGCCGAGATCCGCTACGGCGTGGTCAGCACCACCGAGAATATTTCGCGTTTCTCTGATGCTTGTTTTGTTGTCCTTAGCAGTCGGTGGTTCTCGTACGCCAACCCTTTTACTCTATTCTTGTCTGGTTTGGTCGGAACAGGTCTGACCGAGCTGTCTGCGCCGCCGGCTTCGTCTCCGACGTCGGCAACACCTCTCCAGTCTCCACCACCTATCTGCCTCAACTAGCGCGAGCATAGGAACCAGGGTGAGCTCATCGTCCTCTTTCTGTACTTGGTTGTCCACGCAAGGCTTCATGTCGTCGGCACACGTCGTTGAGGTGGTGTAGAAGCATATAAGTTCGTTTGAGGGGTTAGTTAGACTCGCAGTAGGTTGCTGAGGGTGCCTGTGTGCTCTTTTTGGTCGCGGCCGGCGCAGGTTCGCCGAAGCCACTGCTCCGCCATGGCCGCCGGTATGCTTGCACAGGTGTTCGGCTGGTCCAGTGAGGGGGTGTGGCTCTGCTACGGTGACTGAGGAGAAGGCGAGGGTGGTGTTCGCTTGGCCGCGGAGCTCGTCGCCGGCGAGCTGACGCCGGACAGAGAGCCGTGTCGAGGCTCTGTTCCTCGACCTCGCGTAGGAAGAGCCAGAGAACGAAGGAGGCTTTAATAGCTTTTCGTTTTTTTTAATTGCAATAGTGCTGCATTTTATTATTTCTGTAATAATTTTTGTAGAGTTCCATAAATCCTGAAAATATTTTAGTGTGCTCCATGTTATGTGTAGAAAATTAAAAAAAATATGAAATATCCATTTTCAGTATGTTTTCCTTACTATAAAAATGCCTCATTTAATTAATAAATGCATCTTCTATGATTTTTAATAAATCATATATTGTTCCAGAAATTCTGAAATTTGTTTGGCAACATCTAGATGCTCTGAGTAGTTTAAATTAAAAGTTTGAGCTTAATTTGAATAAGTTCATAAAATCACTTTTTAATTGCCCTTTAATTAATAAATGTGTTATTACCTTAATTAAGGTAGTTAGTGATAATCTTAGGATTTATTTGGACTTTTGAATTGATTGATGACCTTAGGGCATAATTCTGGTGTCCTTTGGCAACTAATTCATTGTTTGAGTTTTGTTAATTGTTGTTTAAGTGAATAATAAAGGGTCTAATTAGGATATTAAATGATAATGTTTCATCCATAATCTATCATGAATAAAATATTGTTCCAACAATCGTAGAATTAATTTTGTCACATGTTTATCATATGCAGATTCTATATTAAAAGTTTAAGCTCATTTGGGTAAAGTTTAATTTTGAGATGTTAAATTAATTAATAGATAATTGCTGATTAAGGTACTTAATGTTTAATTTAGGTCTTATATGATCGTTAAGGATGATTAATGAACTCACGACTTAGTCGTGGTTTCATTTAGCAACTAATTATTTATTTAAGAAATATTGTTTAATACTTAATAAATAATGAAGGCTCTAATTAAAATGTTAATTAATTAGAAAACTCTAATTAACTAGGTTTGAGTGACTTTTGGATTTGTTTGTTAATCAAAGTCATCAACCCCAATGACTTTGGACTTGTTTGATGAGTGATACTGTAATGTTTCACTCAGTGCTTTTGATACAATAATTAACCTGACCTATTAATTAAAATAAACGGTTTAAGGAAAATAAAACATAATCCTGCTTAATTCTATTGGATATAATTATTAACTTGATTAGTTTAACTTAATTAAACTTTAATCCCTTAATTAAGTCTTAAGTATGCAATTTACCGTGAAGGTAAGTTGTACTCAAGGCTTACTTAATCTTGATTACACCTTAATCAACTAAGTTTCTTTCACCTTTATTAAGTAATGTAATTAATACTCAAGTGTTGTGATTGCTATGCAAGCATCATGTCTACTATTCGCGCATCATCTTAGACATGGCATGTTACTTTTTCGTATAGATAACGAATCGGAGAACGTGGCAAGCCACGTTATCGGAGTTCGTCAACAGTTATTCGAGGTCAGGTTTGGCATCTGTGGTGCAAACCCCGAGTTCGTCTACCCTGCAACCTAAGGCAAGCCCCGGTGCATTTAAACAATTCCCTTGTGTATAAAAGTATATTTCTGCTAAGCTTAAAGTTAAGTATTGCATGAAAAACTCTTTCTCAAATGAATACCTAATTGATGCATTATCTACCTTGAATATTCAATACTTTTCCTTGACACCGTTGAGATTCAAAGTTGATATAAATGCTTAGCCATGCTTAGAATCACAAAAACCAGGTGATTGCCTATCACCTGTGAATTTTATGAGAATACTCCCTTTGAGAATTTTAACTTACCGTTTTTGGAAAGAATGGAAAGAATGTGGGGAGTAATAAGCTGAGACCGGGCGAACACGGTATTGGTGAACCACTAGATGGGTCTGGTGAGCGGGTTGTTTTCGCCTGTGTCGATTTGGAACCGTCCGTTGTGGATGTCTAAGAGTCGTGACTTTGGAGTACTGGTCACATACTTCGGGAAGCTGGACTCTGGCTATTCCATGCTGAGAACGGTTAACCCGCACTGGAAGTGGAGAGATGACGAGAGTAGTGTGTACCCTCCTGGCCTAGGGGTGGCCTAGGGCTGGATGGGAGGTGTACTGTGCTCTCGGGTAGCGGAACCCCGGTCTTGGGTGGAGGATCCTGAGAAAGGTTGTCATATGCAAACTTTAGTGCTACATATGTCGTGTGATAAGGAAGCCCCAGCTGAGTTTAATCGATTCGAATCGTCGTGTTCCTAGGATATGGAAACATGACTTTGACTACCACATCGTAGTTAATGAAACTTGAACCGGATACTATGGGTATGTTTTTTGATGAATATGGTTGTTACCACGTTATCGATCAGAACTGCGATCGATACTTGGGTGATACTTGGGTAACTGTTTACCAGAAACGAATCAATTTAAAATGTTTTACCATTTCCGCCAAAGCTTTGATATTGGTACAAACTTACCTTGATACCCACTTAACCTGCATTTCTGTTGTCCACTAAAATATAAAATAGTCGGTTAAGCCTTGTTGAGTACTTTTGTACTCAGGGTTTGTTAACCCCTGTTGCAGGTGAGGCTCTTTTGACTGGCACCTTTCGGCTAGTCAGTTATAGAAGTTAAAGAAGGAGAATAAGCTTGTACGAAACCTAGGCAAGGTTTCCTACTTGGTAATGAAATAACCTAAGTTTGAAAGTTTGAAACTACTTTTGTAAATTAATGTTATGTAAATCTTCCGCTTTTTACTCTTTATTTATATTTTGTAATAAACGTATGATGCTGCAAGTACTTGTAAAGTTGATCCAGTTCGGAAAAGGTGGATGACTCGGTTGAATCCACCTGATGGACTTCTTAAGACTTGGATCACTTGTGTGATTAATGTCAGGTGGACAATGATCCATACAAGTGGGCTCTATTCTTGAGAGGTTCCGTCACATTCTCGTGGTTTTCTACTCTTTCTTATAATAATTTGGCATTTGTGATTGTTGCATGTTTAGTAGCTGATCAATAAATCCAATGTATACTTTTGTTTACTGACTTAGCATACTTTTGAAGAGCAATAAATCCACATGCTTAAAATAAAACGACTGTCTGACCGTCTATTTCGATTCTATATCAAATGCTGCTCAACTTGTAACTATTATTCAGCAAGAGTTACATGATTTTATCGATTTCAATTTCATTATAGCCATTCCTTGTTGCATTATTACAGTTTTTCTTAATCTGGCTCGTGCTCAATTGTCCTCATTTTCCTTTTCGTATCTATCTATTTTCCTTTTCTTAATGATTCTGTTGTATACTGGTATAATACATAAACAAAAGGCTATTTCGTTTGACATGATTACTCTACTGTAATAATGAGTCTGTGGTGCAGCAAACAAAATCTGTTTTCCTTTGTCGAATGTAGTCATAAGAACATTGTGTATATTCTACAACTTGTCTATGTATTTTTTTTTTCACTTGGCATTATTCTACAAGGTATTCTACAACTTGTCTATAATACATAAACAAAATGTTTCTTTCACTTGGCAGGAACACAAGTAACTGCAAAATCACCAGTGTTTCTGATGAGCTGGCGCAGAAGAATCGGCAAGGACCATTTTTCTTAGATTCTAGTTGGGATGTACTACAGTTGCAAGAATACACAGCGAGAGCTACTAGAGAGGCACCCTGCTCATGTTGATTTACCGGCTGGATGATGTCTTTGCTATTTGTAATACATAGGTAGCCATTTTTCTGTAAGTGTGTATTGCTTTCCATGGTGCGTAAATGCTTTAGATTTTTTTTTAAAAATAGATTTTCTTTGCCGAGTGCCTCTGGGCTTGACACTCGGCAAAAAAAAAAATTTTAAAAAGAAAAACAATTTCTTTGGCGAGTGCGGTGCTAGAAGCACTCGGCAAAAATTCCAATTTCTTTGCCAAGTGCTGCACTCGGCAAAGAAAAAAAAAGACGGCGTATGCCGCCGGTGGACGGTGTTAAATCGTTGCCGAGTGTCGGTCTAGCACTCAGTG
Source organism: Microstegium vimineum (assembly GCA_022036555.1). Lineage (NCBI taxonomy): Eukaryota > Viridiplantae > Streptophyta > Magnoliopsida > Poales > Poaceae > Microstegium > Microstegium vimineum. The sequence continues at coordinate 50,920,380 of CM039132.1, forward strand.
AATTTTTTGCCGAGTGCCCGAGATTTGGCACTCGGCGGCGCCTCCTTTGCCAGCTTCGGATTCGCCGGCGGCCCTTCGCCGTGTGCTGCACTCGGCAAAGGCTTCGCCGAGTGCAATGCAGCCTTTGCCGAGTGCAAGAGGTAAAACACTCTCCTAATCCTTGATTTTTTTGTTTTCAGGGAAAAAAAGGGTACTCTATAGGAGATGGGTGAATGTTTTGTCGAACTTTGGAAGAAATCGTGGCAGTCGGTATGCATGCGCCTTCTATATAGCAATATATGTCGAATTAAGCAAGCAAATATAAATATAAATAAATAAAGAGTAGACAGGAGATCCCAAACCGCATTTTAATGCATGTTCCCTTGTAAAAGATAACGAGCTTCTCCTTTCTTTCATCTAATTAATTATTTACATTTTCAGCCAGAAATGTAATTTTAAACATATATACTGTACCTAACATGACTGCTGAGGATACGAGAAGGGTGCAGAGCGATCCTTGCCCCATATACTGTGCATTAGATGATTTGATTAGAGGACCAATCAAAAGATTCCTAATAAAATGTACAAAACGAAAGAAAAATAATTTTTAATGACTTTTGATTTGAATATAGAGATTTTTTCAGATATTTTAATGCAATAAATCTCCAAGGTAAAATTTCTGTGTCCTACTGATTGATTTAATAACCTCCACGGAGGTTGTCAGTCGCAGAGGGAGGAGAGACAGTCAATCTGGGAAGAAGAGGAGACCGTTGAGAAAGGAAGACCCTGACCAATGGAGACTGACGGAGTTATGGGCTGGGCCGCACGGGGAGGACGAGCAGACGAGGTGCGTCTTGGATTGATGTAAATTTTTCTGAAAAAAATTGACATATATTTATCTGAAATCTGCAACCCATAGAAATAGAAGTTCTTAAATTACATCACTCTGTCCAATAAATTACACTAGATAAATTATTGTAAATATAGTAATAAGGTAATGTAAATATAGCTATAAGAAGTGTAAGTGTATGGAAAAGATCTGGTTGTTAGGAGAGGCTAAAACAACAGGTTGTTAGCTAGATAGTACCAAAAACAACATGTTTTTTTTTTCTGAGCGGAAAAAAAAAAATCTGTGGCCAAAGGGAGTAAAGTCATGCAGGAGAGGTAGAGTTAATGGAGTGTCCTTCTCCTGATAGTGAATAGGAGTCCAACGCCAATGATTGTTTTGTTGACTTGATACAGCTGCTAACTTCACTCATTAGATCCTTGAAAGAGAACAAGGTACAAATTTTGACTTTTACGACCGAGTAAAAATTCACCGCTGTTTTCTTTGCTATAAACTATTGATTGTACTTATCGTGTCACTTGATTAGTGAATATTAATTATGCCATTATATGCAGCTAATATTCAGTGTTTTCTTTGGCTTGTTAAGTAACCTGGCTTAGTCTTTGAGAAAACAATATTCATCAGTTGTTAAATTACATATGCATGAACTTATCTTCATGGGTATGTTTCTTTTGATTATGTATGGAAATGGATCGGATTCATATGAAATTGGATCTGGACGTCATCTTTTACCACACTTCTTCGGATTCGGATTCGGATACGGATATAGATCTTTCGAATACAGGAATACAAAACAAATGTCTCGGATTGAGAATTTTAAATTCAACTAAAGTACATGTTATTAAATTCAACTAAAGTACATATATATTATTAAATTCAACTACTAAGTAAATTTTATATCTTAAATACCATTTCGGTCATTATTATATTAAATAAAAATCTAAATATCCTCTCCAATTTATGTATACATTATCAACATTTTCTATTACAAAATTACCGTCTCTCTAGGTCGTGCAAACTTACCATGCAAGAGCATACGGCCGGCCTATTTGCCACTTAACTAATTGCTTGCCACTGATAGCTCTGTGACGTAGCAGTCCCTTATCTTGTGCATGTCGATCGCAGCATCCCTCATTGACATCCTCTCTAATGATGTTATCTTGCAGCAGGACATTGCAAGTCTTGTGACAGAGATGATAGCGTTGTCAATCTGTCCCCCTGCATTGCTTGTGTGCTGTTGCTTCCATTCCAAGGTCTCATCAGCGGAGAGCAGTACCGGACCAACAATGTCCATGATCTTCTCTGGAAATGCTTTCTCAACGAAGCTTCGTAAGGTTAATCCATCTACAAACATGGCATCGGTTGGTGCCTTGCCTGTAAACATCTCAAGGAGCAGCACACCAAAGCTGAAAACATCTCCGCACAAGGAGACCTGGCTGCCTTCCGCATATTCTAGGGTGCAAGTAGAAGCAGCAATGTCAATATGCTCGATCTAAGGAGTAACTGTTAGAGAATGATGTTGCTAGATATATATGTTGAGATAGTTACCTGGAGCTACATAGCCAATCGTTCCTCTTATACCAATGGAGCTCTTCGAATTAATCACTGCTGGCTCACCTTCTGAAACAGATAGAATCCTTGCAAGGCCAAAATCTCCAACACAGGCCACAAAGTCCGCACTCAGAAGAATGTTGCTTGGCTTCAGGTCACAGTGGGCAATCGGGGGCTCACAGTTGTTGTGCAAGTAGTCAATTGCATCGGCAACATTCACAGCAATGTTCAATCTTTGCATTAGTGTGAGGCCTGGTATAGGTCTGAACACTGCTTGTGAACCAGGATTTGGGTCATGTAGCCACTTGTCCAGGCTAAGGTTTGGCATGAACTCGAACACGATGGCTTTGAAATTGCTCTGTTTGGAGTCAGAGCTAGAGCAGCAGGTTATGACGCTGATCAAGTTACGGTGGCGGATCATACTAAGAGATTCACACTCAGAAACAAAACTTTTGGAAGAACCAGACTGCTGCAAATCAAAAACTTTCACAGCTACTTCAGTTTCAACAGTTTGCAGTGACAACCTGGCCTTATATACAGAGCCATATCTTCCTCTACCAATTAAATTAGTAGCAGAAAAGGCATCTGTTCCTTGGACCAGCTCAGCATAAGAAACTTTAGGATATTTATCATCCATGAAAGAGAGGGTTGTTGTTGTTGCCTTTGTTGCAGAATGAGCTCCCTTTTTCTTTTCCCAGTAAAAGAAGAGACACACCAGCACAAAACAGAGGAGCCCCCCCGTTGAGATTGTTATTACAAGAATTGCCCTGTTGCTATGCTTCCTTGACTGAACTGGACAAGCAGGCAAGTCCAGTTCCTGGATACCACCACAAAGTCCATCATTGCCAACAAAAAAGAATCCAGTTGAATTGGCAAACACGCCATGTGTTGGAACTTGTCCACTGAGATGGTTGAAAGATATGTCAATCTTTAACAATGAGGTCATATTTTGGAGTGTGACAGGAATCTGCCCAGACAAGTCGTTGTCAGCGACATATAACTGTTCAAGACCCCTCATGCGTCCAAGTTCTAGAGGAATTGACCCAGACAAGAAATTCTCTGTCAAATTTAAAACCACCAAACCGCTCATTTTGCTAATAGATGCAGGAAGGCTTCCGCTAAAGGAGTTACCATCCAAATGGAGCTCAAGCAGGCTTTCGCAGTCGCTCAGAGTGTCAGGTAGCGACCCAGAGAGGTTATTATGTGATATATTTAAATATGCTAGTTTAGTAAGGCTAGCAACTTCTGGTGGAAGAGGACCATAGAAATTGTTGTGGGACAAATCAAGGATGTAAGAAAGAGATGAAATACTGAAAATTTCTTTGGGACATGGACCTGTGAATGCGTTGTATGAAAGGTTTGCAGAACTCAACTGCTGAAGGTTCATGATGCCCACAGGAATTGATCCCTGAAAACTGTTATCGTCTAATCTGATTAACTGGAGCTGTGTTAGGTTGCCAATTGGGTGTATGGTCCCTGATAACATGTTGCCATCGACCCACAAAGCTTGCAGATTTTTCAGTAGACCAATTGTGCTGGGCAGAACACTGGTTAGATGGTTCCCACTGAGTTGCAACTTTTGCAGGCCCACAAGGTTGCCGATGCCGGCTGGTACCCCCCCATAAATCTTATTAAATCCGGGGTAAAACACCTGGAGTCGTGCTGACAGGTTTGAAACAGAGCCTGGTAACTCACCTGCAAGCATGTTGTACTGGAAGCTAAGCACTTTGAGCCTGGTGCAGTTTGTCAAAAGCGTGAAGAATTCCCATCCCTCTGTGCTGCTTGCCTCGATTTTGTTTGCATCGAAGGTGAAGATGCCTGGGCAAAGGGTTCCAAGCGCTGGAGGTATCTTCCCAGTGAAATTGTTAGCACCAAGGTCAAGAGTATACATATTGGTTGCGTTAGCAAGGGAAGCTGGAACACTGCCTGTGAAGTGGTTTAATCCAAGGAAGATCCAGATAAGGTTTGGTTGGTTGCTTCCCCAGTTGGGAGGCAATTCACCATGCAAATCATTTTGGTCCAGACCAAATGCAACAACTGATGATAAGTTGAATACAGCTGCTGGGATGGTTCCTGAGAGTCCGTTTGCAAATAATGCTAGCCACTGGACATTGTTGAGCTTGCCAAGGTCCTTGGGGACGGTACCCTCAAGCTGGTTGTTGTCAAGATATAGTGCCTCTAACGATGAGAGGTTTCCCAGTGACGTCGGAATGACCCCAGATAAATTGTTCCTTGACAATAGCAGGGCCACAAGCCTTGGGAAGCCTCCAAGCGAAGGCGGGATTTCCCCGGTAAGATGATTTTGGTCAAGCATGATATTTATAAGATTGGTGCAGTTGCTTAAGCCATCTGGTATCCCACCGTGAAGTGAATTTCCACTGAAATTGAGAAACTGCAACCGCCAAAGTGGCCGATGGTCGATGGGATCTCACCCTCCAGCATGTTATAGCTAAGGTCCAGAATCTTCAAGAATGTCAAGTTTCCAATGGAAGGTGAGATGGTGCCCACGAGCCCAGCCGAGGTGAGGTTCAGAGCAGACACCCTGCCCTTGTGTCTAAGGCTGCAGGCGACACCAGGCCACTTGCAGAAATCACTCGTACTACTGTTCCATTAGTCAACTGTGGCCGACGGCTGGCTCAAGCCTGCCTTGAACTGTAGCAGGGCGTCTCTGTCAACCGCAATTTCCTCCTTGCTGAGGAATGGTGATGTAGATACTTGAGCAAATGAGCCAGGCATCGGTTGGAGCATATATGGCAACAGGACGAACAGAATTGCTGGAAACATTGATGCATGCACACCTTTCATGTGAAGAACCTTCAAAAAGAGGCAGAAAACAGGTTCAGTGTGGGACATGTAGTCTTTTTTTTTTAATAAAATAGTTCAGGACAAATTACAATGGAGATAGCATTACATAGGACTAAGCGAATAGAGATCTCGTCTGCATATTCAGGTATAAGTGTATAACAATTAATAACTTACATTATAAATAGAATTTTAAATATTGGTTCTGTTTTGTTTTTCTTTCTGAAGGATGGAACAAGCTTTACCTCTTTTGATGAAGATCTACAAAAAATATGAACTATATTGATGATGATTTATTAAAATTATGGCAGCTACTGAGAAGCCTGCTTCCACCAGCTGTTACGTTTTGATCTAATAAGCTTTTTTTTCTTCCTCAGTTTAACAACATGAAAAATTAATTACCACTTGGCCACTGATCATATGGGATACATCTACGAGGTCCGAATTGAACAGAGGAAACAGATAGAACCACAAATGGTGCGTTATGACACTAGTTCATAACTTTTGAAAAAAAAAACAATAACATCCGCAAGCTACTGAGTGATGACTTCCAATTATGAAAAAGTGGTTCTATTTACCTTGTTCTTGCCTAATCTGATGATGTTCGCAAATCTCCAGAAACGCCAACACTTGACAGAATATGGAGTCTTGCAAGCCTCAGTTGTAATCTAGCTTATATTATATATCTCTTCTTGATGATTCTATACCAAAAAGCCCAACCGCGCTGCATAGATATATATGCCAAGACATCGAGACTCAGTCAGATGAAAAGGACAAGATAGTGGCCGCGCGTGCAGATCATTTTCTACACTGGATAGACTTCCAAGTCCTTGTTTTCCACACTTCACATCGATGACGTCCTTAATCGTTCACTTGACTTTCTCGATCGTCATTCTTGTTTTTTTTTTTGTTTTGGTTTTTTGTTTTAATAAGATGAAATAATGGTTCCTGCTTCTTCCTTCGCAGAGCCAAGTCCAGAAGTTCTTAGACCAATTGCTAATCATGAAAAATAGGCAAAGAGTAGATAGAAATAAACCGAAAAAAAAGAACAATAAGAAAGCAAACTCTGTGAGCTAGCCACACAACTTTAGCACCCGGCAGCCGCCAGCATCGGAAGACGTACGACTACGGAATCATCCTCCACCGACGACTTCACCAGCGCCTGCGTACGTCATGCAGGAACGAGTCGTCACTAATAAGTAATAATAGTTTCGTCCCTCCTCTCTACTAATGAATGTACTCGAGATCTAAACTAAGTTTAAGTCGTAGGTGTCCTGATTGGAATTATAAGATCCTGTTAAGCCTTAACCCTGAGTAACGACTAACAATCAGTATGACAAGCCTATATAGTTTCTTGTTAGGATCCGAAATTAAGCCTATTTCTCTTGGGTTAGTTAATTACTAGTCGATCAACCCGTGCTCTCGCACGGGCTAGAATTTTAAAAGATACTTTTTAAAACATTTGACTAATAAAAACTACCTTTATTAATTGTGTGTTTTCTTTGTTTACTTTATGCAAAATTGACATAAGTGATACTTCATAGTCTATATCTTAAGATCATAAACTTTTAAATTATGATTTTTTTTATATTTTTCATCCATATATTAATATTTTTACTTCTGTATCTATTTTAATGTGCAATTAGTTTGAATCCTTGTCATAAACTATAGTACCCCTTGTTATGAAGTCATGAATCTAAATATTTATTTTTTCCAAAATTATTTTTATTAACTGCTATATTTTTTTCTTATGTTCAAACTCTTGTGCTTATTGTAGCTTTTACTAACTTCACTTTGCATGGTTTTAACATGTGGATTTAGGGTATATTCTTAAATATACTACAATAGCATACACAAATCATTAATTTGAAACTTGCACTAAGCCACCTAAGTTAAATGTTAAAGCTTGGAATGAGATCTTGAATGAAGGTTGGAGTGCTAATCTCAACAGACTTTTAAATCTTAAGCCTTATAATGATTGAACTACTCTAAAGTAATGTTAAAGGACCAAAAAAATATAGCCACCAGCAGTGTCCCCCTAATTCTCAAGAAGACTGAATTTTTCTATGAAGTAATTATATGTGCAATTATGATTATACTATAAAATATATGTGTAGTTAAATATATATATATATATATATATATAGAAATGTATAGAGTAAAAACCTATATAAATTATGTCATGGTTACTAATGACATAATTATCTAGGTATATATTACTTTACTTTATGGGTATTTCGAATGCGAACTTTAGGGTCAAAACATTGCCTTTCGTAATGATAGAGATGGATAATTTATGAAGAATGTATTATTGGTTTAGTTTAATTATCTTTCACAATTATGGAGGTTTGAATTTCCCATATAGGCTTTATTAATAACTTCATGGATCATGGTCTCCTAACTTTTTAGCATCATTAACATGCAATTTGAAGTATCCAGTGACATTTGGTAAATATTATCGATGCTTGGATTTTGTACTTATTTTGTTAGTGGCCAGAGCATAGATGTGGTCAACCTCGTCGGTGTGCGCGCTTGCCGATGTAGGTGAAGTTGAATCAGATTAGTTTCTCAGCCATGGAGAGACGACGTGCACGCCATCAGTATCCTCGCTTCTAGAACACGACGTCTTCAATCTCCACCGATCGGCGTGGACGTATGTTGATAGATTAAGGAGCTGTTGATGATGAAGAAGCTATTGAACGCATAGCCCATGATGAAAGAGCTATTTGATGATGAAAAAGCTATTAATTGAAAGTGTGCGTTGTCGGTGTCTGTCCAGCTTGCGCACGACCAGTTTGTCCTTGCAGTTTCAATAATCTTCCACAACCGACCAGCAAGCTCTGTAGGTTGTTGACGGAGAGCCGAGGCCTGGCGTTTCCCGTGCAGGCGGCTTGTGTGCATCCTTGGCGATCAAAGATGGGTCATCGTGTCCTTCATCTTGGAAGATATGGCGCCTGGCGGCTGCCTTGTAGACGTACATCCCCTCCACATGCAGCTTCGTCGTCAGAAAGTGCAGGCAACGCACAGACGTTGCGCTGTGTGTTGGCTTTCCTCCTTGCTTGCTCGGCCCGGCGATCACAAGTTAGCTGCCCGGCGGCCGGTGGTGCCACGTAGAGCCCTCTTGAGGCGGCGGCGGCCTCTTTTTTCCTCCGTATCCTCAAGCACATGAATCATACCTCGTGATTATCCTTTCCGGCTCACGGTACGGGAAAATATATTTATGTTTTCCATCTATCTATTGCTATACGTAGGTTTTAAAATAATAGATTTATTTTTCCTTGTTTTTTCATCCATTATAATGGCAAAGTTGGGTAATTTCTAGAAAATAAAGTAGATCTAATAGTTACCAACCGCTGGAGTCTATCCATTCGATGGTTAGATGTTTCTGATTTTAAGCGTAATTATTCATATAAATCTCTGTTTATCGACCCTGTTTAACCCTAACCACCTGATGATGACGACATCTCAACCAGATGTGCTCCTTCAAGTATCAACAGTTCATCAACCGACATCAAAGATACAAAATCAAGTGTCGACTACACCATGTAGTCAAGTAAAGAATAAGCTACAATATGAGGCGAACGTGTTACTTTTTATGAAATTCTTTTCAATATTAATAAGAATTACATACTGCATAAATCATGTATGTTACTATTGCTCAGTTTCACTAAGAAGGGTGACAAGAATATACAAGAGAAGGACAACATTCGAACTATACCAGTCTAGCTAAACAGTATGAAAGAAACAATCATGACTTTTGATTCCTGAAAGTTATTGAGGTCAATAAGGACTCTAAGGAAAGTTTGTGAAGTCTAGTTTCCAGTGCCACCAGGGTCGACCAGCCCTGAACACTTATAGTGTACGTAGATCCGAGCAGTTTAGTGTAGACTATTCAAAAGGTTAACAATCTTCTCAAGACTCAGGACTCAGGACATGATATTAGTATAACTTTTCTTGTAAAACTGTACCATTCTATAATATTTTACAGTGCATACTATACATGGTGTGAAAAACTTATCAAGTTAACTTAGTTAACATCGTAAATGTTATATATTATTATACAAGTTTGGTCAAACATGAAATGCTTTTTGACTTTTCAAGATTTTTAGAAAGTCTTATCATTTAGGATGGAGGGTACATAAATACTTTATGTGCTACATAATTTTCACCGCTGATTTTATGGGACCCAACCGCTCTAAAACTAGCGGGCCATGGATCAACAGCCCGACCAGCCCCGTTATCCTCCCAATCTCTTTACCTCCCTGCCTCAGTGCCTCCCATACCAGCACGGCGCCACTAGTCGACACAGGACACTTTTAGTCCTGTTTTTTCTACCTGAGATTTGAACCCAAGACCTCATGCACTGTCTCATACGTAGCTTATCACACCACATGCACAACACATCTAATAATGAATGAGATGTTTTCTTTTTGAACCAACCTATTAAGGGATCTTTAGTCCCTGAATGATAATGTCTACCTTTAGTCCGGGTTGACATTATTAACCGGGACTAAAAGAGACTTTTTAGTCCGAGTTGGTGTTATCAACAGAGATTAAAGGTCTATTAGTCTCGGACACAAAATTTACCGAGACTATTGTACATTTTAGACATCAATGAAAAGCTTGTTCTCTAGTAGTGAGCACAGCGGTATGCAGGCACAGTCATGCTTCCACTTGGTGGCGAACCTGAGCAATCGCCTGAGGCATGTGGCCGGCTCCATCAGATCTATGCACCTCAGAGCTCCTCATGTTCTGTCCGTCTCCTCTCTCACGAGCTCTGTCACACGATCTCCTCACTTTCCTCTCCCTATCTCTCATATCTAGTCGAGCCAGGCCGGGTGAGGAGACGAGTAGACAAGCAGCGTGTGTTCGATTCATGGGCCCTGCTGTAACATGGTAAACAGGAGGACATGTGCCTTTTTCATGGAGCGTTGATTTTTTTTATACGGAAAAGTTCATTCCATACTACCTTAGTCAAATATGGTCCTTGTCTGATTTTACTTCACATCAAACTCCAAAACTAGACATTTCATCCCGTTAACTTTTGAAACTGCCTAAATTGCATCACTGCCCTGGTTTGGAGTGGTTTTAAAGGTGGTTTTACCTTTATCTTTTCCTAGTGAAAAAATTTGGTCAATAATTGACAAGGATTTTGAACCACATAAAATATCTCTATGATTTTGAAAAATATGAAAAAAAATTGAAGATAGATTCGGATATGCTAAATCTGGATAAAATATTTAGAGCTCATGAAAAATATCTATATCCTTAAAAATAAATTAGGCTCTAGTAAAATGGAAAAAAAAAGAAAGAAACAGACAAATCTAGAAAATTCCCAAAACTTTATAATCGATATATAAATATGTTTTTAAAACTAGATGACACCCTTTGCTAAGGTTAGAGACATACTCCCAGATGTCACTTTAAAAATTTAGGGAGCTAGATGACACTTTAAGCCAAGTTGAGGGACGACAAATGTACTTTGCTCTTGCAATTGAAAAAAATAGATACTGAGGACAACTGAAAATGTCATGCATTTAGAGAAAAATTATGGGTTATTGTAGATGAATAGCGAAGTAGAGTTATTGTAGATACAAGACACGAACTTCTATTTTTTTTCCCGTCTGTGCTGAGATTGTAGTCCAGTAGTGGCATGGTTTGATGGATTAAAGACTTTTTTTTTCCACGAACACATAGGAGAGTTACATATGATTAGTATGATTATATTAAGAAGGAGAAAAAAATAAGGTTTCAAACCCATATACACCAAATAGCTAGACACACAGCAACTAGAAGTTACATGTGCGCCTTTAAATTTAAAACTAAAATGGCTGCAACCAAACATAAATTAAATATTACTTGGTGCAAGGGTGAGGAGATGAGAAAGCCCTCCAGCCCCAGCCATACACCGAAGGTGTAGCTCCTCCTTGATGAGAAACATAACCTCATTCATGCTTCACAAAATCCCATAAAAAACACAGCAATTGTGGTGATTCCTGATTGCCAAATCTCTTAAAATGATTATGGAATTTAGCCCTGTTTTAATTGGGCCACTCACTCTATCATTTGAATTTGTTCACCAATCATCAAAGGAAACATCATTGTGCTGGGCTTAAGGCTTCCAGCCCCACCTGCTGCAGGAGGAGTTAATACACTTGTTGGCCCAAAACACATGAGACAAGCAATTGGTCAATAGTTTCTTCCTCTTGATTGTTGGGCCTCCTTCTATGAGAACATCGATGAGGTCAGAACGGGAGCTTTGCCGATCAGAGAAAGAGGGGAGACTCCACAGATTGCTGGAGGTGAAACCCCACTAACAAGGCATGGCGATCATGGAACATTGTTTTGGTTATTCAAAAGTTCTCTCTTTATTATGGGCTGCTCGCCTCCTTTTATAGATCACTGTGCATGGGTAAGTGTCTTTACATCAGTGCCCCTCTGACACACGAGCATATTCTCCGGATATTCGAAGGTTTCTCTTAAACCATCCGAGGGCATTCTATGATCCCTCCTGGATACGCGGACGAACAGGCCGTATCTCTCGTTGCCTGTTGGAGGCCTATCTCTCGTCTTGGCCGCCGAACCTTGGGTGGTGGCCGGAGGCTTGCAACATATAGCCTTTGGCTGGGAGCCACCCCCACCCAGATCAAACCTCTAAGCCCCTTATTTTGATTTCGAAGCCATGAGCCGAACATGTGGCTGATAGATCGAGGTGGGGTTAAATTAGTAGCGAAAAGAATTATCCTCCAAATTACTTTGGCGAAGGGGCAATCGATGAATAAATGTTGAATAGACTCATTCATATTACAATAGGTACACTTCTGGCTCCCTTTCCAGTTTTTCCTACCGAGGTTGTCTTTGGTGAGGATCACGCCTCTTTGTAGGAACCAGAGAAAGATTTTGATCTCTAGAGGAATTTTTATTCTCCAAAGTTTCTTATGAGGGCAAGGAAGTTGTGCCCACTTTAGTGAAGATTTTGAAGCTCACATTGAGGACACAAATTGGTCTGTATTGTTGAATTTTTGTAGCATTTTGAATTTTTGGAATTAAAGTAATGATTCCAAAATTCAAACTAAAGAGGTCAAGGGACTCTCTATGGAGGTCTGCAAAGAGGCACAGAAGGTCCTCTTTGATGATTCCCCAGAACACCTGATAGAACTCCACCGAAAAATCATCCGGGCCTGGGGCTTTATTATGCTCCATTTGAAAAATTGCCTCCCTCACCTCAGATTCGGTGAAAGGGCTAATTAGGATATCATTTTCTTCTGGAGACACTTGAGGAATATCAAGGTTGCTATCTTCCCCAAGTGAAATCTCAGAATGCTCTGGAGCTCCAAAGAGATCCTTATAAAAACTCGTAATATGGCTTTTGAGATTTTCATCACCGATTATAGATCCTTGATCATTTTCAAGTTTATAAATATGTTGTCTACGGTGTTTCCCATTAGCCACAAGATGGAAGAAACGAGTATTCGCATCCCCTTCCAAAAGGGTTTTAACTTTAGCACGCTCATACCACCTAAGTTCCTCCTCGCGCAGAAGAGTTACTAAACGTTCTTTTAGATAGTTCTTAAGATCAACTTCCTGATGAGATAGTTGTGTACCCTCTGCTTTCTTGTCAAGAGCCTATAAACGAGCGAGAAGGGTCTTTTTTTCTTTTCTGTAAGACCCTGCAGTGTGTTTAGCCCAGCCTCTAAGATGTTGCCTGAGCCTGCGGATCTTGGACTGCCATCGCTCAAGCGAGGACGACCCCGAGCATGGAGATTGCCAAATAGACGTAACCATGTCATAAAAACCATCACGTAACAACCATCCCCTCTCAAATTTGAAAGGACAGTTATTGGTCTGGTGGGTCGAAGCTCCACTGTTAAGCACAAGGGGAGAATGGTTAGAAATATTCCTATCTCTAGGTTGTACTGTGGACAAGGGGAACTGATTTTCCCACTCGGTGCTGACAAGAATCCTGTCTAGTGTTTCTAAAGTCGGATTGTCTCCTGGTCCCGCCCAAGTATATTGGCATCTAGACATCACAATCTCCTTTAGGTTCAGTGACTCGATGACCGCATTGAAAAGATTAGGCCATTTTAGGTCAAAAGCCCCTGAACTCTTGTCCTCTGGAGTTTTCATAATATTGAAATCCCCCCTATTAAATACGGAAGAGTTTCTTTAGAACAAGTATTTGCAAGCTCCACTAGGAAGGCGCTCTTGTTTTGATTTTGAGCAGACCCGTATACTGTGTATAGAGCAAACTTGAAGTCATTTGATTTGCATCTTAGGGTGAATTTTACATAAAAATCGCCCTCCCCAATGCCTCCAATATCGAAAAAGTTGAGGTCCACACCTAGGAGGATGCCCCCCTGATCTACCATGGGGCGCCATGGTGTGCCAAAGAAAATCATGTCCTCCACAAAGATTTTTAAGAACATGATCCAGGAAAGAATCCCTCCCCGTTTCTGAAAGAGCGATAAAATTAGTTTGCTCTTCCTTAACCAACTCTGCCAGGAACCTATGCTTAGCCAAGTCTGCAAGACCTCTGCTGTTCCAGAAAACTCCCTTCATTTTAGAATAATTTTAGGTGGGGTCTTTGGCTTCTTTGGAAGTTTGCCCTTGTGAATATTTGTGGCATTATTATATTTTTTTCTTCCAAGGGACAGGAGAGAGATCTATGATTTGATCATTCTCCATGTCAAGAGAATTCTCAATTAGATTACAACAAGCGTGGTTGAGAACTGCTTCAAGTTGGTCTTCCTGTTCAACATCACTCTCGAAGGTAGAGGAAAAAGATTTAGGGACAACCTTCTTCTGATTAGCACACAGAAGTAGCCTCTCTACCTCTATATTTTTTAGGACAACAACATCTGAGGAGCCTAGGTTGATGCCTACCCTACCAAGGTTTGAAATAATTTTTGAGTCTGGAAAGGTGGTAAACGAATTACCTGGGTATTCGAGATTTTTCTTTGCCGCCAGCCTCTCCGCCTTGTGTAGAATGTGGACATCTGTCGTTGCTGCGTTCCTAGTGCTTTGGCATAGTTCTTTGTCATTGCCATGCACCACAGGGGCATCCCCCTCCTTCGGCAAAGTGGGAGCGATCACGGGGTGCAAAGAATCCCCCATGGGCGGTGACGTGGGGTTTGCACCTCTCGTCGACCCGTGTACAGGGGCTGGAGCCGAGCTTTGCTCCTTGCGACCCTCCAACTGGTCGCCTAGGAGGACAGCGGGGTCCACAGCGTCCTCCTGCGCTTGCGTGGCCCCCACCGCCGGCTCTGGTTGCAGCTGCCCCCCCCCCCCCCCCGTGGAGGAGCGTGGAGAGAAGCGAGGACGCCCAACCTCACAGCCGACTCCGGCGGGCCCCCCTGGAGGAGCGAGGAGCGCAGGCAAGTCCCCCAAGGTCGGCGCCGGGGTCCCTTCCAGCAGCGTGTCGAAGACCGCTGCCGATGCCGCGCCCAGCCGACTGGGTGTGACTGTCGAGGAGTTCCCAAAGGCCGGTGTGGGTGACCCAACCGGCAGCGTGGTGATGCTCACTACAGGCCAGGCCACCTCGTCTTCCCCATTCTTCGAGACTCCAGGAACAGCAAGGGGGGTAGCGCGTGATAAAGGATCCACCGTACTGTCCTGGGTTGTAGCCACCTCATCCACCATGCAATGCGGTGTCAAAAAACAGAAGAAGAATGTAAATTGTTAGGGGAATTAACAATATTATTATATGTCGGTAACTCTTCTTCCGATGTAGGTGGACAAGTGTTCCTCAAAGACTTGTCTTCTGGCTCCAACATGACCCGAAAACTCATTTCATCAATCAGCTCAGCACAAGCGGTATCCAATGCCGCATTCACCATAGAAGCTAACTGTGCATGGGTCAAATTTTGAGATGGTGTTGGGGCTTTGTCCGAGTTGCTACTGCTATCTCCCGGCGCAGGGTGAGGGTTCTCTGCATCTTCCATCTCTCGGTCCTCCCCCTCAGCCCCCTTATCAGCATCATCCAATAAGTCTTCCTCAGGGTCAGAAGCATCATGAATCACCACTTCATCAGGTGTAAAAATAGGCGATATATGCTATTAATTACACAAACATCTGACAGCTTAGGGATCTTTTTAATATCCATGACTGCCACAAGGATCCGAACCTGTCCCGTCGCTCGAAGGTGAACGATATCCACCTTTTGAGTGGCCCCTAACATGGAACCAACTGCCCAGAGTGGAAGAAAGGACCTCAACACACGGGGGACATTAGTTACAGTTATCCAAACCTTTTCCAAAACTCTGATGGGTTGGACGTCGTCAATGAATTCCTCAAAGATAATTGTACCCTCTTTGTTCTTTGTAGTGAAGGTGCGAATAGCAGTCATACGCTCCAA
Organism: Microstegium vimineum; assembly: GCA_022036555.1. Taxonomy (NCBI): domain Eukaryota; kingdom Viridiplantae; phylum Streptophyta; class Magnoliopsida; order Poales; family Poaceae; genus Microstegium; species Microstegium vimineum. Next base: position 50,935,913 of record CM039132.1, read on the forward strand.
TTCCTCCGAGCTAGGAAAAGGAACAATAAAAGAATTTGTACCTTGAACCTGCACGTCCCATTCCCATTGAATTGGGATGATCCTGGACAATTCTGATCGGAGCAACTGTGTAGAGACCTCACCGACCTCCATAGTGATGAGAGCAGCTACTGACGACTGTGCGGGCATGAAAATTTGATTATTCCTTGCCGCCTGTATCTGAAAAAACCCCATCCCATCTTCAGCAGCCCCGCAATAGGACACAGTGGGTTTAGGGCCTCGGAGAAGAGGGCACTGATTAGTGAAGTGCTCCTCCATGCAAATGCTGCATGCCAGCACCACTGAAAGATCCTTTCACTTCTGCTTCAGCTTGCCTTGTTCATCCTCCAATACCGTTCCTGTGGCCTCAAAACTGTCGCCACGACCACCTCCCTGTTGCCTGTTGCCAGCGCCTAGTCCACCACTCTGCGCACTAGGACGGCCAGATTTGGTGTTAGCCGCGGTGTCGGACCCCACCATGACGGCATGGTGGTCGTTGGTACTGCCCCTTGGCCCTCCCCGCGCTTGACCTCGAGCACCAGTGCCGAAAGCTCCCGACTGATTGGGAGCCCCTCGGCCATGTCCCCGCACCCCCATAGCAGAGGCGTGCGAGCCCCCCTGCGAACCCCGACCCGGCCATTGGCCACCGCGACCGCGACCATGGGAATCGGGATGGGGCCGCTTCCTCTTCCACAGCGAAGGTCCTGAGCGTCGCGGCCGGCGACCTCGCGACCACGGGGGACACCACGGTTCCCAGCCATGAGGGCGTCACGGTAGGAGAGTCTCGGAGCGGCGGCGGCGCGGATTGCTGGGACGGAGGTAGATTGAAAATTGCGAACGTCGAAAAGACGACGCTTGGGTCCACATAGCTCCGTTGCCGGGCTAGGTCATGCAACGGAGCCGGGCCTGGGCGCCTGCCTTGCATGGCTCGGACCAGTCTGATTCGGTCCAGCCGCACCGGATCGTAGGTTTGGAAATTCAATTTGAAACCCCGACAAATCAGGTCCACGATTTCCGCAGTTTTTGGATCACCGATCCTGCTCTCCCATCCGGCGTCCATGGCCGCGAGCCCGGTTCCCGGAGCTTGGTCCCCTCCTTTGGAGAGCTGGGAGGATAAAGTCTCCAAGGGAAGTCGCCGGGGGATGCACTGTTGTGGAAGGGGCCCTTTCCACAGCCTCCTCCACGGAGCACGGATGTCCTTTGGCGAAGTCACAGACGTCGCGGCAGGCGGCGACCCTTGCTGCCGCAGGATAGGGTCAGGCTAATTGATGGAGGTGACGATCCCGGCACGAGCTAAGAGCTCCGCATCCCCCAGGTCTTCGACCTCCGAGTTGGAGTCGGAATCAGCAAGCTCCTTACCGCAGCCATCGGCCCAGAACTTGCCGGTGAAAGTAGGCTCCTGTGCCGTCCGCTGATGGAAAGCTCTGCGAATCGATGGCGCAAGCAGGACCATCCTCCATCGAGGAGCAGGGCTCGCCAGCCGGCAAGACGTGAGAGGTCGGCGACCCGGCCACGGGACGGCGCAACAGGGGCTGGTTCAGTCTCCTGGTCAGTTCGCCTAGTCGGACGGCACGACAGGGTAATGAGACATATATATGGTGAGAGCTTGATTTCTCCCCACATGAGACATATATATGGTGCAAGCTTGATTTTGATATATGTGGTCATACCATGTCTGTCCATTCCCAGAGTTTGATGGGAGTCTAGTACGTAAAAGAGCTCTTCCATAAAAGATGGTTGGTTTCAACAGTGAATGCGTAGCAACAAATTGGAAGTTCTTCCGGCACTAAACTTGCTATGACTCATAAAAATTGGTCTCCACTCACACAGGCAACATACATAAGTGCCTATATATAGTGTTTCAGGTTGTGCAAATACTCAATTGAATACAAGCTAGGATAACAGCACAGGGTGGTAGTAGGCTGGCTCATGGTGGATGGGAGCATGATGTTCTAAAGAGTTTGGAAGAAGATGCAATGTGTATTAGGAATAGGAGGCAAAAGGGACAGGGAGTGGTGACACATACACAGATGGGTGCACTGAAGTGGTTCTTTCGAGAAGACAGAAGTTAACAGATTGGCGCACGCACAGCCACCTACCTGATCAATCTGCATATGGTGGTGAAGGGTATTAGATCTACGTTTTTGGAGCGATGGTGAATAGAAGCTTAAAAGAATGGATGGGGGCCGACTATGGCCTTAAGCCCTTAACCAGTGTGTGGGAGGAGCTTCCATCATGTGATGAAAGTTAGTGCCACATAGGCAACCTGCTAGAGATGCTAATCAGGAGCAGTGTAGTACTGAAATGATTGCCTCCCCAAAGGTTAATAGGCATGCCAGTGTTTAATAATCCTATTAAAAGAATTAAATTGCACTGCATCATGATCGACTAGAAATGTTGCAGAACATTTGAACTACCATCAATTATTTCTCAAAGGTTCAACCATTTATGTTTTGGTTAAGGCTAATAATATGATTCTAAATAAAAACAAAATTGCTATGAGATGTCAGTGGCAACCAATAAAACATGGAGAGCCATGCAAGACCATCTCGACATGAATAGGTAGTTCTTATGTCTCTCGGCTCCCGTTGTTCAATCTCTAGTAATTAGATGGTGATGTTGATTCTCAGAATGCCTTAATTACGTTGCATTTTTAGAGATGGAAATAAACCCCTGAAGTCTTGGAAAGTTCGAGTTCACATCAATGTGTGACATTGGTTTGATTGGCTGACCTAAAGAGTCAGATCAAGTTCAATGCACGCAGCATAAATTTTAGTCCATGGAGGATGGTTTCGGGATGGTCAGAAGCTTGTGGGTCAGTTTTAAAGATGCACCGAATTTATAGTTATAGAGTTTTAGAAAGCGTAAAACTTTATAACTTTGGGAATTCATATTCACAAAATGTCTGTATTATATTCTGCTGGTTTGATAATCACACCATGCATCCACAGCATGGTGTATTGGAACCACAGAATGGAACCTGCCGTGTAATCACTTGATCGACGCCACCGTATGCAATGTAATGGTACGGTACCCCACAATCCACTAACCACAGACCAAATACCCCTCAGCATATCTTCAACAATTATAAAAACTAAATGCTAAAAACTAAAGTTTTCTTATAAGTGGCTAAAAATTGTTGGGAACTCATAATGGCTCTACTCCAACTATTCCCATGATTTGGTAAAGAAAACCAAACCTGTGGAACACTGTTTTTTTGTAAACATGCATAGATGAAAACAACCGTTGCTGCTGCCAAGGTCTGACCGTAGATGGCCAAATCGAAGATCCATTTTTTTTCTTCAAAGCAGCATCTAAGTGAGGACTAGGAGGCTGGAGGCAATCTCTAGAGGAAATTTGATGAGCGGATACAAAGTTTTGAACAGCGTGGATTATTTTGGAAGGCTGGTTGGAAATTGCTGGATATATGCCGGTTTTTTAGTCTTGCTATTATTTTTTTTCTGAATGGAGGTTAGCTCTTATTAAAATCATTGATCATTCAGATGACGAAGGTGAAGAATCATGACCCTAATTGGTTTCGGTGATTAACGACAATTAGAGATTATTATGGCTAACGTGTGTTTTGCAGAGGCTATGCGTAGCTTAGCCATAGTGATCAAGGAGAATGGGCTCTAAAGGTCATCACTTAGCCCCCAAGATGGATATCGTTTCAGTTGTTAAGGAGACATGATGAAGACCCTAGAATGATAGGCTAGATGCCATAAGGAGATGAAGGGCACTTAGAATTAGATAGGGCTTCTCTTTTTACCTTTGACCGTACTATTAAGAGGGGTTGAGACTAGTAGCTTGACTTAGGAAAGCTTCATGTTTAGGTGTGGTGCACACTTGACTTCCCTAGCTCTAAGCAAGCCTATGGTGACCGTAAGATAGCCTAGAACAACTTCCATTTTCATCGCGACGAAAAACGGAGTTGTCAAAATCGTTTTCTGGGCGTCGGACGCTCCTGGCAGGGGCGCCGGACGCTGTCCGTCGCGTCGGACAAAGGCGCCGGACGCTGGGTGGTTGAGTCCACAGCGTCCGTCGGCCTTCCAGAGAGGTTGTTTTCTGGCTAAGTTTTTCAGGGTGCGTCGGACGCTGTCCGTCGGCCAGGAGTCGGACGCTGCGAAGAGCGTCCGTCGACCTTGCAGAGAGGGTGTTTTTCAACCCTAGCCAGAATTCAGCGTCGGACGTTGTGGCTGAACGTCCGTCGCCCAGTGACGTAGAGTACGTCGCAGGGAACAGTGTGTCAGAACTAGCCGTTAGACAGAGGCGTCGGAGCGTCCGTCGCCTCAATTATGAACAGAAACTAGCCGTTGGGCATGCGACGGAGCGTCCGTCGCCTAGTCGACGGAGCGTCCGTCGCCAACTTAAAATGCCAGCCCGAGGCAGTTTTCAGAGGGTCTATTTATAGCCCCTCCCACTTCTCTCCCACCTGGCCTTTGCTCATTTGAATTGCTGAGTTTGTTGAGAAGGTTGGGAAGAGAGCAAGAGCCCTAGAGAGAGAGAGAGTGATTCGCAAATCCATCCATCCTCTCTCTAGTTCATCCAAGAGTTCAAGTGTGCATCCTCTAGTTGTGAAGCTTGAGTGAGTTAAGCGAAGATCGAGGCTTGTTACTCTTGGTGATCGACATCACCTAGACGGTCCGGTGGTGCTCGGAGGAAGGTGATCGCCGGAAGTTTGTCGGCGGCCCTTCTCCATCGACGTTTGTGATCGGTTGTGGGCGATTCACCGAGCCGGAGTGGCGAAGAATCAGCCCATAGAGAGCACTCATCCCTTGCGCGGGATTGAGGGGGAGCTCTACCTTGCGAGGTGCTCCAACGAGGACTAGGGGGGAGTGTCGACTCCTCGATACCTCGGCAAAACATCGCCGTGTCAAGCATCCCTTTCCCTAGCTCTTTATTACCGCATTACTTTCCACACTTGTCTTTCAATTCATACTAGAATTGTGTAGGAAGTTTTCGCTTTCCATTGCCTTGTTACCGCTTTCTAGCTAGGACACACAAGCGGTAGGCACTAGGGGGTTAATTGGCTCTTTATAGGTTTAATTCTTGTTTAGAAATTAAAAAGAGCCCAATTCACCCCCCCTCTTGGGCATCTTGATCCTTTCAATTGGTATCAGAGCCAGGTTGCTCTAAATTAGGCTTCACCGCCTAGAGCAAGATGTCCCATGGGGATGGACCACTTCCCATGTTCGATGGAGACGACTTTCCTTATTGGAAAGTTTGTATGGAGGCCTATTTAGAGGCCGTTGACGTGGGCGTGCTCAGAGCCGCCACAAAGGGAGGTACTCTCTTCGCGGAGGACCTCAACTTTGAGAAGCACAATGCCAAGGCAAAGAACATACTCTTTCGTGACATTAGCAAGGATGTCTTCAACCGAGTGCGTAATGCCAAAGACGCATTTGAGTTGTGGACCACTATTTGTACACTTCACGAAGGCACAAAGAGTGAGCGTGAAGAACGCTATCACTTGGTTATGGCTAAGCTCAATTCTTTCTCTATGCATGCAAATGAAAATGCAAATGAAATGTACTCACGACTAAATATTATTGTAGAGGAATTGAATGGGCTCGGTCTCAACCAAATGGAACCGGCCGATGTGGTACGCAAGATTCTTTGTGTCTTGCCCATTGAGAAGTATGGCCACATCGTCACGGTGCTTCACCAAGGAGATCTCTCCGCCGCTACACCAACACAAATTTTGGGCAAGATCAATGCCCATGAGATGTACATGAAGATTGGTGATGGTGGCTCATCTTCCTCCTCCAAGAAGAAAGAAAAAGAGAAGGAGGAAAAGAAGGACGTGGCTCTCAAGGCATCCTCCTCGGAGAAGTACAAGATGCAAGTCATGTATGAGAGCACAAGCGATGATGATGATGAAGATGATCTCACTCTCATGGTGAAGAAAACAACCAAGATGTTGAAGAAGCTAAGCAAGAATGGAGTCAAGTTTGACTCAAAGAAGAAGAAATTCTTCACAAGCTCTTCAAGAAAGCCCCTCTCCAAGATGGATTGCTACAATTGTGGCAAACTTGGACACTTGGCTCATGCTTGCCCCGAAGAAAAGAAAGACAAGTACAAGAACAAGAAAGCTAACAACAAGTTCAAGTACAACAAGGGCAACAAGGTTGAGTCAAGTGATGAGGAGAAGAAGGATGACAAGCCATTCAAGAAGAAGAAGAACTTCAACTTCCACAAGAAGAAGAAGAATGGCAAAGCCTACATTGTTGGTGATTGGCTCACCGACATTGAAGACTCAAGTGACTCTTCCGGAGATGAAAGTGAAGAAGAGAAGGTGGCCGCTTTGGTGATTGGTTCATCTACTCCACCGCCACCCCCGCCATCATCTCCGGGCTCATCCTCTACACACCTATGTCTCATGGCTAAAGGTGACAAAAAGGTACAAAAAGAGGATAGTGATGATGAGGCTAGCTCTAGTGATGATAGTGATGATGAGTTTGAGGCACCTTCCTATGATGAGCTAATTGAAATTTGCAATAAATACACTAAGCTCATTAGGAAGTATAAAGGCAAAAGTAAATCACTAGAGAAAGCAAATGGTAACTTGCATGCTAAGCTTGATGACTTGACTAGTGCTAGATGAATTGAAGCTTGAGAACAAATCTCTCTCATCTAGCACTAGGGAGCTCAAAGCCTCACTCAAGCAAGTAAATGAGAAACATGATAAGCTTGAAAGGTCAACACAAGAGCTCCAATCAAGGTACAACTTGCTAAAAGATGACTACAACCAAGTTAAAAATGAAGATGGCACACTTGTGATAGCTAATAAATTGCTTTCAAATGATCTTGCTACACATGTTGCTATTAACCCGGTTGTTAAGTGTGATATAGCTACTTCTTGTGAGGACTTGCTTGATGAAGTTGCTAGTGAGCAAAATGCTAAGTGCAAGGGCAAGAAGGTAGTTGAGGCCGACAAGCATGATGACTATGTGAAGATGAGGCAAGAAAACTCCAAGCTCAAGGAAGAGCTAATCAACCTCAAGGCAAGCAAGCCACTCACTACCAAGTCGGCCAAACAAGATGACAAAGATGCAATGACCTTGATCAAGTCTCTCAAAGAGGAAAATGCCAAGCTCAAGGTTGAGAAGGTCAAGCTTACAAGTGGATTGGAGAAGTTCACCAAGGGCCACAATCTTCAAAGTGAGCTCTTGATGAACACAATCATGAAGACCGACAAGACCGGCATTGGGTTCAAGGAGAACCAAATCATGAAGGCCAAGGTCAAGATAGAAGCCAAGAACTATTACAAGAACAAGGCTATGAGAAGCAACTATGACACACCAAAGCCCAAACCCAAGAAGTGCTTTGGATGTGATCAAGAGGGTCACTTTCAATTCCAATGCAAGACTCCACCTCCCAAAACCTTGCCCAAGCACATAAGGCCTTTCGCTCATGATGCACACTTCATCATCAACAAGGACTCCAAGGGTAGACCTCAAGTTGTATTTCTCGGTCCAAAGATGAAGAACAAGCCCAAAGTGCTATGGGTTGCTAAGGAGTTGGTGGACAAGGCTATGGGACCTCGCCAAGTGTGGGTTCCCAAACAACAAGCTTAACTCCAAGTTGCTTGTGTGTAGGTGAACTACAAGACCGGTGGAAGTCATTGGGTGATTGATAGTGGATGCACTCAACATATGACCGGTGACTCCCGGATGTTCACCACACTTGAGGAAGATTGTGAAGGGCAAGACAAGATTACCTTTTGGGGACAATTCAAAAGGCAAAGTGCAAGGTCTAGGCAAAGTGGCAATCTCAAATGATCAATCAATATCAAATTTCTTGCTAGTACAATCATTGAGCTTCAACTTGCTATCGGTGGGACAACTATGTGATCTTGGTTTCCAATGTCTCTTCACTCCAAATGGGGTAGTTGTGTCCAAGATTGAAGATTCATCATTGATATTCAAAGGGTTTCGGCACAACAATCTCTATCTAGTGGATTTCACCTCAAATGAAGCTAGTTTGCAAACATGTCTTTTCTCCAAGAGTTCTTTGGGTTGGCTATGGCATAGAATATTAGCACATGTGGGAATGTCAACCTTGAAGAAGCTTGTCAAGAAGGAATTGGTTAGAGGTGTGAAGGATGTGGTGTTTGAGAAAGACAAACTTTGTAGCGCATGTCAAGCCGGCAAGCAAGTAGCAAACACTCATCCAACCAAAGCTTTCATGTCAACCTCAAGAGTTCTAGAGCTACTCCACATGGATCTCTTTGGACCTACCACCTATGCTAGCCTTGGCGGCAATCTCTTTTGCTTGGTGGTAGTTGATGACTACTCTAGATACACTTGGGTGTTCTTTCTTCAAGACAAGGGAGAAACTCAATCAATATTCAAGAAGTTTGCAACTAGAGCCCAAAATGAGTTTGATGTGAAGATCAAGAAGATAAGAAGTGACAATGGGACCGAGTTTGTAAACACCAAGATTGAAGAATATTGTGATGAAGTTGGAATCAAGCATGAAGTATCCGCCACCTATACTCCTCAACAAAATGGTGTAGTAGAGAGGAAGAACCGGACACTTATCACTCTTGCAAGATCAATGCTTGATGAATACAACACCCCCGAGAAGTTTTGGGCCGAAGCAATCAACACCGCATGCTATGCGGCCAACCGACTATTTGTCCAAAGGCTTCTCAAGAAGACCCCCTATGAGCTTGTGAATGGAAAGAAACCGGATATATCCTTTTTCCGAGTGTTTGGTTGCAAAGTGTACATCTACAAGAAGCGCCAACACTTGGGCAAGTTCCAAAGAAGATGTGACATTGGTTTCTTAGTTGGGTATTCACTTAAATCCAAGGCATACCATGTATTTAACAAAGCCACCGGCTTAGTTGAAGAAACGTATGACTTGGAGTTTGATGAAACTAATGGCTCTCAAGAAGAGCATGAAAATCTTGATGATGTAGGTGATGAACCCTTGAGGGAGGCAATGAAGAACATGCCAATAGGTGCTATCAACCCACAAGAGGTGGAAGAAGTTGAAGATGAAGCAAATCAAGATCCTTCTCCACCTCACACGCCTCAAGTTGATGAAAGAGATCAAGTGAGGGAAGCTCAAGAAGACACTCACATCCCTCAAGATCAAGCCGAGGCCGAAGCAAGCAATGTTGAAGCACCGCAACCTCCTCCCCAAGTGATCAATAGAAGATCTACACCTATGCTTCAAGCACATCCTCAAGACCTCATCATAGGGAGTCCATCAAGGGGGGTAACAACACGATCTAAACTTGCTTCTTATGTTGAACATCACTCCTTTGTTTCCTTTGTTGAGCCTTCTAGTGTGGAGGATGCACTTGCGGATCCGGATTGGGTGAACGCCATGCACGAAGAGTTGAACAACTTCACCCGGAACGAAGTGTGGACACTAGTAGAAAAGCCCAAAGGAGCAAGAATCATTGGCACCAAGTGGGTGTTTAGGAACAAGCAAGATGATCAGGGCGTGGTTGTGAGAAACAAGGCAAGATTGGTGGCAAAGGGGTTCTCCCAAGTTGAAGGCTTGGATTTTGGGGAGACCTTTGCACCGGTTGCAAGACTAGAAGCCATTCGTATCCTTTTGGCATATGCTTCACACCATAAAATGAAACTCTTTCAAATGGATGTGAAGAGTGCCTTTCTTAATGGTTTCATTAATGAACTTGTTTTTGTCTCACAACCTCCCGGGTTTGAAGACCCAAATTGTCCTAATCATGTGTGTAGGTTGTCCAAGGCACTCTATGGATTGAAGCAAGCTCCAAGAGCTTGGTATGAGAGGCTAAGGGACTTCCTACTCAAGAAGGGCTTCAAGATCGGGAAAGTGGATACCACACTCTTCACCAAGGTGCTAGATGGAGAGATCTTTGTTTGCCAAGTATATGTCGATGACATTATATTTGGGTCAACAAACCAAGGTCATAGCAAGGAATTTGGTGCATTGATGTCCAAGGAGTTCGAGATTTCGATGATTGGCGAGCTAACCTTCTTCCTAGGCTTCCAAGTGAAGCAATTGAGGGAGGGCACCTTCATATCTCAAGAGAAGTAAACTTATGATGTGCTCAAGAAATTCAAGATGGAGGATTGCAAGCCAATCAAGACCCCAATGCCTACTAATGGGCATCTCGATCTCGATGAGGGAGGTAAACCGATCGACCAAACTCTTTATCGTTCTATGATCGGTAGTTTACTTTACCTCACCGCTTCTAGGCCGGATATCATGTTTAGTGTGTGTATGTATGCTAGGTTTCAAGCAAACCCTAAGGAGTCGCATCTTTGTGCGGTTAAAAGAATCCTTAGGTACTTAAGACACACCCCTAGCATGGGTCTTTGGTATCCCAAAGGAGCTCCCTTCCAACTAGTTGGCTATTCCGATTCGGATTACGCCGGGTGTAAGGTTGATAGGAAGAGTACCTCCGGCGGGTGCCACATGCTAGGAAGATCACTTGTTTCTTGGTCCTCAAAGAAGCAAAATAGTGTGGCATTGTCAACCGCCGAGGCGGAATACATTGCCATGGGAGCAAGTTGTGCACAAATCTTATATATGACCCAAACACTCTTTGATTACGGCGTGTTTTTAAAAGAAGTTCCACTCTTGTGTGATAATGAAAGCGCCGTAAAGCTTGCAAACAACCCGGTTCAACACTCTCGCACCAAGCACATAGATATTCGCCATCACTTTCTTAGAGATCATGTGGCTAGGAAAGACATAACACTAGTTGGAGTTAAGAGCGAAGAGCAATTGGCAGATATCTTCACTAAACCACTCGATGAAACAACCTTTTGTAGGTTGAGAAGCGAGTTAAATGTGCTTGATCACTCTAACTTCACTAAAAGATGAGCTTGTGTGAACCTTGCATTCATATGTAATATAAAATGTTTAATTTGGTAATGCACATAGGCTTGGCTAACGCGGTTAAGATAACCGCCCTCAAAGCGTGTGACAAAGCTTAACCGCGGTTTAAACTTGCAAGCAACCTAGATTCACTTTTCGTATTGCATAGCATTTGCATGTGTGTTGTTTGCCCTTTCTTTTCGGTTAAGTTTCTTGAGCATCCTCTATGATAATCCACTTAGGGGGAGCATTCCAAGCTCAAGTCACTTCCATACCCCTTTTGTGGCCATATGATGTCTCCTTGGCGCTTCCATTCGAATATTTTGAGCTAAAAACTAAATTTAAGCCTATGGCAAAATAATTGAAAATGAGTGTTTGAGAGATGGTTCTCATATCAAGTCCAATCAAGTGTTATTTGGATCTTTTTGGGATTGGAACTTGGTTGGGAGAAAGACGCAAAAAGAAAAATTTGAAAAATTCCACTTTTTAGGCGTCGGACGCTGCCGACGGACGCTCGGTGTCAATTGCCTCAGCGTCCGTCGCGATCGTCCGGAGATGAAAGTTGCCCGCAAAAAGGGCGACAGACGCTCTCCCAAGCGTCCGTCGCGGTCAATGCGGTGGGCGTTTCAAATCGGCTCTGGAAGCCCGACGGACGATGCCGTCGGACGCTCCCCGAGCATCTGTCGCATGCCGACGGAGCGTCCGTCGCGAACTAATCGGCGAATTTTTTTTTTGAAAACCCCCGATCTCCTCTGTCTCTCCCGTTTCGATTTCAGTTCACCGCCGCGCCGTTCCCAAACCCTAGCCGTCGTCCTTCCGCCACCGCTGAGCTCCGGGGCACTCCTCGCCGGCGAGTTCCATCTCCCTGCGCCGCCCTCAGTTCCTCCACCCAGATCCACCTGCCCCTGCGCCGCCGTGTCTGCACAGCGTCGCCGTTGCACCCCTCTGCTCTTCAAGCTGCCGCAGGCACTCGCTCGTCCCTCGCCGCCGTGCCTTCTCCTCCACCTCGCGCCCAAGCTTCTCCTCTGCTTCACCTCTGTCCCCTGCTCTAATCCCGCCGAGCAGGAGCTCTAGGTCGAGGAGCTCTCCCTGTTGGAGGTGGATTCTTCCTTTAGGTTGCAAAGGTGAAACCTTCTTTCACTTCTGTGATCTTATCAATTCACAAAATTGCATTTCACCTCTCCACCCTGCCAATCCTAACTCTTTCATCTCTCTATCTTAGAGTGCGGATTGATTTGCGGATTGTGGTTGGCGGTTGACGGATCGGGGAAATCTCTTTTCTTATCCCTTTTTGTTTAGAGGCTCGAGGTATGGCAGTGAATATCAATCGATTCTATTCTTACCTTATATCATGCTTCTATAGATCCGTACCTCTAGTTATATGCTTATGGTTTATATCTCTATCTATTTCCGACGAGCAGGGTCAGTTTGTCAGTTGATCAGAGACTCAGACAGTGGGCAGTGACAGATAACTCGGGGCAAAGCCCACGAGTACGGATCGAGGCAAAGCCTCGCAAGGACAGTCCAGGGCCGGCGTGCCACTCTCTTCAGCTGTTTGGATTGTCAGTTGTTTCAGGGACAGTCTTTGGTTGGCAGTGGGGTTGTGGTTTGTTTGTTGCGGGTTCCTGTCAGTGGTTTGTTTGCTAGAGTTTGGAAAATGGCAAGGACAAAGAATGCAGGTCCCGTTCCCGGCAGTGGTGGTGACCCTCCACCTCCACCGTGTCCACCCACTGACCGCGGGAAGGTCATCTCTGATTCAGTAGCTGCGCTTGCAGTAGCAGAGGCAGCCGAGAGAGCTGAGCGAGGAGGACGTCGCACCGGTTTGAGGCTCTCGCCTCGCCGTGGAGCGCGTCGTGAGTCCCCTCCACCTCCAGAGTCAGAGCCCGTCGAGGCCACGGAGACACCAGTGACAGAGCCAGTCCCAGCGACTGAGCCGACAGAGGCCGCGGGCCACTCTACCATTGGAGAGCTGATGAGCCGTCATGTTACTCGTTCCCGAGGCTCAGGTGCACCACCCAGCCCTCTAGGACCCCGGCTCCCAGACCCCGTGAGGCACCAGGTCAGGACACTTACAGCGAAGCAAGTTTAGCTGCTTCGGTTTGTCGACTTCCAGTCTTGGTTCCCACCTTAGAGGGACCCCCGTGCCGGACGAGAGTTCTATACCACAGTGCACGAGGATTTCTACCGAGCGTATGTTGAGGGGATCGGTGGTCCTCTCAGGGCCCACAGGGTGTGCCCAGCTACTCAGATTGAGGGGATCGGTGGTCCAGAGATCCTGCAGCATCTCCAGTACATCCAGGGATTGACCGACCTGATGGGACGCTCAGGGGCATATCAGAAGGAGTGGGTGTATCAGTTTTACGCCTCCCTGTGGATCTCACCTGATCACGAGTTCCTCCACTTCGCCTATCAGGGACGTGACTTCAGGGTTACAGCTGCCAGGTTCCGAGAGCTCTTTCACCTCGGATCTTCACCTACTAGGATCCACAGTCTCTGCTACGGGGATCAGGAGGCCCCTTGCCGACCTCACGATGGTATAGTGCCATCCACAGACTTTGTCAGCCCGTGCTTTCAGCAGCCGTTCACTGAGGGTTCGAGCCGTACTCCACGAGACCTCACTCCTCTTGCTCGGATCCTCCACGAGGTTCTCAGACGGACTATTCTACCCAGGATTGGAGCTAGGGATACTATCACTCGTCTTCAGCTTTGGCTCCTAGCTCACATTGTCCGGAAAGAGCAGTTTGACCTATGGGATCTGATAGTGAGCGAGCTCGAGGAGATCATAGCTGCTGGGTTCAGAGGTCATTGGCAGCTACAGTTCGCACATTGGATCTCATACTTGATAGTTGCCAAGACTGGGTCAGGTGTTATGAGAGTCACCCTCACGAGGTCAGCTATAGAGTTTCCTGTCTACTCGATGAGCCAGCTTGTGGCCCATGGGCAGCTACCTCGCCCCAGCAGAGCCTACAGACCAGGCACGAGGCAGGCCGGAGTGCCACCACAGTCAGCCGAGGTCACTGATGCCACAGTTGAGCAGATTGCTCAGGCAGAGCTAGCAGATTTGGATGCTGAGATCGATACAGCTGCAGAGACAGTATTCAGAGAGGATCTCGACTCTGACAGCTCTGACGAGGACTACCAGCCCGTGCACGAGTATACACCTATGACACATGACCACGAGGCTGGTGGGTCAGGCACAGCTGCAGCAGCTCCAGCTCCAGGCTCTAGTTCTTCAGAGGCTACCCTGCTCACTATACTCTCGAGGATGCAGGAGGAGCAATCTCGTCAGGCAGAGGAGCAGAGACGACAGGCTGCAGACCTACGGAGGCTCACTGAGCAGCAGCTGGCAGCTCAGGCTCAGACACAGGCTAGGCAGGATGAGTTCCAGCGCCAGTTCCTAGCCTATCAGCTCCAGCAGGCAGAGATCCAGAAGACTCAGACTCTTCTACTTGAGCGTCTTCTGGCCTCTAGCTCCGAGCATACCTCGACGCCACACTTTCAGTTGCCCGCAGTCTCTCAGCAGCAGCAGTTCACTTCTCCTCCACCGCAGCCTCCAGTAGTAATGGTGCCCACTCCAGCGTTACCGTCCAGAGGACAGCAGAGTCAGGCACCAGCTACACCTCCCTTCCAGCCGGTAGCTTCTCTAGAGTACCAGACTCCGAGGACCCAGGTGTCCTCTTGGATAGGTTCACCCGGAGAGTTCCAGACGGGATTCACTCCTACCCGGGGAACTACACTAGCAGAGGCCTCGCGAGATCTATCTGCTTCGTACCTGGAGATCATGGGAGAAGACTCCCCAGGAGCACCTCAGCAGGTCACACCAGCTCCCGAGACTGCAGTGGATCTTCCGGCGACAGGCACTCACCAGTCCTCAGTTGCTTCATCGGAGATCGCACCTGAGCAGTTGGCACAGACAGTCACCACACCTCCAGCTGCCATTCAGACGGATGCCATATCATTAGCAGATGAGGTTACAGTGGCAGTGTCCTCTCCCGGTCAGACTCAGCCTGCAGAGGTTGCAGCAGCAGTGTCTCTAGTGGCACTAGCAGTGACTCCATCCCCCTCGCCTCGAGTTTTCACTCGTCAGGCCCCCAGGCCCGCTACCACTGAGGCAGGACCGTCAGAGGCACCAGCAGAGCCTCAGCGACAGTCAGTGGAGACCGCAGCTCCAGAGGTGCCAGTGACAGCTTCAGAGACTCCCACCGCTGCACCTACACCAGCAGGGACCGTGTCAGATGAGTCAGACGAGTCTGACCTTCAGGACTTCATTATGCTGGATCGCCGAGCTGCCGCTACTTCGCCTTCTTCTCCAGCCCCAGACTCGTAGTTTTTGGTGCTAGACGCCAAAGGGGGAGAGAGGGTCGAGTATAGAGATAGGGGGAGGGATTTGGATCTTTGTATGTTTTATTTCCCCGTACTCTTTCATCATGTCTATCTTTTATGCATTTGTCTATATGTGTGATGTGGTGATGGTTGATGTGTATATATGGTTGCATGTGACAAACTCTTGTTATCTCTAATATATCTTGTGAGTTGTCTCATGGTTCATGATATATCTCCGTGCTTAACGATATTTGAGCTTCCGTGCTTTACTCCGATACATCCTTTGAGAATATCATGAGGTACTGCTTTTTCATTCATATCCATGAGTACCATGTTTTGTGATTTGGCTTGGGTGAGCAAGTATGCTTCATTACCATTTTACTAACCCTTGCTCAACCATTCCAAGTCACCCTCGTTCGTAACCAGAACTCTTATCCATACTTGAGGTTCTATTGTCGTCAATCACCAAAAAGGGGGAGATTGAAGAATCATGGCCCTAGTTGGTTTCGGTGATTAACGACAATTAGAGATTATTATGGCTAACGTGTGTTTTGCAGAGGCTATGCGTAGCTTAGCCATAGTGATCAAGGAGAATGGGCTCTAAAGGTCATCACTTAGCCCCCAAGATGGATATCGTTTCAGTTGTTAAGGAGACATGATGAAGACCCTAGAATGATAGGCTAGATACCATAAGGAGATGAAGGGCACTTAGAATTAGATAGGGCTTCTCTTTTTACCTTTGACCGTACTATTAAGAGGGGTTGAGACTAGTAGCTTGACTTAGGAAAGCTTCATGTTTAGGTGTGGTGCACACTTGACTTCCCTAGCTCTAAGCAAGCCTATGGTGACCGTAAGATAGCCTAGAACAACTTCCATTTTCATCGCGACGAAAAACAGAGTTGTCAAAATCGTTTTTTGGGTGTCGGACGCTCCTGGCAGGGGCGTCGGACGCTGTCCGTCGCGTCGGACAAAGGCGCCGGACGCTGGGTGGTTGAGTCCACAGCGTCCGTCGCCTTCCAGAGAGGTTGTTTTCTGGCTAAGTTTTTCAGGGTGCGTCAGACGCTGTCCGTCGGCCAGGCGTCGGACGCTGCGAAGAGCGTCCGTCGACCTTCCAGAGAGGGTGTTTTCAACCCTAGCCAGAATTCAGCGTCGGACGCTGTGGCTGAGCGTCCGTCGCCCAGTGACGTAGAGTCCGTCGCTGGGAACAGTGTGTCAGAACTAGCCGTAAGACAGAGGCGTCGGATCGTCCGTCGCCTAGGCGTCAGAGCGTCCGTTGCCTCAATTATGAACAGAAACTAGCCGTTGGGCATGCGACGGACCGTCCGTTGCCTAGTCGACGGAGCGTCCGTCGCCAACTTAAAATGCCAGCCCGAGGCAGTTTTCAGAGGGTCTATTTATAGCCCCTCCCACTTCTCTCCCACCTGGCCTTTGCTCATTTGAATTACTGAGTTTGTTGAGAAGGTTGGGAAGAGAGCAAGAGCCCTAGAGAGAGAGAGAGAGAGTGATTCGCAAATCCATCCATCCTCTCTCTAGTTCATCCAAGAGTTCAAGTGTGCATCCTCTAGTTGTGAAGCTTGAGTGAGTCAAGCGAAGATCGAGGCTTGTTACTCTTGGTGATCGACATCACCTAGACAGTCCGGTGGTGCTCGGAGGAAGGTGATCGCCGGAAGATTGTCGGCGGCCCTTCTCCATCGATGCTTGTGATCGGTTGTGGGCGATTCACCGAGCCGGAGTGGCGAAGAATCAGCTCGTAGAGAGCACTCATCCCTTGCGCGGGATTGAGGGAGAGCTATACCTTGCGAGGTGCTCCAACGAGGACTAGGGGGGAGTGTCGACTCCTCGATACCTCGGCAAAACATCGCCGTGTCAAGCATCCCTTTCTCTAGCTCTTTATTACCGCATTACTTTCCGCACTTGTCTTTCAATTTATACTAGAATTGTGTAGGAAGTTTTCGCTTTCCATTGCCTTGTTACCGCTTTCTAGCTAGGACACACAAGCGGTAGGCACTAGGGGGTTAATTGGCTCTTTATAGGTTTAATTCTTGTTTAGAAATTAAAAAGAGCCCAATTCACCCCCCCTCTTGGGCATCTTGATCCTTTCAGAAGGCGATAAAATTTTCAGTTCTTGGAGGTTGGAGCAGGGGCGCGAAATGGCAGGACTATATATTTACTCGTATATCTATAAATATGCTTTATTCAGTGCTACTATCTTCACATGATACACATATCTGTAGCGAGCTTGATGGACTCTAATATATAGCTACCATCGAATGCATTTCATTCTCAGTCTTGATGAAAAAATCTTCCACAATAATTCTTATTTCGAACACTAAGTGCTAGGCGAGTATACAAAATGTATTTCCCTGTCATCACCTATCAATTTCCAACTGCAGTACTGATTGTAACAATGAAAACAAATACCCATGTCACTATCACAATATAACCGCCTATATAGTGCATCCTATACCAAGTATAAGTCATCAGATGTAAGCACAGTGGCCCAGCACAGGCCACGGGCTAGTAGGCTATGTATATATAGTGTATGGGAGGAGTTGGTATGTAGGATGTTCAAATGAGGATAAGAATTGAGCTTCCATGGTTTTTTGGGAACGGGAGGCAAAAAGGAAATACATATTGCATCAAAGACAGAAACGATATAGGTGGCCGGGACATAATGATCTGAATATAGTGAGGGATGTCACTCACCATACCTTGCAATGGCTGCACACACAACACCACTAGCTTGGTTATCAACCTAATAGGTTACACATCACCCACCACCAGTTCTGCATGTTCCGGTTAGAGATCTGTAAGAGCTAGGGTAGAGGAGCCATATCTACTATTGCCAGAAGACCTAGCAATGTCCATCTCGGCAACGTGGACTGTACCAATTCCCCATCTGTATAATTTAAATGCCAACGTCTTTCTATGCATCGAAGAAGGGCTGTGCATTGGTGCATGCTGTATGGACATGTGACGAGTACCTTTTTCAGAGTTTAAAGGCAGCAGGCTTGGCCTTTATCAGTTGAATATGCACACACATCATCAAAGAAAAGATCATTGTGCAGGGGTTTAAGGCTTTCAGCCCCACTTACTGTAGTAGGAGGTAACACACTTGTCGAGCAAAAACACATCAGACAAGTAAATGGTCAATAGTTTCTTCCTCCTGATCACATAACAAGCAATGCTCAAGCTCTACCTTCCTCCACCCTGTGTTGCATTTACCATACTCTGCTCTCCTCTCTGTGTTGGCCTCACAGTCATAGACCAGAGGAATTGGAATCTATAGTATTTTTCCTTGGCTTCTTGTGTGTACAATATTTACTATGCTCAATTCAGTGATAACTATGCAGCAACTGGTGGCAGCTTATTTCTTTATGTGCTCTATATGCTTGTGATAATACGTGAGAGATTAATTTTACTGCAAATTTTAACTTTAAGCAGAAGCCTCATGCTCTCATCTCTTGCTGCTACTCACATTACTGATTAGAACCTGCTACTAGGTGCCAACTTCTGAAACTAGTCTATTTGGCACTACGTACTCTGGTTGAACCATTCTTGATTGGCTAGATCCAAATTGATGATCTTTGTGAGACGTCATTTGCTCTCTGGGCTGCAGTTTCTTGGATGGGTGATGACTGATAATCTTGTTTCCAAACATGAGTACTAGTAGTGTTACTAGCTAGTAGTGAAATATCCACTTAGTGACGATCGAGATGTATTTCTGGATTTCTTTTGTCTGTTTTTGTGCTCTTGTCGATTGTAGCCTTTCTACATTATATATGATTGTTGCTTGTGTACTGATGTTTCTGTATTGTATGCTATAGGATGTTGCTAGTATGAAAGATAGTTGATGCTGTTTTTGGCTATTTTGTTGTCAGAGAAAAACACTATTTCTGTGGCTGATAAGCCAAGCGAACAGGACGATGTTGGACTGCTAGCTTGCTATAGCATGAGCTATCTGTTAGAAAAAAACATGTGGTGCTGCAATTTTATGGAAAATTATAGGAAAACCTTGGAAAAGTATGGTAGTCACACCAGTGGTGCATTTTTATTTGGTTGAACTTATGTGTACCTGTGTACTTGTGACATAAACTCATGTCATAACTAACGTATTATGTCATAAACTATATCATAATTAACGTCACAAAGCCAGTGTCACAAATGGATTTTATGCCACAAAGCCAACCATTTCGCGCTCCCCTCCAATGGAAGGTGGCGGCGAGAAACATTGTTGGTCAGAGGAAGAAGGGGCATTTATACAAGATATATCACTGACGGTTGACTTAACTCAACCGTCTGTGTAAATCGTTCATTTACACAAGTGGTTGAGTTAAGTCAACTGGCAGTGTAAATCTATTACCACAGACAGCTAACTTAACTCAACCGTCTGTGTAAATGAACGATTTACACAGACGGTTGATAGCTCTGAATGGGACACTTTCATACCACAGGCGCGTGATAACTAAAACCGCTTGTGATATGTTTTAGGGGCGTCAGCTATGAGCTCTTTTCTACTAGTGTGCAGTACTGGTTGTAACAAATTAAAACAAGTACCCATGTCACTATCACAATATAAACACTTATATAGTGCATCCTATACCAAGTATAAGTCATCAGATGTAAGCACAGTGCCCCAGCTTTCTCTCTCTCTCTCTATATATATATATATAGGAGTTAGTATGTAGGATGTTCAAATGAGGACAGTAATTAAGCTTCCATGATTTTTTGGGAACGGGAGGCAAAAAGGAAATACATATTGAGTCAAAGACAGAAAGGGTATAGGTGCGAGGGACAGAATGATCTTAATAGTGAGGGATGGCACTCACCATACCTTGCAATGGCTGCACACATCACTTGGTCATCAACCTAACAGGTTACACATCACTCACCGTCGGTTCTGAATCTTCCTGTTAGAGCTGTGTGAGAGCTAGCGCAGAGACGACCTTTGTCCTTCTTGCCAGCGTGGGCTGTAGTACAAATTCCCCATCTGTATAATTTAAATGTCAACTTCTTTCTATGCATCGATCGAAGAAGGGCTGTGCATGGGTGCATGTTGTATGGACATGGGACGAGTACCTTCTTTAGAGTTTAAGGGCAGCAGCCCTGGCTTTAACTAGAAGCAAAAGACCAGAGGTCCATTACAGCTTGAGCTTAAACCACCACAACGCCAAGCTCCAGCCGGCGACAAGGAAACCACTCCTTACCTAAGCAAAACTAGAAGGGAAAAAAAGTTCCAGCCATAGGCAGGCCTACATGCTCAAAACATATACACAGAATACTCCATCCTCAAACAGAAGCAAAGTTAACATTACACCATTTCCATATATAGAAGTATCGACCGACCACCACCACGCACTACAAGAGATTGGGCCTTCTCTCCAGCTTCCTTCTTCTCTGTTGTATCTCACCCCATTCGAGATCCTCTGCTGCTTCATCACTACAGTTTATGATTTTATTAAAGAAAATAGGTAGCAACAAAGCTCAATTGCAAAAATGGCCCCTTCGTCAAACAAGGCATATCATGTCCAATAAGTGCGTGTATGTAGTTGGAATGTTCGATATTGCTGTAAAATGCCCCCATTCGCCAAACAAGATAATTATAAGATTGTTAGATATTTATGTCGAGGGGTTAAAACAATTAATGTTGACTCAAGGTTGGCTGACTAGAGCTAACAGCGACTATGATCGTGCCATGCAGATTTATTGATCATATATTAGCAAACAAGGCCCACCCAGCAATGCCAGCTGACCAATTTTCCATGTATACACAAATGAAAGCTCTCGCTCCATCTAGCATCCCGTTTGTTGCTTTATTTTTTTGGGTTTTTTAGATTGGTACCATTGCAATTTTATAAGTTTGGAGAAATAGCATTACTATTCATCTATTTGGAAACATACCATTGTAATTCTTCTATGCCTTGAATCGTGCCATTTTATACGTATACGACAGCGTTGGCTCTATGCGCAAGTGATTAGAATACGGTATATTCTTGTATCTCCCAAAATAACCCTCCCTAGTCACTGACGGCTTCTCCTTCAAGCTTCGACCCGCACATAGCATGGTGCCGTCGTGGCCACGGATGCACGCTCCCCCACGCCAGCGAATCCAACATCTCTTGCAGTGCCGGCCAGTCGCGGATGTCATGCGCAGCCAGCATCTTGTGCTCCAGCATCTCGTGCTCCAGTCAGCGGTCCATGGTCGTAAGGATCTGTGACTCTGTGTAGTTGGCTTACCATCGAGTTATGACACCAGCATGACGAAGTGGATGCCACCGGCGTCGAACGAGTAGTAGAATGGGGACAAGGACCCGCTAGCCTCCAACAGGAACGCGAACGGCGAGATCTAGGACGCGACGCGAAAGTGCTGATGTGGATGTGTGGATGTGGATCTGCTCCTTGATTGCTCTACGTCACGAACACCAGCACGCACGGCCTCCGTGAATGAGCGAGTTGGGCAAGCAAATAAGCCTGGACCTCATGGGAAGCCGCGTGTCTAGGGAGAACGAAGCCACCTCGGGAGAAGAGTGAGCCGCACGAGCAGGATATGGTTCGGGAGTTAAACCACGCGGCTAGGGAGCTCGTCACAAAGGGAAGCCCGCCCGCAGCCGCGATGGCGCTAGGCTTGAACATGTACTTGTACGGTGGCCGGCTGGAGGTTGAAGAACAAGCTGACGTGTGGCGCCCACACGTCAGTGAGTGGAGGGAGAGAGAAACAACAAGGGTATTTTAGGACATACGAGAATACAGAGCCTTGAGTCACCTGCTTGTGGCCCCATTGCTGTCAAATACATAGAAAATGACACTATTCAAGGCATAGAAGAATTACAATGGTATACTTCCAAATAGATGAATAGTAATGGTATTTCTCCAAACTTGTAAAATGCAATGGTATCAATCCAAAAAACCCTATTTTTTTTTCATTATAGTTTCTCACACTACTATAACCGCCTGATTCTGTGCATGTGTAGCGTGGATTTGTGAATGATAACAGTGGGGAGAAGGAGATTGTGGATGGTTTGGAGAGGAAGAAGAACAGTGGATACGGCGGACGAATGTTTAGTTTAGGGAAAACAGAATTCTGTTATGACTAGCGTCCTCCCTCCTCTCTCTCGGCACTCTTTCTCTTTACAGAGGCCATCGCCCATTCACGCATGCAAGCGTTTCCTCAGGCCCGTTGCTTTCCGAAGAATCGTGGGTTCAGATTATTGGGCCTCTGTCCTCTGGGCCGGTCTTCAGGCAATTCTCCATCTTGGTTCGTGTTAGAGGCAGTAGATACCTGGGTAGGATGTTTGCTGACAGGCACTACTACAGAATCGGCAATCACTGCCGGTTTTGTTTGGGCCAGCAGTGATGCCCCTTCACTGTCGGTTCTTCCTCTGACAGGCCCCCAATTATTGGGGGCAGAGGCTGAACCGGCAGTGAAACACCACATCACTGTCGGTTCATGGCTTGAACCGGCAGTGATGCCTCTCGGCCCTATCACTGCCGGTTCAAGCCACCAACCAACAGTGATGTGGTGTTTCACTGCCGGTTCGTGGCTCCAACCGGCAGTGAAGTTGTGTACACTATAAAGCTTCGATCTCCTCTCCCTCCTCTGCTCCAACGGTGCAGAACAGTGCGTGAGGAGCTCCATCTCTCCATTGTTGCGGCTGGTGGATTTCTTGATCTCCATTGTTGGCTCCTCTTTACTCTTGGATCCTCATATCTTCTTGCTCTTGGTTAGTAACAAGCATAATTCTTTAGCATTGTTGGTTTACATTGTGTCAATTTGTGTTAGATCTATGCTAGTTTTCATGATCAAGAACAGGGATGTTGCAATTTGTGTCAATTTTTTGTAGCTTTTAGATCGAAAATTATTTAGAAAAATTGTAGCACTTTGTTTTTATTGGGTAATTATTGTATAATCATTGAGTAGCTAGGTTCGAAAGATTCGTCTCGGAAATTATGAATAAAAATTGTAATTAGTTATATTTATTATTTACATTTAATACTCAATACATGCATGAAAGATATAATGGGATGTGGAATAGATTCAGTATTTATTACTTAGATTTAATACTTCATACATGTATTTAATACTTACATTTAATACTCTATGCTTCCATTGTTATCTATTTGTTCTCTTTATTTTTATAGCACGACCAAATTCAAATTATATCGAAGAATATTGTTCAAAAATGCTTCTATTAATATGTTCCTATGTTTCCCCTGCTCTGCCCATCTTATTTTATCAGTGCAAACATGGATCGAGGGTGGATGTACGATCTGTCACATACAGACCCAAGGTACTTGACGGGCATCGACGATTTCATCAAGCGAGCTAGAGTCAATGCTGGGGACTCACATCTTGTATTTTGTCCATGCAAAGACTGCAAGAATACGAGAAAATGGAGCGACGTGGACCATATACGTTTGCACTTGATCACAAGGGGGTTTATGAGAAACTACACGATTTGGACTTTGCATGGGGAGGTTGGTCAAAATGTTAATGATGATGTGCTCATGCCTAGTGTAGCATTATTGTCTGTTCATGATTACACAGAAGATGTGCCTACCAATGATGATGTGTTTGTGAATACATTAGCTGACGACACTGAGGAAAATGATGGTATTTCACAGCTTCTACATGATGTGCATGGGGGATTCCTTAGTGCTTCACAGTTGAAAAAACTGGAGATGATGAGAAAGGATGCGAAAACACCATTGTTTCCGGGCTGCCCAATAAGCAAACTGGAAGCCAACATGATGCTATTGGAGTTCAAATCAACGAATGGATTGAGTGATAAAGGCTTCGATAACTTGTTAGTTATACTACATAAACTGTTCCCAGAGGCCGAGTTAGCAGAAAAGACTTACCTTGCGAAGCAAATGATTTGCCCAATTGGCCTCGAGGTTGAGAAAATCCACGCGTGTTCCAACGACAGCATATTGTACCGTGGAGAGAAATACAAAGACTTGGATGCGTGTCCCAAGTGTAAAACTCCCCGATACAAGCAAGGGCCATCAAATGATGGAACAAGACCAGAGGAGGGCTAGTAAAGTCCGTGTGGTATTTTCCTATAGCTCCACGAGTGCATAGGTTATTTGCAAATGAGAAGTCAGCCAAGTTGTTGCGTTGGCACGGCGAAGAGCGAAAGAAAGACTCAATGATGAGACACCCCGTCGATGGGTCGGACTGGAGGACTATCAACACTATGTTCTATAAGAACATCGGTGCAGAGGTAAGACATCTGTGGTTTGCTTTGAGCACGGATGGGATGAACCGTTTGACCAGGTGAGAACCAATCATAGCACTTGGCCAGTGACGCTATGTATATACAACCTTCCACCCTGGCTTTGTATGAAACGGTCATACGTGCAGATGCCATTACTAATCCAAGGACCAAAACAACCTAGTAATGATATTGATGTGCTTCTACAACCAGTGATCGATAAACTACTACAGATGTGGGAGACGAGTGTGAAGGATGTTTGGGATGAGTACAAGAAAGAACATGTCACGGTAAAGACTGTACTTATCGCTACAATCACCGACCTACTAGGGCGAGGTTCCTTGTCTGGAGAGAAGACAAAAGGATACACTGGGTGTGTCGAGTGCTTGGACGAGACTGATGCTACACATCTACCAGAAAACAGGAAGATGGTCTACATGGGACATCGTAGGTTCCTACGTCGTCATCACCCTTACTGTAGGAATACAAAAGATTTTAATGGGACTACTGAGAAACGTGGACCTCCAAAGTATCGAGACGGGAAACAGATGCTTCAACAATTAAGCAAACTCACAAATGTTGTCCTTGGGAAGGGGGACGGGGCAGTAGCAGCGCCAACCGATAGTATCTGGAAGAAAAAATCAATCTTCTAGAAACTACCTTATTGGCCACTTTTGAGTGTACGTCACTGTCTTGATCCAATGCACATAACTAAAAATGTGTGCGGTAACACATTTAACACGTTGATGAACACCGGGGGAACAAGCAAGGATTCTCTCGCGACACGCTTGGGCATGCAACACCTGGGCCTCAGGAAGGAGTTACACCAAGTAACTCTTGAGAATGGCCACTTGAAACTTCCGGTGGCATCATGGACACTGAAAAAGGAGGAAAAAGAAATGCTTATTTCTTTCTTCAATGATCTCAAAGTACCGAGTGGCTACTGTGGGAACCCGAAGAGGCTAGTTAACATGACAGAACTTAAGTTTAACTATGCTTCTATGAAGGCCCATGACTGTCATGTCATAATGACTCAGCTGCTCCCCGTTGCCCTGCGAGGTATCCTCCCCGACAAGGTCCGCGCTCCAATCATAAAGTTGTGTTCGTTCTTCAACGCGATCTCTGAAAAGGTCATTGAAGTGGACAGGTTAGACCACCTGAAGCAGGGGATAGCCAAGATTATATGCAGGCTTGAGATGCATTTCCCACTGACTTACTTCGACATTTCAGTGCACCTACTTGTTCATCTTGTGCATCAAATAAAATCCCTTGGCCCAATGTACCTACACCAGATGTTTCCTTTCGAGAGGCTGATGAAAGTTTTCAGGCGGTATGTTAGGAATAAATTCAGACCAGAAGGGAGCATGGTAGAAGGATGGTCAACAGAGGAGGCTATTGAGTTCTCCACATATTATCTGGACATCAAGCGGGTTGGAGTTCCAGTATCTCATCACGATGGAAGACTAGGGGGCAAAGGAACAATAGGTGAGAAAGCTGTCAAAATGGACGAAGTCGTCTCCTTCAGACAAGCACACTTCGCTGTTCTCCAGCAGGTCGACGGTTGTGATGGCATACATTGATGAGCACAAGCAGGTTCTGCAAATTAAGCACATAGGGAGGTCACAGGCTTGGCTTGAGAAAAAAACATAGGGAGTAATTCGGTGACTGGTTTCGACGCCAAAGGCTAGGAAAGGTGATGGGATGTCAGCTAGATCTCTTAGCCCCCGGACCTTCGACTACGCTAATGATGTACCAAGGATATCAAATAAATGGTTTTACATTTAACACAAAAAAACAGGACAGAAAGAGCACGAACCAAAATAGTGGTGTTCGTTTCGACGCCCACGATGAGTACGGCATGGTGGTGGCAACATACTATGGTTTCATAGATGAGATATGGGAGCTAGACTATGGACATCAGTTGAAAGTTGCTCTTTTCCATTGTCTGTGGGTCGGCTGAATGAAATCAACATCGACAAGGATGGGTTCACTACCGTTGATCTATCCAAGACCGCATACAGAGATGACCCCTTCGTCCTTGCAAAGGATGTTTTGCAAATCTTCTATGCAAGGGATAACAATACAAATGGAAGACGACATGTAGTATTGCAAGGCAAAAGGAAGATTGTAGGTGTCGACGGAGTGACAGACGAAGAAGAGTACAAAGGTTATGAAGAAATGGCTCCTTTTGGGGCGGACGTTACCCTACATGTCCTTGAAGAGGGTGACGAACTTGCTTACCTCCGGAGTGATCATGATGAGGCCATCATCGTGCCTGCACCGTGAATTGTTAGAGTATCATAAACTATGTAATCCTTAATGAAATGTTGTTTTAGTAATTTGAGATCATATGGAGTTCTAGAGATTGTTGAGTTGTACCACGTTGTTGATTGATGTATGCCATGTCAAAAGGGATTCCAAAACTATAAAGAATTATACCTTGAGTGTATAAGCAATAATGTAGAGCTCCTCAAAACTAGCAAAAGCTATGTTGGAAGATTTTCAACTTCTATTCAAATTTTTGGAGTAATTACAAAGGGGGTAATTGAATTTTAAACCCTTATTCAAATTCAAAAGGGAATTCAAAAACTATAAAGAATTTGAATATACTACTTCAGCAAAAGTTATAGAGAATTAAAAAGTATGCAACTTCTATGTTTAGAGTTTTTCAAGTTTTAGTAAAAAATCAGGAGTAATTTGAATTCTAAAGCAAAGTGAAAATTTTTAAAAAAATAAAAATCACTGCCAGTTTGTAAGGAACCGGCAGTGATGTCCCCTATCACTGTCGGTTCTTGTTACCAACCGGCAGTGATGCGGTCAGATCACTGCCGGTTCCAAACAACCGGCACTGATGTGCTTTCATCACTGCCGGTTCTTGTTACAAACCGGCAGTGATAGGGGACATCACTGCCGGTTTGTAACAAGAACCGGCAGTGATCTGACCGAGTATATAGGGAAAGGGCACGGTCTGAAATTTTCAGACTCGCGCCCTTCCACACTTAGCCATTTCAGACTCCAGCCCGAGGAGCACTTGCCGCCGCCGCAGGAGTACACGCCGCCGTAGGAGCACACGCCGCCGCTGCCGCGGGAGCACATGCCATCGCTCCAATCTCACGCCACCGCTCCAGCCTCACCGCCGCTCCAGCCCGGCATTGGACGCCGCCGGTGCACGCAGGAGCCGGTGTTCGCCGCCGCCGGTGCACGCCGCCGCCAAGAAGGACACCTGAGCACGCCGACGCTCGAAGCCAGTGCAGGAGTTCGGAATCCCCGCCCTGCAGGAGCTCGGAAATCGGCCCAAACCTCCACGCGGTGAGCTCCATGTCCACGAACCGAATGTTCGATGAAATGTCTACATGGGATTCAGAGTGCTTTTGCTTGCTTTCATGGAGATAGGGAGGAAGGAGGGAGATACATAGCTTGGAGTCTTGCTGGTCATGGAGATAGGGAGGAAGGAGGGGGATAGAGATAGAGATAGAGAAAGATAGAGAGAGAGAACCACAGAGAAGGAGAAGGAGAGGATGATTAGAGATAGAGATACAGATTAGAGATATAGATAGAGATACATTTTGTAGAGAGATAGACATGTAGAGAGATAGAGATATATAGAGATAGATGTATGCCTTATAGATAGATGTATGCACATTTTGTATAGCATGACTTATATATAGAGTGCAAAATTTTATATCATATATACATGGCTTTATATTGTGACTTGTACCTATGGCTTTATAGATAGAGAGATAGAGAGATAGCATGACTTAGAGATATAGATTAGTGGAATATTTTGGAAGATTTTGGCTATGGCTTTATATTGTGACTAATCTCTATATACTTGTCTATGGCTTTATATTGTGACTAATCTCTATATACTTGTCTATATACTTGTCTATGGCTTTATATTGTGACTAATCTCTATAGACTTGTCTATGGCTTTATATTGTGACTAATCTCTATATACTAATCTCTATATAAAGATAGAGAGAAAGATAGAGAGAAAGATAGAGATAGAGAGATATAGAGAGAGATAGAGAGATAGAGAGATAGAGAGATAGAGAGATATAGAGAGATATAGAGAGATAGAGAGATAGAGATAATACCTATGTATGGCTTATGTATGGCTTTTGAGTCTATCTATCTACCTATGAGCTAATACCAATAATCGAAATTCATGTCCAGAAACATGACAATTAAGCGCCGATTCACCACCCGTCGCCCTTCGACCGAAGTCGATGACCAAGGAACTAGTGGTGGTGGTGCTGAACGTGACCAAGGAGCCGATGACAACTAGCAAGGGGATCAAAGACCTTGGAGCCCTAGCCATATGCTAAACCTAGAAGTGGGCCAAAGAGACGAGGTAATAACTTAGGTCATACCTAAAACACGGTAGATATAGCCATAAAAGTTTGATGGGGACTTATTTATAAATTTTGAAGCAGGTTCCGCTGGAAGGTCCAAGTACTAGTGAGAGTTCCAGAATGACTAAGCGTGGTGCAACAAAGCTCCCTCAGACAACTAGACACTAGCACATCTCTCAGTTCGATCAAATAGGGGAGCCGGTGGAGCCACGAGAAGTATTGGGCCCATACAAGAGTACCATCGGGGCACTTGTAAGGGACTTCATCCCTATCAAATACAGGAAGTGGAATGGAAGTGAGCAAGACCCGTGGAGGGTTCCAGAAGTTGAGAAGGAACTAGTTTGGAACAAGCTCAGAGGGTATTTCACTTTCCCTAATGATTGTGATGAAGCGACAGTCAAGAAGAGGGCCAAGGAAATCATGGGTCACTCCTTCAATAATTTCAAGGGAAAGTTGCACAAGCTCATCAAGGAGGAAAAAGAACCGAATTTTGCGGGAGGTGAATTCAGCATGCAGAGGGACTTCTGGGAGGAGTTCAAGGCTTACAAGCTATCCAATGAGGCCAAGGCATCAAGCGAAAGAAACAAAGCAAACTCACTTAGGTCAAATAATCCTCACCGCCTAGGATCGCGTGGGTACATAAGGAAGATTCCGGATTGGGATGCCCAAGTCGAAGCACTAGAGCAGAGCGGCGTTACGCCTCAAACAAACGATTGGCAGCCCAGATCAGTGAACTACCTACTCGCAAGGGGGGCACGATACAATCCTGACGGGAGCCTTTCCGCCAGGACTGAACCCGTCAACGATCTCCTCCAGAAGGTTTCCACGATCACTGAGGAAGTGCATAGAGGGGCCCGCAGGTCGGATAGAGAAAATGATGTGCTCACGCAAGCACTTGGAAACAAGGAGCACCCCGGTCGCACTAGAGGAGCTAGGGTAATTCCTTAGGAGAAAGCATTTGAATGTGAATCCGCTTCCTATAGGGGTCGGGCAAGGGCTAGAACGCAAAGAGAAGAGGAGTTCCAAAGGATGCGACAGGAGCTAGAACAGAGCATTGAAGCACGGATAGCTGCTCAGGTGGCGAGCGCTATGCAATCCATGTGTTCGAGTCAAGGGTCGCATACAATCCCGGTTTTGAATAGCCTAGTGCCCGGCAAGGGCCGCAGTAGCTATGGCTCAACCCCTATGCCTGACGAAGAAGAGGTCAATGCTCCTCATCCGGTGGACGACATCACAGAACCTGTGAATGTCAGGTTGTACATCCGCCAGCAGTGGACCAAAGACAAGGTGGCGGTCGGACAGACATTTCCTATAGGAGAGAACGTCATTCATGGCAAGCCAGTGCCACTCGGGTATGCCAGGGTCAGCATTGATAAGATATTGGACAAGAAGTACAATAAGATACATACTGATTTCCCAGTGGAGGAAGATAGGCCGCGTCTAGTTCACAACTTGGGCACTCATGTCGCCTGGTGCAAACACTTCATCAAGCTAGACGACCAGCCATCTTCGGATGACGATAATGACAGTGAATCATCCCGGTCACCTCCGCCAAGAGGTTTCTCTCCTCGTCAAGATCCACCGACACCTCCTCCACCGTCAAAGGAGAAGACTCCTTCTCCACCGCCAAAGGAGAAGACTCCTCCTCCACCTCCTCCTCCGCCTCCTCCACCAGCTTCAAAGTCCCCAGGACTGGGATCTCGACGACCCCTAGCTCCAGATCAGGTTCGACTTCGCAACAGAGGAGGTCATCAGCTTCAGTTGGTAAAGATCCCAAGATGACTAGTAAAAGGCCTCCGCTAGTGCCGACTAAGGACGATATTCTACGAGCTCAGATTGCAGAAAAGGCCGCCAAACTTGCCTTGTATAAACGATTGGCTTATATACCTGAGAAACAGAGCCAATTTGAAAGGCAAAGCAAAAATCCGAGCAACCAAGAAAGAGCTAGAGAAATGCACACCTTTCAGCAGCTAGAGATACAAAACTTGGCCGCAGAACTGGGTATAAGCATGGAGGATGCCGAGAATCTCTATTTTGAAAATACCGAATTTCAAAAGGCCGAAGTTGCATACAAGTTTGAACTAGGCGTGCCTATGGTCGCCAGCCAAGAAGAGTATAGAAATTTGCCAACAAACATGCGACAGTTGCATGATTATTACATCATAGACAGTAAAAGAAGCAAAGACAAGAATGCAAACTTTGCAGTATGCATCCCTCCATGTTTTATTTTTAATCATCCTGAAGAAGTTGTGCATACTATTGATTATGAAGAACTCTTTCAACTCTTTCAACGACGCTCGCTGGATATGAAGATTATGATGTTATGGACTATGTAAGTAACATACCCTAACAACGTTATAATAAACTACGTGATCTGCATTTGAATATATCCATGCATGTTTATTTTGTAGGTCTGTAGCAAAATTTTTCCTTCAAAAACGAATAAGCAATTGTGACTTCTTGGACCCCATCTATGTAAATGAGAACACATGCAAAGCCGGTCTCCAAGATCTGTATGTCTCAGCGAGTTTGAAGATAGAGTTTGAAAGAATGTTCTCAGTCGGCAAAACAAACACACTGCTAACCTACAATTGCGAGTATGTGTTCTCGACCCTTACTTAAGTGTTTTTTTCTTGATATATCATTCAATAACATGAACCTTGTGATTGTAGCAACCATTACGTCCTCGTAAATATAAGTCTTAAAAATTCAACTATCGAGGTGTGGGACTCAAAAAAGAAGCCACTTAAACTTATTGAACCTCTAGTCAAAGTGCTAAATATGTAAGTGAACCCAATATCACCACACTTTTCAATCACATATGATATTGTAATTAATAATGTCCTCAGCCTTCACACTTCATTTACATTGTCATATAGAATGAATGCGTTACCTGATTGGAGAAATGTGGAGCCTAAGATGCAAAAGAAATGGAGAGAACCATTCAGAGCGGAGTATATGAGGAAGGTCAAGACCCTAGATCAACCAATGAGGAACAACGAGTGCGGGTTCTATGTGATGTGTGCAATGCTTGCCTACTTTGACGCAAAACTAGGAATAGGAGATGGCATGGTACGTACGCGTCGCATTTTAATTCTATTGTTTTATCTTACGTATGTGCATCTCAATATCATCTTGTATCAATTTACAGTGCAAAGAACAGGGCCACAATAGGTTGGTGGATTTTGAGATAAGAGGATTTCAAGAGGAGATAGCAGCTCTTATTCTGAACGACATAGTGTATGCAAAAGGATGTTTATCCATTCTGAAGAGTAAGGACTTCAAGAAGATCTACGGAAAAGACCGCCTCGAAAGGCTATTGTAATGCGACAATTAATTCGATACTTTAAGTTTTGTTTGGATGTTTTGTAATAATTATTATAAATGTGTGATGGGTTTGTATTGTCGCTAGTCCACAACCACCTTCAATTCACATCGATATCAAATGGTTCGATAGCAAACACCTCCACGATTTCCCACCCCACCACCTCTACCATAAACCCTAAACCCTAAACCAGAAATCCCAAATGAAAATAAAACAATTAAAACTGCAATTTTAAAAAATAATATCACTGCCGGTTCAAAGTCAAACCGGCAGTGATGTCTCAAGCATCACTGTCAGTTGGTGCCACAAACCGACAGTGATGGCTCACACATCACTGCCGGCTGGTAACACGAACCGGCAGTGATGCTTGAGCTATCACTGCCGGTTTGGCATAACCGGCAGTGATGGCTTGAGCTCATCACTGCTGATTCGTCAGTGCCGGTTCAAAATCCGCCACTGATTGCCGATTCTGTAGCAGTGAGGATCCTATTCTTACCCGTGTAGCCTGACATCGCCAGCAAGTGTCGTATCTCCACGACGTCCATTGCAGTAGATGCAGCTTGAAACACACAGCGTGCACGATCCTTGCGACCCTGGCCGTTCTTTTGCAGAACACATACAGTGTCTCGCCAGTTACAAGAGTTCCATGAGCACAGATAATGGTTTGGTAGTGGTGGTTGATGTAACTCACGAAGCGCCATGCGCGCCAGCACCGTGTTCTAACAGTTGGCCAGGAACGCGACTACAACAACTTCCATCATGCCTGCCATTCCCATGAGATAATATCACAGTAATATCCTGACTCTCACTATTCCCTCTCTTTTCTGGATCTCTTCATAGTATATTTGCATTGGGTTGTTAGTTTTAGCTGTGCCGCGTGAAGCATGTTATATAGAGGGCATGCATGCTAAGGTTGGTGCAATTCTCTTCGTAGTTATATATAGGCTATGTAGTGTACATTATTGATGTAAGAAAACAATACAACCCTCTTGGCGGTGAAAGTCGTTATTGGTGTCTATTTTTGTTACCCCCCAGTGGCGATTAGAATTTATAAAAAAAATCCAAAATCAGGCAAAAGAATAGCTACAAAATTAATTTATTTTAAACCCAGATAGGCCCGACTAACCTATATTACAGACTGACAGATCGTGCCACAAGTCACATGATTGTTCGCGTGAAAATACTCGTGCTACGGGTGGGATTCAAACATGAGACTAGTGTCTTCGCGCAACTCTAATAACTACTCCACCCTTAGGTTAATTGTGTCCATATAGCATATGCATTTCTTAGTATTAATTTTTTAAGATTTTTAAATGAGTACCTAGGACCCTAAATGACTTCTTATGAAAAAATCAACAAGAACAAATTTCTTGTTTTAATCGAGATCTACAACTTTGTTTTTGGTCATTTTGTCATCTGAGGTTGTTTGGCAAATTTGATTTCAAATCATGAAAACTTCAGCCATTAATTTTTTTGGGACCTGAAATAATGATTTCAAATAAAAAAGTATTCAACTACAAACTTATAGTTTTAATCTATATTAATCACTTGGTTTTGGTCGATTTTTCGTCCAAGATCATTTGAAAATTTTGGGTTCCAAATTTTTTGAACTTTAGAAACAAATTTGGGGCTATAAATGACTTTTAATGAAGAAGGTGTCAACTATAAAGTTGTAGATCTTATTGAGATCATCGATATCAACAGCTTTGCTTTTGGTCCTTTTTTCCATTTGAAGTCGTTCCACACTTCAAAAAATTGGATTTGAAAATTTAGAACTTCACATTAAATTCTGGGAATGTAAATCATTTCAAACAAAAATAATCATCAGCTATAAAGCTGTAAATCCCATCATGGTTTATAACTTGATATAAAGTTTGTTCTCATTCAACTTTGTTTAAAAATTATGAAGTTTATTGTTCTGCAACATAAGTGAAACCAGTGGCGAAAATGGGTCGACCATCACCTCCGGATGGTAAGACACAACCGCAGCGTTAATGATAGGCGATCGATCACCACTGGTTCATGTTACTATCCGACGGTGATGACCGCCCTCATTTTTACCAATGGTCTGTAACACGAACCGGCACTGGTGAGTATTACCATCGGTTTGGAGCAAACTGGGGGTGATTATAAATTTTATAGTAGAGAGCTACTACCTCCGTAAATAGTATGGAGCCTCTAATAAAATGCATGTCGCTGAAAATCATTTACAAAGTTAAAAAATTCTTCATTATACTTTGCCGGTTGGATAATCACGCCATGTGACGTGCCAAGACAGGCAACATACAACCAAACCACAGGAGCTATTAGTATGCGTGACTGACGGCCCTAGGCTATGTAATGGAGCCATAAGAACACTAAACATTTCCATTAACAGACCACATGCCGCAAAGCATGTTCAACAATGTACAAAAAATAAGCCCAAAAATAAATTTCCAGTCCCCAAAAGAAATTTGAGACTATACATTGTTTTGCTCCACATCGATACTTTGGAACCCAGATCGATTGAAAGTTTTTTATTGTAAGTTTTTTAATTTCACTGAAAAATCATTTTTTTTAGAATGGTGGTTTGCTCTTATATATTGGATAACTAAATCACTAATCATTCAGACTCCGGAGGATCACAGACAATGGCACATTTTCAGTTCACGGAGCACGGTGTGCCAAGCGGCAGAATATCTGTAGCGA
This sequence comes from Microstegium vimineum, assembly GCA_022036555.1. Classification (NCBI taxonomy): domain Eukaryota; kingdom Viridiplantae; phylum Streptophyta; class Magnoliopsida; order Poales; family Poaceae; genus Microstegium; species Microstegium vimineum. The sequence continues at coordinate 50,970,661 of CM039132.1, forward strand.
GCTTGATGGACTATCACATGTGGCTACCATCAATGCACTTAATTCTCAGTCCATTTTTAGAATCAACTACCCTCATTAATTCACGATGCTGATGAGCAAAGCTTCTAGGCATGCAAAATATACTTATTTTCAATAGTAAATGCATGGTGAGTAAACAAAATGTACTTCACCTAGCAGTATATAACTGTAGTATTCAATATAACATAGAAAAAAAGGATCACTGTAGTGCATCATACCAAATATAAATAATGCATCGGTTGTAAGCACAATACCCCCGCGCGCACATGGCACGGGCTAGTAGGCTATATATATATTGGATGGAAGGAGAGCAGTATAGGATGTTCAGATGAGAATTATTAAGCTGCCACTGTCTTTTGGGAATGGGATGCAAAAGGGAAAGACATATTGCATCAAAGACAACTGTGAGGGCTGTGGTCAGGAAAGAAAGATCTGAAATCTGAGGTGAGGCACTCACCATACCTTGCAATGGTTGTTGCACAAACCAGTCGGTCATCAACCTAATAGGCTTCAATTCAGTAGCCACTGATTCTAGGGCTTCTGGGAACAACTTTGTGGCATCAAGGAACATAGGATCTACGATACTAAGACAACACACCTTCATGGGCCGCCATATTGGTTCTATCTTTTGTCGTCCTTGCGGGAAGCATGGCCTGAAAACACTACTATAGAATAGCAAAACAGTGCCGGTTCAAAATCCCCCATCACTGCCGGATTTTGAACCGGCACAACCACTTCGGCAGTGATGAGGTGATCACTGTTGGGGATATTACCTCGGCATATCCCCAGGGACCTTTTGGGCCTGCCAGCCAGGAGACGGCCCAGCCCACGAGGCCTTGCGGCACGCGACCAGCCCGTCGTGCTCGCCAAGGATTCCGAAAAAGCCTTGCTCGCCAAGAAGAATACTAGAAGATAGGCTTGGATCCCTTACCTAAAGGGATCGATCATAATCTGTTAGGATATAGAAACTGTAACCTGCTCCCCGGCTATATAAGGCGAGCAGGGACCCCCTCCAAAACGATCTCTTAGATACGCATACAATCCCCTAGATCACATCTACGGGTCTTGTAACCTAATACTCATATCAATCCAGCCACCAAAACACAGGACGTAGGGTATTACGGCGATTTGTCGGCCCGAACCTGTTTAAATCTCCGTGTCTACGCTTGATTGCCGTCACCAAACCTCCGTCTACAATCTACTACCGTGGGGTAACCCCTAGGTAGACTACGACACATATTTCGTCGACAGTTGGCGCGCCAGGTAGGGGGTGTGTGCATCGACTTCATGGCTCGACAAGCGGTTACGTTCCCGGATTCGATCGTCCTGCCGACGACCGGCACCGTACTCCAGATCAGATCCATCTCCTGGACCGTCGGATCTACCCCGTGGGGGGCCGACGCCCCACCGCTCGCACGTCGTCCCACCATGCTGAAGTACCGCCTGCGAAAGAAGATCAGCGTCGATGACCTGGTCGACGCCATCGACCACTCCAATGCCAGCATCGCTGAATGCATCTACCTCGCTCAGGCAGTGCGACACCGACTCCCCGACCATCACGGCCGCCGACCACACAATTACCGTACCACGACGAAGGCAGCCACTGCGGCGACCAGAGGCACCCACCTCCCTCCAACGATGCCTCATGGCCTCAGAAACCAGGCGGTAGTCTTCTAGCGCCAGATGTCCCGATCGGTCTTCGACCAGATCTTGGCACCCCCATCATGAATACTGTCGTCATCTCCGCAATCCCCCGCGACTCCGAGCAGGCAGTGTCTCTCGACGGCACCATCTCCCCAGGCTCGACAACCAGCGCAGGGACCGAAGTCGCGAGCTCACCCAGATTGACCGGCAGCTTCCCAGAGTTCCCTCTGGGCTTCGGAGGGATAATTTTTCAAGTTTCCGCCGATAGCGTCGCCCCCGACAATGAAGCAGACGCCGAACGCACCGTGAGGGAGCAGCGCAACGCTGACCACGCACAGAGGCGTGACGACGAACGCCGTGAGCAGGAGAGATTAAACCGGGAGCGCCTCCAGCAGGAGCGCATCGCGCAAGAACAACGCAAGCAGGATCAGAGGAACTGCGGACACCCGCCACGGCGCAATCTCCAGCACGAGTTCGAGATGATGGGCAATGTTCCGGTGTACTCAACCCCCAGCGCCAATCTAGCGGCAGCAGCCTCGAGCTATCCAAACTCCAAGGTACGCCCCTAGTCGAGAAGATAGACACCCACATCAAGGCGGCCTCGGTCCAGGATAAAAAGGAAGCAGCAGGTGCTCGAGTCCTCCGGCCAGTCCCATAGCAGGAATGAAGAATCATGGCCCTATTGGTTTTGGTGATTAACGACAAATAAAAGATTATTATGGCTAATGTGTGTTTTGTAGAGGCTATGCGTAGCTTAGCCATAGTGATCAACATGAATGAGCTTCAATGGTTATCACTTAGCCCCCAAGATGGATATTGTTTCGGATTTCAAAGTCGACATGATGAAGACCCTAGAGTGATAGGCTTAGTGCCATAAGGTGATGAAGGGCACTTAGAATTAGATAGGGTTTTATTTGATCTTTGACCGTACTATCAAGGGGGGTCTAGACTAGTAGCTTGACTTAGGTGTGGTGCACACTTGACATCCTTATCTCTAAGCAAGCCTATGGTGACCGTAAGATAGCCTAGAACAACTTCCATATTCATCGCGATGAAAACCGGAGTTGAGAGAGCTAGTTTCTGGGTGTCAGACGCTAAGGCCAGAGGCACCGGACGCTGTCTAGCGCGCCGGACGCTGGCGTCAGCATGACGCAGCGTCCGTCGAGCCAGCAGAGAGCTCCAGAGAAGGCCATTTTGCGACGGACGCGTCTGTCGCATTGGCGTCGGACGATGTGGAGCGTCCGAGAATATTTTCCTAGAAACCCGAGAGCAGCGAGTTGGCATCGGACGCTGAGGCGCAGCGTTCGTCGCCAAGCGTCGGAGCGTCCAGCGCCTGCTGACGTACACAATAACTAGCCATTGGGGCAAAGCGACGGAGCGTTCGTCACCAACTTAAATCCAGCCCGAGGCAGTTTTGTGTGAGGACTATTTATAGCTCCTCCCTTTCTCTCCCACCTTGCCTTTGCTCATTTGGTTTGCTGGTTGCTTTGAGAAGGTTGGGAAGAGAGCAAGAGCCCTAGAGGGAGAGAGAGTGATTTGCGAATCCATCCATCTTTCTCTCCTCTAGTTCATCCAAGACTTCAAGTGTGCATCCACTCTAGTTGTGAAGCTTGAGTGAGTCAAGTGAAGATCAAGGTTTGTTACTCTTGGTGATCGACATCACCTAGACGGTCCGGTGGTGCTTGGGAGGAAGGTGATCGCCGAAGGATTGTCGGCGGCCCTTCTCCGTCGACTTGTGATCGGTTGTGGACGGTTCACCGAGCCGAAGTGGCGAAGAACCAGCCCGTAGAGAGCACTCATCCCTTGCGCGGGATTGAGGGGGAGCAATACCTTGCGAGGTGCTCCAACGAGGACTAGGGGGGAGTGTCGACTCCTCGATACCTCGGCAAAACGTCGCCGTGTCAAGAATCTCTTTCCCTAGCTCTTTTCATACCGCATTACATTCCGCTCTTGTTCTTCAATTCATACTAGAATTGTGTAGGGTGTTTTCACTTTTCTTGACTTGCTACCGCTTTCATAGTCTAAGGCACACGAATCGTTAGGCACGGGGTGATTGACACTTGATAGGATTTCATATTTGCTTTAGAAATTTGAAATGAGCCCGATTCACCTCCCTCTTGGGCATCTTGATCCTTTCAAGGAACCACTCGCGAAGCCCTCAAAGGGAGCACCAGCGAGGATCTCCAAGACGCGACGAGGAAGACCACGACGAGGCCCGCCATGGTCGAACACCGGAGCCTGCGTGTCGGAGCCCCCCGCGGGACCGCAGACAGAGACCCCCTCAGTACGATGACGGAGAGGACGTCAGGATCTGGCGTGGTCGGACATCGGAATATGCACGCCGGAGCCCTCCAAGACAACATCGGCGAAGATCACCAAGGTATGATGACGACGAGTACGACAACCCCAGACACAATCGAGCACCAGTGCCCCGAGCCACGGGGGGACTACACCTCTTTTCAGCTCGCCTACGCACCATCCGGTGGCCCCAGAACTTCAGAGTAACATCGGTTGAGAAATACGATGGCAAAGCAGACCCGGAACAATGGGCGTCCACATACGAGATCGCCGTACACGCCGCCGGAGGAGACCAAGATGTGATGGAAAATTACTTGCCGATAATGTTGTCGCCCTCCACCATCAGCTGGCTCCAGAAGATCCCAGAATGCGCCATTGATGGCTGGGATGACCTCAAGGAAATCTTCATCAAGACGTTCAAAGCTACGTGTGTCCAGCCGGGGACACGTTACGACCTGGAGAACGTCCGCCAGAGGAGCAATGAAAGCCTCAAGGAATACATCAGGCGTTTCTCCGACAAGCACCTGAGCATAACAGAAATTTCCAACCCGGAAGCCATCGCCATCTTCTCCAACGGTCTGCGAGGAGACGACCTCCGAAACAAGTTGGCACGGAAGAACGCAACAACCATAGAAGAACTGATGACGATTGCAAACCCTTACGCCAACCAAGATGATGCCAACCGCAACAGAGAGAACAGACGACGCCATTCCCGTTCCCTGGAGCATGCAATCGCCGACCAGATCACCAAAATGACAGAGGGCCCAGCGACCACCGCGATTACTGGTTAGGCAACTCCGAACGCCGCCCGCAAAAATACGACTATAGGCGAGACAACAGCATATCACCAACACAAACTCCTGACCAGAGAAGGACTACGACGACTGCTACGAGAAGATACTTGACGGGCAGTGTCCCATACAAAAACATGCCAAGCACTCCCTGCGTGCGTGTAATCTCCTTAAAGAAACCGTGCCAGAAAGAGCTGACAAAAGGAAGAAGGAAGATGGCGCCAACAGGGGCAAGGATCAAGAACCACCGGCACCAGGATTCCGAACAGCCTCAACAACGTACTCCATCTTTGGAGGCAGCGTAGTCATCGAAGGAGAAAGACGACGCCACTAAGTCCGCAAGGACGTCTATTCAATCGTCGCTGTAGGACACGATACGGCTAACTCTCGATACCTTGACATGTCGGAACAAGCTATCGGTTTCTCCGGGGAAGACGAATGGACGGACTACAGATACCCAGGTTGTTTCCCACTCATCATCGACCCAACCATCACCACATGTCGCTTCCGGAAAGTATTGGTCGATGGAGGCAGCGCCCTCAACATACTCTTCACCGACGCATTTCGCCAGCTCGATTATTCAAAGAAAGACCTCCTTCCGGTGAACTTCCCCTTCTGGGGGATCATCCCAGATAAAGCATCCAAACTAGTAGGACAGATCACCTTACTCGTACATTTCAGCGACCAGGATCACTTCAGAGTGAAGAACATCAACTTCATCATCGCCGACTTCGAAACAGCCTACCATGCGATCCTCGGCCGCCCGGCGCTGGCCAAACTGATGGCGGTTCCACACTACACCTACATGGTGTTGAAGATTCCAACACCACAAGGCATCCTCAACCTTCGCACAAACCTGAAGATTGCGTACGAATGCGAGCACCAGACGATCAGCACCATCGGCATGAACCGAGCTCAGGACACGTACAACTCCAACTCCAGTGACAAACCCGCCGCAAAGAAACCAAGGGAACCAGAACCAGTGACGACCAACGCCGACCCCCTCCGCAACTACATATAGAAGCTATCGGCCCTCAGGGGGACTAGAAGCAAAAAACTAATCATGTACTATGTCCTTGTCAATGAATAAATAAAGATGCCTCGTTTTTTTCCATACATCGTTCAAATCCCCATAAGGCGCATACGGCATGCAGCACCGACGACTAAGAGTTAACGGCATCCGGCGACCTCTCCAAAACACTCTCATAGTATTCGACGACCTCTCAAAAAACGCACTACGACGTTCTCTCCAAACAGTCTGGCCATAATCGGAAGCTTTCGAATCTGGCCTACCGGTTTCATAGCGCATGGAAGTAGCTACCCCATACGCTATGATCATACCGATAAGCCTCTCAAACGACGCTTCCCCATTAAACGGGAAACGTCATTTGGGTCGAAAGTCATGAGACTATGCGCCTAGAATCTGTACACGACCACGATACGGTCGACGACTCTACAAGCAGCATGACTTTTATGCCCAACTTCTACAGGAACGGACTCCACAGGCCTCAGTCACGCCACGATCGAGCCTCTCGGAAAAGGGTTCTGTCCCGGGCATCTCCCTAAGCGTGCATGAGCTGTTCGCCATCTGCGCCGTGGGTTGTCAGCAGCCTACCCCCTTGGTAATCCTTACGGTACCTACGTGTGCAGAGGCTCTAGGCCCTATGATATGAGCCATAAGGAACCCAAGGCCGAACGATTCATCGCTATGGCTCACGACTCAGCGGGCACGACAGGACATACAAGTGAACCAAAAGCTCACCGCCTGGATATACACAGCTTTGCAGTGTTCACTTACAAGTCCGAACCCTTGTATCCAGGATACAAAATTACTGCTTTTCAGCAGCAAACAAATCAACATCCTTAACAACGAGTTCCGCCACATGATCACCTTCAGCCTCCAGACGATCCGCGTTCTCATCAGGCGTCCCGGATGCAAATCCAGTCGCCACCCGACCAATATCAACCCTCGGATAGTGCGACTGCAGCATAGCAAGGCCATGAGCAGCCACACTTCGCCCCGCCAAAGTCGTGAAGGATTGGAGCCGGGTCCACAGACCGCGCGCCTTCGTCACCACGCCATCGACGAACGCTCGTTCCGCGCGCTCGGGAATTAACAGCTGGCCATCAATGCACTCTACCACAGGAGCAACCCCCTGTGCCAATGACCAGAAACCACCGTAATAAACATCCGCTCTTGCCTACAGGTCTGCAAATTGAAGTTGTACGCGCTCCCGATAAGCTAGTAACACAGTAGAAACTGGGTAAGGCGTCCATACAAACCATACGGCGAGTAAGAAAACCACTACCTTCATGCATGGCCCGCATCTTGTAAACCTCCTATTCGGCAGCAGCGACCTTTGTCTCCGCGAGGCGAGCCGCCTCGCAAGCACCAGTCAGCTCTAAAAAATGAAGAACAAGTTACAACAAGGCAACAGTGACAAGCCATCAAAACCAAAGAAAAACAAAGACTCACGGGCAGACAACTTGTCGACCTTGTCGACATGAGATTGAAGCTCCGTATTCTCCCCCTCCCGCTCCCGGATGGCAGCCCCCAAATTCTGCGAACACCGATGCGCCGCCTCCAAGCTACCCTCCAGCCCCGCAAATTGGCTCTCAACACGAGCAACCTCACCACGCAGGCGCTCATTATCATCGGCCAATCTCGCAAGCTGGTCGGCCATTACCTTCCGCTCCTTCTCGGCCCTGAAAAGTACCTGCGACAAGACAGCACTGGTTAAGCAAAAGAAGACGCGGCGACAAAGCCGGACTCAAGAAATGCAATAGTCACCTTCGCCCGTCCAAGCAGATCACTCGCATCATTAAGGAAGACCATAGCTTCCACCTCAGCCTCACCGTCTTCAACTACAAGGAAATCTTCACCATCACGACGGAAGGTCCGGAACGGCCTCGGCCCGGAATCACCCGCAGCACGCGGAATCTCCTCCACCAACTCAGGCTCCTCCGACCTCTTCCGCTTCACCGGCCTCGACATTGACACTACAGAGGAACCAACCTCCAGAGCTACAACTTGAGGACCCTCCGCAAACGGGAGCCCACAACCAGACGAATCACCAACCAGGACACTCACAAAGTCAGGTTCACCCTGATGCTCTGAAAGATCTGCAGGCGTCGAAGCACCACAACCCTCCGGGGCCGGAACACCAAGCGCACGATCGACAGCCTCCGACACATCGCCATCAAGGCCAATCGAATCCTCAACGATGAGCAAGCAGGGGTAACCACTGACGACTCAAACAAACAAGGGCGGAGCACTTACAAGTTCGACTTCCGGCGCCCCTTCACAAATTGCCGGCCTCGAAGTTCTCCGACGGAATCCCCAGGCACATCCATCGACGGACAACCCGACGACGGAACGGTACCTTCAACCGACACATCAACCCCAACGCCGGCCGACAAATGCAAGTGAGATAGTGAAGCCTTGGGCCTAGGCACCTTGGTACTCGATGTAGATCCTCGCTCACCATCAAGATCCACTGACGGTGCATCATCCTCCATATCCGACCCCTCGTCGGTCCATTCAGAAACGGAATGATGTGGCTTAGGGACATCTTCCTTAATGACAAACTTACCGCCGGTGCTAACTGACGGCTTCGACTTCTTCTGAGGTAGGACAGTTGGGCGTTTCCCTGCAAGAGGCTCGAGAATCCCCCTCCACCGAGAAGAATCACGACCTTCCACCCCTCGTGACCTGGTCGCTCGCCTCGTCACGCAGTCGACACCCGCAGGCCAATCCTTGGACGGGACTCCGGAGAAGTAAACGGCGTGATCCTGCCAATGCAACTAGACAGCTTCATCAGAAAGAAAACAAGAACACCGGAAGTGGATAACTGACAGCAGATAAAGAAAGTACGCACCGCGGGCATAGGCACCCCAAGACGAAACGATTCCCTCGGATTCTTCATATATGAGACGCCAAGGTCAAAAATCAAAGAAATCCATCCTCGTGCATCTTCCGGCTCGATGATCTTCGAGGTCTCACGAGTGGGGTCGTACTGACCGGAATAAAGTAACGCAGGTTGACTCCTATGCTTGCATGTCTGACAACGCCTCGTAATAAAATTCCAGCCAACTGCAACTCCATCAAGCGACGATCGATCCATCAGCTCAAGCAGCTCCTTCACCTGTCACATCGCCTCCAGCGGAAGATTGGTCGACCAGTTAGGCTGCGACACTGGAATCTCTGAAGGGTCGTCGCGCACATACGGCTCCTCCTAGGGAATATAGAACCAACGTGATCTATACTTTGCCACCTTAGAAGACAGAGGAGTCGCAAGATACACATCCGCCATGCCCTCCCGGAGCTGAAGATACACCGAACTAACAACCCGGGACGCGGCGGTCCCATTCCGCTTGAGGCGAAAGAAATAGCGAAATAACTCAAAATGGGGCTCAATCCCCAAATATGCCTCGCAGAAATGCACAAATACCACGATGTGCAACACAGAGTTGGGATGGAGATTACATATCGAAATCTCGTAGAAATCCAAGAGCCCGCACAGAAAAGGATGAACAGGGACTCCAAAACCACGCCAGAAGAAGGGTTCGAAGACAACGAGCTCACTTGTGTTAGTTGTCAGAAACTGTTCTCCGGTCGCCGGCCTCCACTCGACAATGGACCGATCCTGAAGAACACCAGCATCTAAGAGAAGCTGGATGTCTTCCCCCCTAAGGGTGCACTTGGTCCAATCCCGAGCCCAATCCGAAAGCACATCCTCCAACTGCTCAGTAGGTTTGCCTGCCTTCTTCGCCGACGAGCGCGTAGTCAGTTTTTTCCTGGGCGCCATCGATAGACAACGTCGGTGAAGGGCTAGGGTTTGCAATGGAAAATGAGGGTGGAAGGTGAGCAGATGATAGAGGATTTGAGAATACAAAGGCTTTCACGCGAAGTGCGAATGTGGAAACTATCGCCGCCGCTAAAACCGCCCTTTATACCAAGCGGTGCGACACTTCGTCTCCCAGGGTTTTTGGGAAACCGCAACGGCCAAATACGGAACCGCCACGACACCAATTTCCTGCGCCGCGGTTTGGGCCGCTAACCGCACGGTTAATTTGGCCCAATAACTCCCTTTACCATATTTCATATTCCCTTCCAGATAATTTCCCTGATTTTTTGGCCAGTAATTTTTTATTTCCAATAACGCCACAGTCCCGGGGACTGGACGTACGATTTTGTTATGATTTCTTTTTGGCAGGAACAGTGACGCGGCTACAGTACACCAGTCGACCAAATCACGCAGGATACCTACCACAGTATCACTCGGGGACTTCGCCGCGTACAAACAATGACACAACACCTGCTTGCAGACTCGACCAGGCTTGGGGACTCCGTCCAAAACCACACTGAGCAAGGCTCGGGGACTGCCGCCATGGCACAGGAAAGCCAACACGGGATAGCACAACTCCCGGGGACTGCGAATAGAAGCAAGGGGACCCTGACGCAAGAACCATCCATATTCTTGCATCAGGCTCGGGGACTACGGGTATTCATAGTCGTTTATACCAAACTCATTTTTTCAGCATTTTTTCTCTTAACCCTGATGCAAGAACCTTACAGTTCCTTACATCAGGCTCGGGGACTGTGGATATTCGCAGTCATTTTTTGCAAAAACTTATGCTTTACTCATTACCTATGCTTATTCATGCATCCTTTATCTTCATAAAGCTTGGCACCACATGCATCCTTCATCTGCTACCAAGCTCGGGGACTAAGTGGGTACACTTTACCTTGCGGTGAATGTATTGATTTTCTTCTCGACAAATCTCTGCTGTTTTCTGTTGTCTTTTTGCAGAGCTTAAGTGGGTACACTTCACCAGGGAATAGACCGTTCAAAAAGTTTTTTCTTCTTAAGCATGTTACATCCTCCTAACGAGTAGCCGCAACATCCATTGAAGGCAATCTGCTCGCACATCAGGCCACGACGTTCTCGACCAGTTTGACCTGGTCGGGAGTCTTCTCCGAGCAGTTCCCCGACCAGCTAACCTGGTCGGAACCCTACAACGACGGCCTCACGCGATGGCGACCAGATATACATCTCCAAGGACGACGCTGCTGACTCACCAGAAGAATACAACGTGCCTGGGGACTTGTTGGGGATATTACCTCGGCATATCCCCAGCGAGCTTTTGGGCCTACCGGCCAGGAGATGGCCTAGTCCACGAGGCCTTGCGGCACGCGACCAGCCCATCGTGCTCGTCAAGGACTCTGAAGAAGCCTTGCTCTCCAAGAAGAATCCTAGAATATAGACTCAGATCTCTTACCTAAAGGGACCGATCGTAATCTGTTAGGATATGGAAACTGTAACCCTACTCCCCGGCTATATAAGGAGAGCAGGGACCCCCTCCAAAACGATCTCTTAGATACGCATACAATCCCCTAGATCACATCTATGGGTCCTGTAACCTAATACTCATATCAATCCAGCCACCAAAACACAGGACGTAGGGTATTACGATGATTTGCCGGCCCGAATCTGTCCAAATCGTCGTGTCTACGATCTCTGTGTTACGCTTGATCGTCGTCGCCACACCTCCGCCTACAATCTACTACCGTGGGGTACACCCTAGGTAGACTGCGACGCATATTTCGTCGACAATCACATTAGATTCAAATTCTGGGAGAGGCCACTCTGTTGCAAGTCGCGCATTTTTTCACGTAAAATTCGCGAATGCGCTCCGGCGAGGATTCGAACCTCAGACCTCAGCCTCGCCCGGTACCTCCTCTACCACTCCACCCATGACTCACTTGTGTGTAGACCTGGTTTTACTTCCTCATATTCTATCCTAAACTGAGTGTAAATTGATTGTCTGAGTCACTAAACGAATTCAAATAAAAAAGTTGTGACCTATAAAGTTTCATAAATTTTCGAGATCTACAACTTTCATGTAGCAAGTTTTTTTATCCGAGGTACCGTTTACAAAAATTTGAATTTCAAATTTGACACATTCGAACGTATTTTTCGATGACAAGATGATTTCAAATGAAAAAGTTGTGAACTACAAAGTTTCATAACTTTTTGAGATCTACAACTTTCACGTACGAAGTTTTTCCATCAAAGTTAGTTTACAAAAATCAAAAAATTAACTGTACAGGTATATCGCTGTCGGTTCCCGCCACGAACCGATAGTGAAGCTCCTCATCACTGCCGGTTCGTGGCTGGAACCGGCAGTGAAAGTGTCCATGATATCACTGCCGGTTCCAGCCATGAACCGGCAGTGATGATGAGCTTCAGTGCCGGTTCGTGGCTGGAACCGACACTGATATACTGTATAGTTAATTTTTTTTATTTTTGTAAACAACCTCGGATGGGAAAACTTTCTACATGAAAGTTGTAGATCTCGAAAAGATATAAAATTTTGTAGTTCACAACTTTTTCATTTGAAATCATCTTGTTATTGAAAAATACGTTCGAATGTGTCAAATTTGAAATTTAAATTTTTATAAACGACCTCGGATGAAAAAACTTGCTACATGAAAGTTGTAGATCTCGAAAAGTTATGAAACTTTGTAGTTTACAACTTTTTCATTTGAATTCGTTTAGTGGCTCATACAATTAATTTACACTCGGTTTTTTCAGAAAGGCTTCACTGATTTTTCCAGCCACGAACCGGCAGTGATGAGGACCTTCACTGCCGGTTCGTGGCTGGAACCGGCAGTGAAGATTCATCACTGCCGGTTTTGCTAGACCCGGCAGCGATGGGGCGGCACTGATTTGCAAATTCGTGAAACTTTCTAATCCATTTATGTTGTTTGAATGCCAACCTCTTTCTATGCATGGAGGGGAGGGCGGTATGCATAGTAAGACATGGTCCCATGATAATGGATGCAGTATGCATGCGTCTCGTCGGGTATACGGTAGTACCTGTGCTTTGCATCGATGCACACTGCATGGACAGATGTGATGAGCAGCAGATGTTGGCTTGCTGCGTAGTGTAGTTCATTTAGGACTATCTATGTCTGGCTTGTTTATTCAAATAGATCTAAGATTTACTATAAGTTTTGCAACCTTGGAATGGAAGAACATAGTACAGAGGATGCACGTAGAAGATTATGTAATTAGTGTACAAGTACGTGTCATGAGTCTAAGCAGGCTCTTGAGGTGTTGGGCCCAAGACGGCCCAATAAATAATAGTACTGGCCAACATGAACAGTACCTATGGGTAGTATAGAACCGTCACAAGTCTGTTTAGGAAGAGACTCTAGAAGAGAAGAGAAGATTACTTGCAAGTTAAGTCCGGCCAGGTTGATTTGTCACTATCTTACTATTACTAATTAGAGGCTCCAACGGAGGCTTCACGTTAATCCTCACCGGATACATTAGAAAAAAGATAAATACTAGAAATTCTCACATTAGTCAGAAACATCTGGCCATCAAATAAAAACTCCAGTCATGGATAACAATTGGATCTATTTATTTTTCTAGGAAATTACCCACCCATGCCATTATGTAAATTAAAAAACAGCCAAAAATATAACTACTCCCGAGAAATAAAAATCGGTTATATAGAGAAAATCGGAAGTAGCCGTACGAAGGAAATCTTGATCGGTTGTGCATGCCCCCATTTAATTGGTTAATAAGATTTTATATCCTTACTGAGGAAATCTTGATTGGCTGTACCAATATTTAATTGGTTAATTAATTAATAAAATTATGTCATATACAGATAATCGGACGTACTTACCTTCATCATAATTAATCGGTCTTAACCACCGTGCCATTATTATGTTAGACAAAAAGAAAGAATGAAAGAAAAAATAAACCCATCAGCACCTCTTCATCTAATCCGGCCCTGATGACGACATTGTTCCACCACCGAGAGGAGCGACAGCCTTACAGCTCATCTGCGTCGGCACCAGGAGCCATGACCAAGACGGGCGATCAGGACTACGAGATGGTGCCAGACCGTAGGAGGCGCCGCGACAAAAACGGCAGGTCACATAGATCGCCGGTACACTCCGGCCGGCCTGCCGGTGCTGGGCGTGCCTATGACGTGACCGTAGGAGGTAGGACGTCGGCACAGTCATCCGCGGGTGTGACCCAAAGCCGGCCGAGCACTAAGTGAAGGCACGCAAATACATGTACCATATATATATGTATGCATATGGATGTCAACATAAATGCATATGCACGTACTCCGTCGTCTCAGCGAGCAAGGAGGTCATTGACGCATCCGTACTCGGTACTCGGCAAGTACATGGACATGCGTTCGGCGTCCATGGCATCTATATCAACGCTGGCACGAGCCGGGCACCTGCAAATTAAAGGTGCGGCCATCTTGCTAGTCCCATATTACAATTTAATTTCTCTCCTACCATGTACTAAATTTGGCCATCCTATAATTACAATTTCATTTGTCTTCTCTCAGTACTTAGTTTATATTATTTTGGTATGGTTAGTAAAACTCTAGGTGAGATTAGACAAGGGAAAGAATTGTGAATTACTTTGAACAAATAAGTCTTGATATAATCCTTATTGACCATACATGACTTATAGTATGTTTTGTTCACTTTAATAATAACTCCCCATTAGATTACTTTGAGTTTACATGTTAATGATGATCAAATATTAGGGACCATGATCCATAGAGTTATGGACAAAGCCTATATCGAAAAACTCGAACCTCCATAATTATAATAGATAACTAACTGATCTCATAATATTTCTTTTTATAAATTATCCACCTCTATCTTTACGAAAGATATTGCTTTGACCCCTAAGTTTACATTCAAATTAACCATAAATGACATTATGAAAGATAAAGTAATGCAATATAACCTATATATTTTGTACCTAAATTATCCATCTCAACCGTTACAAATAAATTAATAAAAATCTCTCAAATCTACATGTAAATGCAAATATATGCTATTATAAAAAAATAATTCAACATCCACAAGTACAATATATGCACAAAACTATTTGAAATGCACACTTATGCCAATATTATTTTGAAACTATGCAGAAAGCTATGTTCCACCACATAGACCAAAGAAACATGTTTCTATTAGGATAAATATTAATTTATAAGCTTATCAAGCATGGAAAATATCCTTAGGAAATCATATAATAATGACCCTTACACTTCAATTTAAGTTATATTAATGCCCATGATAATAAATTTTGGAAGTCATTATCTCAAAAAAAGTTTAAACATTTGATTGAAACGTTATATCATATGAATATTAGTAATTTAATTTCAAGGATTATTTGTTTGATAGAATGATATTTATACAATATAATAAATTCAACATGTTGAATGTCATGGTGCATGTTGAAACAACTATTTATGCCATTATGAGAATTCTAAGAATACCCTACTACCTAGAATATTCTTTTAATAAAATATAAAATGAAAATTTTGACTAAGTGATACAATAAGCATTGAAATTTCAAGTTGACACGTGATCAAAGGTCAAAGTTAAAATATATATTTTTATGATACCACATAAAACACAAGAGTTTATATACTTTACGTTTATGTTTCAGGTAAACACATATCATGCTAGAAAAAAGATTAATCCTAGAAAATATTACTCATGAAACTGCTAGAAAAAGATCATAAAATTATTACAAAAACCTAACAACTTTTCTATTAAATTGGTAGACTATAATCACCTAAACAATAGTTGTTGTGAGAAATTAATAAGCTCTGAATTTTAGAAAAAAACAAATTTAGGTTCACATCGTGAAAATATAAATCACAACTAAAACTATCATAGTTTAAACAAATGTTCCAACTCAATGTATACTAGAGATAAATAGAGGTGTCATGTAAAGAAAAAACTAATGAATATGAATGAAAAGTACTTAAAAATCAATAATTGATAGATTATCAAAATTAAATATAGACAATATAATACCTATTATAGCTATTATTTTAGAATATTAGTGAAGAGAAAAAGTATTTAATACAAGTAAATTTTATTAGTTAGTGTCTCCTAAGATTTAAACCCGTGCGAGAGCATGGGTTGATGGACTAGTAAGTATAAAAGAAGATGTAACTATTAGAATTAACACTACTACAAAACTGATTTTAGGAGATAGACCATTTTAATAACTGAAGCATTCACAAAATGCAAATTTCTCCAAAAATACTGGAGGATTTTTCGAGGTTGCCAAAAAATTCTCTTGTCACAAAATTGATTTATGGAGGTAGATAAAAATTGTCTGCCTCCTAAAATATATTTGCGAAGATGTGCCTCTGAAAATAGAGGATATTTTCTTAGAGTAGACCTCTTAAGAAACCTGCCTCAGGAAACATGCACAAGGACCAAGAGGCCGAGGAAGCCCATATTAACTATGTTCACTCTCACTCACATTGTTGATTCTCTGAATCTCGAATTGAGTGAAAAACACAAGTCACTTTTGTCTTCACTCTCGCTCACAAGGCTTTGTGGTTCTCACTCTCGCTTGGATTTTGATGTACGATTCCGGCCTCTAACAGCTTGTGGAATAGCAAGCGCATACGTTCCATAATTCTTGATGTAGTCCATAGGAATTTAGGGCAGCAATGATTGCAGCGGAACCATCCGGTCTACCATTCATAAATTGTCTTTCAATTGTTGAAGTGAAGAAATCCTCTTCACTAATACTACCTTCAATCTAAACTTAATGTGGTATGTTGAAGCACGTAATTTCGGCACCCATCTAGGAAGTGCTTCATGGCAGATTCCCTCCACAACCACGAGGTGACTGGCAACAGCAATAAGATAGAATAGCACCTTGTCAACTCGGCAGACGAGAGTGAGGAAACCGTCTCAGTCAATGGGACATCCGAAGAACAACATGACCGGCTTTTTGTGTTGTCCTTTGCACCTGTTTGATCTCCCTCTGTTTGTTTCCCCTGTTTTCTATTCGCTGTGCTATTTTGTATTTTGCTATAGAGAAACCATATATTATATGGGAGACCAGCTAGCTGGTAGTGGAGTTAATCTGGTAGGTGTAATCTGCTATGCATTCACTTCTTTTGATGACAATATATTTGAACCGCATATATATCTCATCGGCAGCGCTGCAAATCCATCTGATATAAGTTGTTTGATTCCGAAAGCCATTGGCTGATACAGTCATGCAACTGGTGGTACGTAGCACTGTACTATTAATGGACATCGAATAAATTGGAGAGCTCAGGTTAATTTGGCTCCTATTAACGTATCCATGCACGCCACGTCACCCTGTACTAGAAGCTGCCGGCCGAGGCCTCCTGACCCCTGCCTCTCTGTAAAAGAAAACAGGATGCCCTCCCGTCAAAGCCAAGAGAAAAAAAAAAGAAGAAAAAAAGCCAGCGCCTCGCCTCGCCTCGCGGCCTCGCCGCCTCCGCCTCCTTGGTCCCCTTCCTCTCCCCCGGCTGCAGCGAGCCTCGCCGCCTCCGTCTCCTTGGTCTTCTTCCTCTCCCCCGACTGCAGCGCACGCGGATGCCGCGCGCAGCCGTGCAAGTCTCCACCGGTGATGCCGCTTCCTCTCCCCTCTGCCGGCGTTCGCCGATGCGGTGGTCGCGGCGACCATGTTTTGGGAGCGGGCGGGCACAGGGCAATAGCACTGCCAGGAGGCCGCCGTCAGCCATGGGCATCGCCGTCATCATGAATCTCAGGGCAGTGCCCCTTCGTCGATTTCAATCTCGATCTGTTGTCTGATGACGACCTTTTCTTCTCTCAAATCCCAGCAGTAGAGGAGCTCGATGGTGTGGGACATGAGTTGGGACGGCCGGGATGAGCGACCTCAGCGGTCGGCAACGTCAGTTAGGTACATCAGTTCCCTCCAATTTTAGTAATTTTATTTTGCCTCTCTGATTTCTTCGCGTATTGACTTGGATTCCTGTTCTAGGGTTTCGCCTCTAATGTTTGCTCCTCCAATATTCATCTTCTCTGTCGATCCCCGGGAGGGTGGGACCGATTAACACTTCCTACCTTGCAACTAGGTAAATCCTGTTTGTTAGATCATGCCCTGCTATCTTTTCCTACCCTCGACTGGGGTCACCGTTGTTCTCTAATTTAGTGGATAACAGTGTCGGTCTTATTTGCAACAGCATGTACTACAGTCAGTCTGTAATGTACTTTGTAATGTACTTGGGACTGTCGTGGTGGTGTGCCACCATTGATCGATTATTCTTATGCGTTGCTTTAATTTATCGTCCCTCCTAATCTTACCACCATACTCAGATCGTGTGTTGTTCTGTTTCCGATTCACATTCCCTGTCTGATGCGAAGAGGAAAATGTTGTACGCGATCCATTCTTGGTGGGTTCCTGTTATCTTACCTTCTATAGCAAGCTATATTTTTTTATTTAGAATTCATGCCATGTGTGCTTGCCTCGATTTATGCTTTGGTAGTAAATATAACGAAATGCATGGCTCTGTGTGAGATAATACTTGACTAAATGAAACCTGTATCTTCATGCTACAAGTTAGCCTTTTCTTTTTTCCAGTCATCGTGATTTATCAGCTATAGTTTGGTACATATATCTAAATCTATTGCTCTTAGAATTTGTTTCTGAATTCTGAAATGTGTTCCAACATTTATCAGTTAGATATTATTTTCATGCTTATGCTAATTAACTACTGTTGCATGCTTATGCTAGCTAATTACCTATTGCTCTTTTCCCATGGTATTTACTGATGTTGTGCAACTCAACTAAAATGATTTTCTCAGTCAATGCTTTTAGTGCTACGAACAGAGATGACCTTTCTGTGCACCTTCATGATCAAATTATTTATTTAATCGTCTTATCTGATTTGACTAGAACTATTCTAGGGCGACATGGTGCTAGGCCATTTGTATATATGTCAGCCAGGACACATATCATGTATATACCATTTGCCAATCATTAAAAAACAACTTATTCTGTTGGTTCCAATAATATTGGTGTCTTGATTTTTCCATGGAAATTTGAAGTTATATATTCATTCATTATACAAGCTACGCCTGTGACTTTTCATAGAAGATTTAGACTGCATAGACTCTCTGTGAAGTTTCTTGATCTTACTATGCAGCCTAATCTATTTATGTGCTTGCTCTGATCTATGGTGGTCTGTTGATGTTTTCCTATAAATAGGATATCTTACTTGTTGATTCACGAAAAAGGATCCTACCAGGCACTGCCAATCCAGACCACAGGTAGTTCCTTCTGCATGTTAGGCTATTGTATTTGCATGTAATGTAAAAATCACATGTACCAGCGGAAGCAGTGCTATGGTTATAGATGAAACATGCCTAAGATAATTATAGGAAGTACTCTTTCAGATGTATTCCTCTTCATACTTTACTCTTTTACTATCTGCTCTTTTCGACCCTCATTGCAATATTAAGAGGGTCATGTATCGTTTATCTCCCTGTGTGGCTACTATTGTGGAAAGATAGCTTTGATTCATGAGGCTGCCATAATAATGTACTCATTTTTCTTAGGAAAGCTATGTGACGTTCCGTTGACCTGAATCAGTTACCAAGGAATGCATTTTTAGTCCATGAATTAAAATTCGGAACATTTTGTAGTCACTAACTTGGAATCTAAAAAAAAAGTAAGATAGTTATTATGGGTGCACGTAAAATTTATCGTATTAATTAAATCTATGTTATCTCTTACAGATCCACGACAAGAGATGTATGTTGTATATATGATCAATTTTGAATACAACTACATGTCAAAAAATGTACACTTTGCTAATAACAATGGAGATTTATCTTCAGTTTCCCTCTGTTTTCCTCTTTCTTTCCTTACCAAGGGGCCACCATGACTGCATAGTAGTACTACTTTTGAATAACTGAGTTATTGCTTCAGCACCATATAAATGACATTTATCTTATTCCAATACATAGGCTGTCCAAGTGCTAATGCTAGATTTATGTCGGCAGCACCCTACTATTTTCCTCTTCCTTTACTCGGCAAGGGTCAAACATGAGTGCATGGTAGTGCTGTTCAATAGGTGAGTTAGTCATTCCTCACCATGGTTGTATCATTTTTCTCATTCCAACATATAGGTTCATTGACTGCTTATGATAAATTTGTGCTCATCTTTGTACTGATAACAGCCCAACAAAGGGTATCTCTAAAAAGCCATTAATTGACAGCAATGCTGACAGGCCAAGGTGCTACTTCAATAAGTCTGTCATCAGGTATTTCTATGGTAGATTTACCCACCCTCTATTTATCTGACGTTGTCATCAATTACATTTTTAGTTATTTTTCTAATACCTAATTATTATTATACTATACAACATGGATGGCATCATATCCAGTGAAGTTTATTTTAAGATTGACTATGTGAACCATGTTATAATTAGAATTACCTATTACAACTAGCCCCTCATGTATCTAATTGTTGATGAAAATAGAAGGCTGTCTACCGAGCATTTCATTTGGTCTTATCAACTTATATATTTTCTTGGAGAAAAAGTGTTCTCATGTAAGAAAATTTTTCTTTGATCTTATATTATCTATGCTTCCAACTTCGTACGTGCATAACAATGATATAGGCATAAATATTGACCAGCTGCAACAAAAATTTTTAAGGAATTGTTTTAGATATAATTTATAATATACTAAGATGAGATGAACCTGTTATAATACCCATGTTTTTTTATCATTTTAATTAGAGAATAATTTTTGGAGTCTAACTTTAGAGAGAAGGCACTCAATTTGCATGGTTTAATGACTCCGGAACTGTCACTGCCTCTATTATCAAACCGTTTTTACAAACATACTGTTTTAAATTCTGTAAATAATAGATCAATATTTGTGCAGGCCAATCTTGGGATACTATTCTTTGTCAGATGGGAGCCAAAAAACAATGACGCATTATTTTGCTGACGTATAATAGACTTGGTCTTATAGGGTTTTTTCACTGCGTCCCCAATCCAGTTTTTAGCATGTGCCACATTTGGTTATTCCTATAATCCCAACCTCAATAGATATAATGTATTGGTGCTTGCAGAGTTTGCAGAGTTTATATATCGATGTTATGTTATGCCTTACAAACTTTTCATTTTTCCTATTTTGTCTAACAACCATGTTCATATATTAGTAATCCTGTTATACATTACGAATAGTTATATTCTGTCACACTTTTTGTCACGTGCTTTCTTAATTGTGTCTCATGCCATATACAACAAACTAACATATGGCCTTAAGACCGACGTATTTGTTATTCTGCGTGACCTGTTCTGGTGATGTGGCCGTAAGACCGGCGCAGCGAAAGCGCGCCTATCGTGCTAGTATTTATTTACCATGTAGCGGAGTAGCAGAAACAGTAGTTATCAGTATTTCTGATGTGTGGACAAGTCCATTAAGCAGGATCTATCAGAGACGATGAGAGTCACAAGGGAACTTAAATTTTTACTCACGTACATTGGGAAGGGTTTCCTCCTGTTTGATAGGCATGCGAGGCATGAGGGAATTGAAGAAGCTACTAGATGCAACGACATCAGTGTCTACAACTACACAGACCCTAGCGAAGGTCTTGGCACGGTGTATATATATGTTGTCACACTAATTAAAAGACAGTGGAGAACCAGAACAAAATATATATATGTTGTCACACTAATTGTGGCTCTGCTATTTACTGCTAACAACTGATAATATTCCATCATCAGATTCATTTCTACACCAGTGAACATATATTGCAGACATATAGCTAGAGTTTCCTAACCACATAGAACAGGGTGCATAAATATATATTTCACAACGCACACTAATTCTTCAGTAAATTGAAGAAAAATGCAAGGGGATGTATTATTCACTTCTTAGGGTCTCCTTCCTTTTCCTTTCTTGCTCTTCCCTTCACCTCTTGCAACAGGATCTTCTCCCCTTGTGGCAGCAATCCTTCAGCTCCTCTTCAAATCAACAGCAGATCCATCTAGCTCTCTTCTTGTGGCCTCCGGCTTGCTGCATGAGGGGAGCAGGTCGTGAACGGATACGCTCTTGTGGCCTCTAGCTTGATGTCGAGGCTTCGGCGTCTGGTTCAGTCGGAGGGACTACCACCAGCTTCTGCAGACCGAGTGGGAGGGGCGGCGGCGGATGGAGAGGAGGTGAGGGGCGGGGCGGCGGCGGATGAGAGGAGGTGAGGGGCGGCGGCGGATGGAGAGGAGGTGAGGGGCGGTGGCGGATGGAGAGCGTGAACAGAGAGGGAGAGGGTGAGGCGAGGCAGATGCAGTGGGAGGGCCGGCGGCGGATCGAGGTGAGGCCGTGAGTGGAGAGGAGGGGGTTACGACACACGCAGGATGAGGGCCGGCGGCGGGGACACACGCAGCACGGGCGGCGGCGCAGCAAATGGGCCTAGGGTTTGGGGGTTCATTTTTATACTATCCTGGTTTGTGGATGGGCCTAGTAAAAAATGCGCGGGATTCTTTCGCGCCAAGGCTTCTAACATGCGCGAAGCTGGGCGGTTTTCTCTGTTTCGAGGACTCCTGACGGTGCATATAAGTCGTCAGGAGTAGGATACGGGTTCCTGACGGTTTTTTTAAATTTCTGACGGTTTCTAAAGACCGACAGGAATTGGTTCTTTGTTTCCTGTCGGTTTTCATGAACCAACAGTAGTTTCCTCCATTACCGTCGGGTTTTCAAAAACCGACAGGAATTTCCTAAACCGACAGGAATTTTCCATAGCCTGGTAGTGTATTTAGGGTATGTCAATGGGAATGTATTTGCTACGGTTAGTTTCATGACTATCAAATTGCTAAATGAGCTTCACTATCGGCAAAAATTTGGTATCTGCGAATACTCTGAATATTTATTAAATATTATTTATATTGAATTATCAATATTATCATACTATCAGTTGGGCTAGGATATCAACTACTAGTATGTCATTATAGTACTAGCTGGTGTAAGAACCGCCCTCATTTTCACCAATGGTTCGTAACACAAACTGACATTGATGGGACCGACGGTTTGGAGCAAACCGGCGGTGATTATAAATTCTATAGTAGTGAGCTGCAACTGCCTTTGTAAATATTAATTAGGGAACCTCCAATGAAATGCATGTCTCTGAAAATCATTTACAGAGTCACAAAATTCTTCGTTATACTCTTCTGGTTGGACAATCACACTATATGGTGTGCCAAGACAGGGAACGTACAACCGAACCACAACAGCTATTAGTACAAGTGACCAACGGCCCTAGGCTATGTAATGGTTCCATAAGCACACTAAACATTTCCATCAACAGACCACATGCCTGCACAAAGAATTTTCAACAATTTATAAAAAAACAAGTCCAAAAATAAATTTCCAGTCCCCAAAAGAAAATTTGAGACTATGCATTGTTTTGCTCCATATCGATGCTTTCGAACCTGGATTGGAAGTTTTTGATTGCAGGATTTTTAATCTCACTGAAAAACCACCATTTTTTAGAATGGTGGTAAGGTCTCATATATAACTAAATCACTAATCGTTCAGACTTCGTAGACCATCACGGACAAAGTGGCACATTTTCAGTTCATGGATCGGAGAGGTTCCAAGCGGCAGAATATCTGTAGTGATCGAACTTGATGGACTCTAACATGTGGCTACCATCAAATGCACTTAATTCTCAGTCCATTTTTAGAATCAACTTCCCCTCATTGATTCACGATGCTGATGAGCAAAGGTTCTATGCATGCAAAATATACTTATTTTCAATTGTAAATGCATATGGTGAGTAAACAAAAATGTACTTCACCTAGCAGTATCTAACTGCAGTATTCATTATATAACATAGAAAAAGAGGACCACTGTCACTATCATAATATGACTGCCTATATATAACATAGAATGGCAGTATTCATTTCAATACCAAATATAAATCATGCATCGAATGTAAGCACAATACCCCAGCACAGGGCGCGGGCTAGTAGGCTATATTGGATCGAAGGGGGGAGTATAATAAGATGTTCAGATGAGACAGATAATTAAGCTGCCATTAATTGTCTTTTGGGAACGGGAGGCAATAGGGAAAGACATATTGCACCAAAGACAACTGCTAGGGCTGTGGCCAGGAAAGAAAGATCTGAAATCCGAGGTTAGGCACTCACCATACCTTGCAATGGTTGTTGCACAAACCAGTCGGTCATCAACCTAATAGGCTTCAGTTCACTAGCCACCGGTTCTGGGGCTTGTGGGAACAGCTCTGTGACAGCAAGGAACATAGGATCTACGATACTGAGACAGCACTCCTTAATGGGCCGCCATATTGGTTCTATCTTTGTCCTTGTGGGCTGAAAAGTGCCTCCATTTGTGTTGTTTAAAATGGCAATATCTTTTTATGCATGGAGGGAGGGCGATGCATGTTAAGACATATGGTCCTTCTCGACACAATGGATGCGGTATGCATGCGTCTCGTCGGGTACGGTTGTACCTGTGCTTGCATCGATGCACACTGCATGTATACATGTGATGAGTAGCAGATGTTGGCTTGCTGCGTGGTTTGTTTATTTAAATAGACCCAAGATTTACTATTTTTGTTGGAACCTGCTTGGGATGGAAGAACATAGTACAGAGGATGCACGTCGAAGATTATGTAATTAGTGTACAAGTACGTGTCATGAGTCTAAGAAGGCTCTTGTGTTGGGCCCAAGACGACCCAATATATAGTAGCCAACATGAACAGTACATATGGATAGTATAGAACCGTCCCGAGTCTGTCTAGGTCTAGATTTAGGAAGAGCCTCTAGAAGATAAGATTACTTGTAAGTCAAGTCCGGTCAGGTTAAGTTCTCACTATAAGTATTAAGGAAGATGTAACTATTAGAATTAGCACTACTACAAAATTGTTTTTAGGAGATAGACCATTATTAACAGAAGTAGTCACAAAATGTAACTGTCATCTCCATAAATACTGGAGGATTTTTAGATGTGGCCAAAACATATCCTTGTTTCAAAATTGATTTATTGAGGTGGATAAAAATTCCGACCTCATAAAATATATTTACGAAGGTCTGCTTCTGAAAATAGAGGACATTTTCTCGCAGTGGACCTTTTAAGAGGCCTGCCTCAGAAAACATTCCCATGGCACAAGAGCCTGAAGAAGCACATTACTGAGTTCACTCACACTCACATTCTTGATTCTTTGAATCTCGCATTGAGTGAAAAAAACACAAGTCACTTTTTCTTCACTCTCACTTAATTAGGCTATGTGGCTCTCAATCTCACTTGGATTTTGATGTATGATTCCCATAACAGCTCGTGGAATAGCAAGCAAATATGTTCCGTAATTCTTGATGTATTCCATAGTAATTTGGGGGAAGCAATGGTTGCAGTGTAGCAATCAGAGTCAGAGTCACGACACTATTGCAGACGACAAGAGGACCGACCAACAAATGCACTAGTACAAGACTAGCCTTTAGTCCCAGTTCGAAAGGGCCTTTAGTCTCGGTTCGGAATGACCTCTAGTCCCAATTGGATTAAGAATCAGGACTAAAGGGTGGTTTAACATAACTGAGATTAAAGGTCCTCCTGGCTTCAAAAAT
This sequence comes from Microstegium vimineum, assembly GCA_022036555.1. Lineage (NCBI taxonomy): Eukaryota > Viridiplantae > Streptophyta > Magnoliopsida > Poales > Poaceae > Microstegium > Microstegium vimineum. The sequence goes on from CM039132.1 coordinate 50,995,870, forward strand.
AATAATAATGTCTCCCACCACTGTGTCATGTGAGATTCGAATCCAAGACCTCATGCACTGTGTTACCACCCACCTACACAACACATCTCACAATGAATGAGATTTTTATTGAACCAACCCATCAAAAGACCTTTAGTCCTGGTTCGTAACACCAACCGGGACTAAAGATACTGGTCCTGATTCGTAACACCAACCGGGACAAAAGGTAGCCCATTCCTGGATAGAGGACATTTAGTTCCGATCAGTATATACAACCAGGACTATTTCGTCTATGTGTACGGGACAAAAAATTTGCCGAAACTATTGCACATTTTAGACATTGACCAAAGGCCTGTTCTGTAGTAGTGGTGATGGATTCCTAGGTGAGCTATTGCCCACGGAGGCTGAACATAATAAACCTCGAGAACCAACTTGACTGATGGAACCGCCTTGACGATATCCGGACGTGGAAGGGCCAGGTCCTGGCGCGGAGGGAACGGATCCGGTCGAGGAGGGGCCGGATCGATCGCGCCTCTGCCCAGAGACCACCGGTACCGGAGAAGAAGGGGGATGGAGCAGGCACGGAGGTGCACAGGACGCCTAGCGAGGCGCGGACGAGGAACCTGCTTGGGGCCCGCCGCTGGCCGCCGCCGCCGTGCGCAGGGAGGCGGCGACGGCGGCCGAAGAGGACGCGCGGAGGGTGCCCCCGAGTCGCCCGTCGGGGGCGACGCGAGGGCCGAGCTCTCTCACTTGCGCACAGGAGCGGAGACCAGATCAAGATACATTGGAGCACCTAGAGAGATGTACTTTTGTAGGTTCATGCTTTATTTTGTACTGTATATTCGATTGCTACTGGTGCCATAGAGTATTCCAATAGGAATGAAATGGCCCTTTAGTGCCACATATAATGTCACCTTTGACACGATCATCAAGTTTGCTCTGCAACTGCATATCAGACAGTTGGGTATAGAGTAGTAACGCTTGACTTAGGAGAACATGCGTGATCATCCTTTGCTATCCCACTTCTAACAGTCACATTTTTAATGTCTCCAATATATCTCCGTTGTGCTTGAGTTGACCACAGAACCATGGTTGCTTTTAGTAGGCAATGCCATGATCGGGAGAGAGGCACGGGACAAAGACAGAGACAAAGAAAACAAGATTTTTAGGCTGACAATTGGGCACCCCTACCATATATAGGGCCAAACTGATCGCAAAATGTGTTTGCTTTTGAAGGTTTTTGCAAAGACGGTTTGAATTTCATTTGTTCTTCAGGAATATTGAATGCTTCAATTTAAAGATCTCTTTTAAATGCAGCTTAAATATTATGTGCGTACACCATATGAATTAAGTCTCTTTCATTTTCCTTTCATGTTTTCAATTTTGAATTTAAAGAATCTACTTTAATTTTAGAAGAGTACATTTGTGTGCTCTGTCTACAAGAGCATGAAAAAACAGTGGAACATTTTGTTCATCTCCTTTAACTTTACATGAAACGAACTGTTGAATTTTGATTAACTCCATACAGTTGACTTATCTGTCATTAAAAGTCTTTGGATATACTATTTAGGCAACAGATCAGGCTATCCTTCTCATGGACATTACATTTATTCTAATGTGCAGCTGCATTTGACTGCGATGATAAATGATCTCATCTTCATATGATTACAATGTCTCTTGTTTCGCCACCTGAAAAGCTGATAAAGATTGATTCCCTTATCTTAGTGGTACTGTAATGATTTTTGGAGGTCCAGAGGCATATGAATGTGCATATGTTTGCATCTAAGTCTGTACCATGTATATAGCAAAGAAAATTACCACATCAGCTACTTTATTTTTGATATATATAGCACCATATAGCCGATTAATATGGGGCATAATATCGTCTAATATAGGCTACCATTACAGGCATAGACTATCACAACATCAACTACAAAGCACCATTAATTTGTTGTCTAGATTCCCCCGTTCCCTCCTATTCTTCTTGCATTTTGGCGTACAGCTCCTTTGCACCTGTTTGATCTCCCTCTGTTTTTTCCCCTGTTTTCTATTCGATGTGCCATTTTGTATTTTGCTATAGAGAAACCTTATATCATACGGGAGACCAGCTAGCTTGTAGTGGAGTTAATCTGGTAGGTGTAATCTGCTATGCATTCACTTCTTTAGATGACAATATATTTGCACCGCATGTCTCATCAGCAGCGATGCAAATCCATCTGATATAAGTTTGTTTGATCCCAAAAGCCATTGGCTGATACAGTCATGCAACTGGTAGCACTGTACTATTCACGGACATCTCCATATTTATGTACATGTAGCAGAGTAGTAGAAAACATGTTCGGCTTGGGTAGTTATCAGTATTTGTGATGTGTGGACAAGTCCTTTGACAAGCATCTATCAGCGACAATGAGAGGCAGAAGGAAACTGAAAATTTTACTCACGTACATTGGGAAGGGTTTCCTCCTGTTTGATAGGCATGTGAGGCATGAGGGAAGAAGCTACTAGATGCAACGACATCGGTGTCTACAACTACACGGACCCTAGCGAAGGTTTTGGCACGGTGTGCACCAGCTGCACGACGTGTCCACCCCTTGATCTGACCTATGTGACATGCAGCTCCATGATCTAACATGCTCCATCACATGCATGGATGTATCTCGGGTTTGTGCTACATGAATAATGTAATCCATGACTTAATTTAGATGTAATCGAAATACTACTTAGACCATATTGTATTATGAACGTCGAGGAAAACTAAGGTAATTCGTGCATGCATA